>JAGKQL010000064.1:1714179-1740353 GCA_018398635.1 Cyprinodon brontotheroides
TTAAATATCGGTGGGGTGGCCGATGTCCGATATTCAGTTTTAAGGCCAATACCGATAGGGGGCCGATTATATCCTGCATCCCTAGTAAAAAGTCTACATTTTAGAGATTGTCAATCTTTCAGCAGCCGGTCATATTCAGAGAGTTTTTGGTGGGACCAAAGCAGAATACTAACAAAACCACGCCATGGCGATAACGCATAAAAAAAAAGCCAAAACAAGGGGAATTTAATGTCCATTTAAGTTTGACTCTGGGGCTCTCAGAAGTCAAAGTTTGATCCTAAAATCTGCAACATAGATGAAAATATCATCTTGCTAAGACTCAAATCTACACATTTTCTCACCAATCTGCTTTAGTTAAGCTTAAGTGAACCTAATAGAAAAGGTGCGTCTGCCCATGCCATGATGGAAACATCATCAGGTTTGTCTTAATGCAAAAACAGAGATGTTTAAAAGCTGCTTTGACTAAAAGGCATCTGATTACAGAGATATATTTATCCCCCTACTGTACATACATTATATATATATATATATAAACAGATATTTATAATTTTGGTTAAAGGATCAATTGTATGGATGCATAAACCTGCTCACAAACTTTTTCCCACCTCCCTCTACAGACTAAGGCAAGTAGCATTGTGAGGCTCTTTTCATTGCTGCGTAGTGTCCTTGGAAGCTACAGCTGCAGTGCAAAGGCAGCTGACTGGACACAGGGATACTGAGCAGGAGAAGAGGAAGTCTGCAGTTTGTAGCCTGCCAATTTCCACAAGCTTGGATTCCCAACACACACACACAAAACCAGTGTAACCTGTCTCCAGGCTCTAAGCGAAGCTCTGAGCTGCAGAGCACCAAGTCACTGCCCTTACCTTGGCTGCAAAACTTCACATGAGTCAGGTAATTCGAGATCCAGGGATTCCGGTACATTTTGGCAAGCAAAAAAGAAAATAAAATAAAGAGAAGGAAGAAAGAGGAGCAGAGGAGGTGATGCAGCTACAAAAGTACTTTGTCAGTACTCAGGACAGATGGGGAGAGGGAGAAAGAGGGGGAGTCAGGTAGCGTTTGAGGGAGGGGAGGGCAAAGAGAGAGAGGGACAGAGGGGGAGATAACGTCCCGGCTCAGGCAGAGGTATTCCTGCTCTGACTCCGCTCGGATCCACTCCTCCATTCTTGTTCCTCCCACCAACCAGCAGCCACTACATCAACGCGCTGCAGGGCAGAAAGCTGCTCAGCTGAGGGTAAGCTCATTAGGCAGGGCAAGAAAATAAGAATCTCTTATAATGAAAGCAGGAAGCACCGTCTTCATGCATGCTCAGGAGCGAGCCTCATCGGAACAGAAATGAGGGAAATAAATAAATATAAGGAAAAAAAAGTGTCAAAGAGACAGGGGCGTCTCTCGGGAGCACCGCCTTCCCTTGGCTCAAACACGCAGGCAGCGTGCCAAAGAAACCGGTGCAGAGCTTCGGGAAAGGGAGGAAAAGTCAGCGTGCGAGGTCTGCAGTAAGAGCATGGAAACGAGGAGGAGAGGAGAAAGTTCAAATGATCCTCTCAGTCAAACGAGAAATTCCAGTCATCTCTCAGCGGGGACCAAATGAAAAGAACAGCATGGGGATGGGAGGAGATGGTGGGAAGAGGCAGCAAAACGGGGAGAAAAAGAGGTAAACTGATGAGAGGAACAGAGAAAGCTGAGCTGTTTTAGAGCAGATTCTAAAATGCAAACTGTCTTTCTTGATAAAATCATGTAAAAGGAGAAGACAAAAAAAATGCTAGATATCACCCCCACCCTGAGAACAAGAAGAATCACATGCATGAACAACTCCAACATGTTTGTTTCTCAATGCCATGGCTCATGAACCAAGCGTCCCGTTTTCTGACTCCTCAGGTTCTTGGCTGTAAATCTGACACGCATCAGGCTTATTACGTCAGCACGCTGGAGCAGGCCAGGTGTGTGGAGACAGAGCCCAATTCAGAGGTCGCGAATAAAAAACACAGTTTGTGTCCCTTTGAGTCGGAAAGTCTGATTCCGTCGGACGGATGAGCTCATGAGATGCGTCACCCACCTGCTACATCCCACTTAGCTGCAGACGAGAAGTCACCATGAGACAAAAATCTCTTTATTATGGTTTGATTAGCAGTTTGGGATGAGCTAAATGGGATTTAGAGCCATCTAGTGGAGAGAAGGCAGATTGCAGCCAAGTACAAGTTTATAAACTCCTCCAATCAACCTGTTAGAGCTTATTTAAGGCTTATATAAAATCCTGGAAAGTGCATCATGTTTTAACTGCTGCAACCTCTGCTTTCTAAATACAAGTACATTAACCTTCAACTGCGCTTACAAGACTGGATTTGCTGGATTTGCTCCGCATATCCTACTGGAAACCTTCCATTGAATTAATTTTGGGAAGGGGCTAAAATACTGGTTAGCTGATTGGCCTATGTTGGTGATAGGCGGGCCAAATAAACCAATCAGATCAGCGGCATATGGACGATACATCAACACGAGTGACGATTAAAACACAACCACAAGCCAGGCTACTTTCTTGCTGAAACTGAGTCGGGAGAAGAGCAAAAACATCTTTCCTCTGAGAAAAGCCTCCAGAGCAGTGTTTTGCTCTTCTTTCAGTGAAGAAATACTCTTGTAATTCCGATAAAACTTGCTCGATAGCCACGCTTAACGCTAGCTTCATCGCTGAAGCCGCCATGTTCTTTAGACTGAACTGTGGGGCGCTTCTCGTTGATTCACCTCAACCCGCCTCAAAGCCAACGCTGATTGGGACGTTCGCTTGATTGAACGGCTCCAAATTTCTTCAACGGAGAGTCTTCAGAACTGATTTCAAGTAGCTGAAACCTTAAAAAGCTCGCCAGATCAGGATGGTCTCCCTAACAGGCTATTACAATACATCTCGGCTAGGTTGCTTGCTATATTTTAAAGGTATAGTTGGAGGATTTTTTCGCAAATTTTTGAAATGACCCGCCTTCTCTCCACTTAAAAGCACACGCACAACCATGTATCCCGTTCCCAAGAAGGAAACGCTTATTAATGCGCTTTTGAGCGCACACGCATCCCATTTCTCCTCGTGCAGCGCTTCTGTTTAAAAGTTGCTGTTTGCATCACTCATACAAACTTACTTTCCAAAAGAAGATTAGCAATTTTTCCACGATCTCTCAGACTCACCACTGGTAAAAGTGGCGAAAATGGGGACTAGCACGTAGGACACCCTTACGTAAACATATTACCAGAATGATTGACAATTAAAAGGACCGATTATTTTAATGATCCAGCCGGAAAAAAGAACATCCTCCTCTATACCTTTAATGTGATACCATAACCCCTGTGTAAACTCTTTACATATTTCTAGTTTGAACATTGTTTTATATCAGCCATCTTTAACGTGTAATTTAATGACAGAACGCTGGGACCCTTTTTTTCCACCTGGATCTCTGCTCTTTTTCACCCTCATGTCCCTCCTCCGTTGTCACAGAAACATGCCCCAACTTCCTCACCGCCGTCGCATCTAGACTCATAGCTAGTTTCCCTCGATTGACCTTATGGATTGGGTTCTTACTTATCAAACTAAGTAAACCATGTATTGGGGGGAAATATTTAATTTAGGGATGCACGACATAATCGGCCCCCTATCGGTATCGGCCTGTATCAGCCTTAAAACTGAATATCGGACATCGCCACCCCACCCGATTATTTAACCCGATATTTGATCAGCTTCTGAGTTTCTAAAGTCTAAAAAACTAGTTTTTAAGTCTAAAACAGACTTAAAAACTTTTTTTTACAGACTTAAAAACTTCTAAAGACGAGGGGAAAAATATTGATACCTTAAAATATCCCAATATCTTCATATGCTGATATATTGCCATTTAAAAACACCATATCAATCTCTCTTTACTAATGAAATGTTGCTATATGTCATCGCTATGCTACTAAATCCCCTAAAATTCACGAATGTTGCCATATTTTTATATGTTGATAGTTGATTGTATCGATCTATTTTACTGACAAAATCTCACAAGAATTTTAAGTAAATATCACGAGAGTTTGTAACAGAAATCCATGAAATTTCAATGAGATTTTGAAAGTAAAATAGATCATACCGCGTTATTAAAAATCAATAATTTGATATCAGCATATGAAAAATATATTTGAGTATATTATTTTTCAAAGTGTCAGAAATGGATAAACAAAACTGCTATTTTCAACGACTACTTATTTTTGTCCAGCTTTTAACATCAATATCGAATATCGGTTATCGGCTACATGAGTTTTAAAATATCGCATATCGGATATCGACAAAAATCCCAATATCGCATCCCTAATAAAAAATACTCCGCGCATAAGCTCATCGCGTAATAATTGCACTGCCAAGCTAGCCAAGGAAGGAAAACTTCATTTTTAATTTTATTTTAAGTTTTTTATCAAGCTTGCTTAATATTTGTGCACAGCATACAACCTTTATTGTATTTTATTTATTAATGAAAATATTTCTGTTGAACTTTGTTTTTATCCTTGTGGTATCTAAAAATGGTATAGAGTATTGAATATTTTCTTTAGTATCGTATCGAAGTTGAAAAGTTTAGTATCGTGACAACCCTAGATGGGTGTGGTGTAGCTTAGCCTTATTGAAGCAGGAATAATCAAAAGGAAGCTGGTAGTCACAGTATAAGTAGATTTTAGGGATGGAGGCTTTTTACCGTACTTCACCAACGGAAGTTTTTGTTTCGTTTTGCTTTTTGCCTCATTTCAGTATCAGCATACAATGTTTGAAACCAACTGATAATATCAACTGCATTGGCAACCACTTGGGGTAACACTGAGGCAAATATAGGACTAAAGAAATAAGTAAAAATGTCTAAGGAAACCACAGTAAAATTACAATCGCGATTAATTTACCCAGTTTATGCAGGTTACATGCAAAAAAAAGTTCACTTTCGGTTGAGGGTTGAGACATTTGCATGTCTTTGTTTGTTAGCAGCGTTTGTGTTTAGCAAGTTTGCATTTTATGCAACTTTTCTTCACTTACAGTTGCCATTTTTGTTTGCATTTTGCGTGTCAGTGTTTTTGTTTTAGCTGGGCTTTTATTTTTGCAGGATCTTTTAAAATTGCAGTTAAAGTCAACTATTTGCACACTGTTTGCACCCCTCAGCAGCACGCCTTATATTCTTAATAAAAACATTAAGAAATGCTAAACAGTGCAATATGCCAGGGCATGAGATGACAGGAAGTCTGTTACTCAGAGCAATACGGTGATACATCCAACTGAGCACCTGGCTGTCTGACTGATACGTAATGTTTGTCTCAGTGACTCTCAAGCTTCAGAGAATGACATCAGTCCTAGAAATCATTTCCTACCCAGTTATTAGGTTATTAGCAGTGGGGTGACTGCCAAGGAAGAACAAGACAGAGCAGGAGAGGTTGGTGGAGTAACTGTTATCCAAATGCAAGCTTAAAATGCCACTGCATGCACAAGATAAAAGAAAACAACGATCTAAGAGCTTATTTGTTTGTCTCCATACTGAATAACTGTCTAGGAAGGTACACAAGAATTGTGATAAATAGATTTCCATTTAAAGGATTTACTTTGGCTTTTTTTTATAGAAAACATCAAAGTAAGACTTATTAGTACTTTGCAGGGTTCCTACAGCATAAGGCAAGTTAAATTCAAGACTTTTTAATACCACTTGAAATAAAAATTTAAGACCAAATTCACAAGAAACACAAGAAAACTCCTGCTTGGCGCTGGCCCTAACCCAAACGTTTATATTTTAACATGTAAACCACTGCACTAATGTTTCAAATTTTTTGAAATACTTCCCATACAGGAAGAAAGCTAAAACACACAAATGACAGATATATTTTTAACAATTATTTAACTGAATTCACAAACCTTTTGTTTTAACAGGGAACAAAACAAATCAGTTTCTTAAAGCCACAACATAAACAGTGAGCAACTTTTGCAGCTATTTTTCTTTGTATGGTTTTCTTAGTATGTTTGATTTGGTGATGCGGAGGCGCTGCAGAGACAAGGCGGTGGAACTAAACTGAGAAATACCGCCTGTTTCTCTCCAATTTAGGCGCTTTGTGTTTCAAGGCCGCATGTGCGACTCCACTGCCTTAATTCCCACGTTCTGAGTTTGAATCATCACTTCTGCACTAAATCCACTGGAGCCTCATGTATGTTCCCTGTTTTAGCCACATGGAGAAAACTTCGGCTGGAGACAATTTTCGCCACATTTGCTAATTTGGTGCGCCTCCAAATGTCCCCGCCGGCATCATTCAGCTTTATTGGTTCCGCGTATCGACGGAACTAATAATGGGGAGCCATTTTTTTTTTTTTTATGAAAAGAAAAATTGTCAATTTTAATGTTTTTAGATTACAAAAATAAATCGTAGTCAAAATAATCCTATTTATGATGTTTTAAAAATTAAGACCTACGAAAGACTGATTTAAGATATTTTAATACCAATTAAGGCCTTAGTTTTATTTTGAAGAATTCAATGCCTTTTAAGACTTTTTAAGCACCCGCAGGAACCCTGCTTTGGTGTCTGGCAATAATTATATTAATTATAGGTATAACACACACAATAATAAAGTCCAGGGATATTCCATCAGGACAGCTCGTCCCGCTGATCTGGGATTACTGCTGTGAATCTTAGTAAGCAAGCTGGTTATAAACAAGACAGGATGGGATGAAAGCACTGAGACCAACTGGATTCAAGTTTAATGAGAGGAGAGAGCTGCTATCACACCCTGAAACTCCTCTAAAAGCATTGTTACTTTATAAGTAACATAACTGAGCTTAACTGAAGCACCACGTCTAAATTTACTAAAGGTATAGCAGCACTGTTAGGAGCCATGTGCTAATGGACGAAGAGGTAAGTAGTGAATTTTAAGAAGATTTGCTTTCAACGTTGTCAAACTTCTAGACATTAAGTGGTCGTCACAGGTCACGCTTCTCTAAGTAAACTTAAATGATTTTCAACAACGAAGAGAGAAACAGCTCTGGGAGTTTGGACTCTTTGACAAAAGAAAAAAAGATCAGCTCATTATATTTCTTACCCAGATGTCAGCCACCAAATCGCTGTTATTGAAACTTTGTCAGCATTTTAAAAAGTCAGGTGAATGGACTGCCAACAGTTTGACTCAAACTGAAATTTAGCAGTGGTTAACTTGTGCTTATGAATATTACTCCTTAGAATTAGTCCAAAATAACTAAAAATTGTGGACCTTCTTTCCTACTGCTCAGACACACGTTCTCGTCTTGCTATATATAGTGAGGATCATGTGTTGATTTTCATTCATTTCCAATCCGTTTTTGCCCGTACCCTAACAATAACCACACACCTAACCATTACTAGTGCATACTTCACCCTAACCTTAACCTAAATGTCAATCACATCTTAGTCCTAAATCTAACTGTTGGCAAAAAAAAAGGAGACCAGAAAAATGTCCTCCCTTTGGAACAAATGGTGAAATCTGAACCAGGGTCCTCACTCTGATGCCAAAGCCCAATACTGGGCTCCATAACTTCCTTATTTGACCATTGCATTCATGCAATACGGCACCAAGGGAGCTATGTGGGGTTAAGGGTCTTGCTCAGGGACACAGAGTGGCAGTCCGTAGAAGTGGGGCTTGAACTCAGAACCTCAAGATTCCAAGCGCAATGCCCTAACCACTAGGCCCTCACCGTTTATCTCCTCGTTTAGCTCTTGGCTGCTGCCTTGGAGCGGCCAAGAGCTCCTCTCGACAATTTCACAATCTAGACAACAAACCCACATCTATGATCGCCAACACCTGCTGGAGCTACGGTCACAAAATGTTTTAAATACTGACATTTTTGACCGTTTAAAAAGCTGCGGATTGCTAAAGACGGGTGTCAACAAAACAACAGCGGAAAATAACGGACGGAGGAAGCGAGGCTGCAGAGGGGGCTAACTGCGAAGCTAAATAGAGATCCCCACAGACCACCGTTTCCATCAATTCTGCTCTCCAACGTCCGCTCGTTGGAAAACAAAATGGATAATTTTTAACTCAAACTCTCTTCAAAATAGGAGATATGTAACTGCAGCGCCATCATTCTGACGGGGTCTTGGCTGCGTCTAGCAGTACCGGACGGTGCTGTTGGCCTCGGGGGGCTGATGAAGTACCGCACCGACTGTTTCCAGGCAATCTTCGGATCTAGAAGGGAAAAGCACAGCCCCTCTCTGGTAGGTGAAAAATGAGGGAGCCGCGACTTCAGAGAAGCTCACAGGAGATCATCTTGATCCTCACTGAAGCTTTCTCAAGGTTTTCTACTCAAGAGATCACTCTGGAGACTCTCCTCGTTAAAGAGCAATTTGAGCTGTTCACCAAACTAACGCCCAATCAGCATTGGCTTTGAGGTGGGCTTTCGGTTGAGGTGTGACGCAACGAAAGACGCCAACAGTTCAGTCTCTAAAGAACATGAAAGCGTTTGGAAATGATGAAACTACTGTAGCGTTAGCATGGTTATCGAAAGCAAGTTTTATCGAATTACAGAGTATTTCTTCTCACTGAAAGAAGAGCAAAACACTGCTCTGGGAGGCTTTTCTCAGAGGAAAAAGATGCTTTTTGCTCTTCCTCCCACTGGTTTCGCAAGAGTCTCGATCCCCTGAGCCAGGAGAAGCGGGTGCTTCCAGAGCTGGAGGCAGTAGTAGCAGCTCAATCAACAACTTCCGCTTGCCTTATCTGGGGTACTTCACTTTAAAAATGAAATTTCTAGAGAGCTGTTCTTAAAACAAAATGTATATGTTTACACTTGTGTATGCAAAATTGACACGTGTATAAATAAGTTTAAGTCTTATCTGTCAATCTTTAATAACAATCGCAATAATGGTTGAGGAAATAGAAAAGGTGAACACTTTTTTAGTTTGGGCTAAATTGTTCAGCCATACCAAAGACAAACTAAAACCTAAAAATTGGCTACAGTGGCAGATAAAGTCATACATCATTTAAACCAAACTCTTCAGATGTGCCAAGCAAGTCATGCACTCTACTTCTGAGACTAAAACCTTTCACTCAACTCTAATCTTAAGCAAGTGTTGTCCTACAGGCTTCCAATACCTCTCTGAAGATTTACAGACGTATTCCTAAGACTAAGAAACCCTGAGAAATCAATAATCACCGGACATTTTCCAAAAATTAAGCCAGGCAAAAGGTTTTTTTGGACTGTTGTGTGGCTTTCAAATGAATTTCTTAATGAGAGTCGGCGTGGCTTGATATCCAACATGGGACTTAAATTTGGCTCCTGGCCTCGGCTACTGTAATGCCGTCTCCTTTCTAAGGATTAACAAACACTGAGGTCATGACAGCCAGCTGTCTGAACACTTTAGCAACAATGACTGATGGGCGCTCCTGTGTGCCAATACAGCACCATCTGTTCCGCAACGATGATGTGACCCAAGAGGAACGTCGCGCACCTGAAGAGCAAGAACACTCATTCGTCTGATTCAAGCAGAGCCCTTGGGAACCATCGATACCTCTGCAGTTAAATAAGCACACATTGGTCATAGTGTGATAAACGCAGCGCATATGGTGAGAGCCACATGTAAAGACGTTTGTAGCCTTGATGGAGTACTAGAGAAGCCTCCCCAAGAAACAACCAGCAGTATGCAAACACTTAAGAGGATAAACAGTCCGTCTGTTTTCCTTCAAAGCTGCTGCACCATATTGAATACAGCTGCAGTCATCAGTATGTTGGCAGAAGATTCACCTATAAAAAGCTTGATTATTGTGAACACGATGTTTCTCGCAGCCAAATAAATGCAGGCGATGGGTCAGGCAGCTTGTTCTGGCTTTTTTGTTGTTTTTTTGGTTAATTTGTGACCTTTGCTTCAAGCCACCTGCTGTATGTAAACTCTAATCCTGATTTACGGGCTGCAAAGATAACCTGAAATGCTGGAGCTGCTGAAGTCAAGACAAGTCCAGGCAGAACTCCAGAAAAACTGAATCATTTCCAAAAACCCTTACGACTGTTTAAGCTTGTTTCTTTTGTTTATTAATCTTTTAAACAGTTAAAGATGTTTGATAATCTAGAAGCTTACAGATGGAAAAATAATTCTGATTTAATTCTTTAACCTTTTATAATGAGTAGTATGCAGTAACATTTTGCAAATCCTATTTCAGTATGATTGCAAGTTTTCACAAAGGGATCTTTGGGTTCTGCATCAAGGACGTTATCAGAGTTTAAGTTAAATATGCTTTTTTTCCCTCAAAATTTCTCATTATCTGATTGAATTAACACATTTTCAAACTACATTTAGCGGATGACGTTCTTACGGAAGAGGATTAGGGCCACTGGAAAAAAAAAAAAAAAATTAACCTGATTTTTTTAAATTTTATTTCAGTTTAATATGGGAAAAAAGTCAGAATTCAGACTTTTTCTCAGAATTCTGACTTTTTCTCAGAATTTTGACTTTTTTCTCAATTCTGACTTTTTCTCAATTGAGACTAAAAATCTCAGAATTCTGACTTTTTTTTCTCAGAATTCTGATTTTTTCTCAGAATTCTGAGATTAAAATCAGAACTCTGAGAAAAAGTCAGAATCCTAAGAAAAAAGTTAGAATTCTGAGAGTCATAAAAGTCAGAAAGTCAGAATTGAGGAAAAAGTCAGATTTCTGAGAAAAAGTCAGATTCTTCTGAGATTAATCTCAGAATTCGAGAAAAAAAAAAGTCTGAATTCTGAGATTAAAATCAGAACTCTGAGAAAAAGTCAGAATTCTAAGAAAAGTCAGAATTGAGATCAGAAAAAAAAGTCAGAATTGAGAAAAAAAGTCAGAATTGAGAAAAAGTCAGAATTTGAGAAAAAAGTCAGAATTGAGAAAAAAGTCAGAATTTCTGAGAAGAGTCAGAATTCTGAGAAAAAGTCAGAATTCTGAGATTAAAGTCAGAATTCTGACTTTTTCCCCATGTTAAACTGAAATAAAATTAAAAAATCAGTTAACTTTTTTTTTTTTTTCCCCAGTGGCCCTAATCCTCTTCCTCCGCATATTTCTCTTTAACGAAAGCACATTTCTACTGGTGTGAATGGACTTTAGCACCATTTTTATTGGTCAAGAACGAGCGTCTGGTAAAGAGGATGCGATCTGTAAAAGAGAAGTTGCAATTTGTAAAAGAAAATCAAGTTTAAAAAGAATATACAAACTAAAAATAAAATTCAAAATATAAAATCTAGGAAAATAGCGACATTGATTATTGTGAACTTATAACCTGTTTTGCCTAAGAAGTATTTTAAAGCTAAATTTATGGATTGGTTTGGTTTCTTCTCCATTTCTAAAACATATCTGCTGTGCGACAATAAGACGTTCACCTTAGATCCAGCACAGCTAGATCTTTACAAAACACAGAAAGAGTTCAGATCAGAGTACCAGGTTGTTTTTCTAAGTACATGTGGTAAAAGGCCAATACTGATAGTAGTATCTGTGTATTACTAAGAAACACATTCTATGCAATGTTAACATTCTGTTTTATTTCACGTGTGAAGGCTCTGTGAGAACAACCAGACCAAAACAGGCTTTCCAACAGCAGCAAACCTGTTCAGTCATGCTGTCTTGGTTTGGTTCCCTAAGGTGGAAACGAGTAAATGCCTAGAGGGGGTTTCATTTTAATTCTTTAAAACATAAAAAGCTTAGAGGTCGAGCTTCGCTAAATTATTATCCTTAAACACTGTTCATATGTTGCATTAGTTGCTTTGAATCACAGCCAATGAAATGGCAGCGAGTCAGACACTGTGAGCTGAGAGCAGCTGAGAAAACGGAGGTTGACGCAGCCAAACAGTGAAGATGTGCAGCAGAGTGCATCACGCATCGTCTCGGTAGACACTCGGCGTCCTCTTCCAGAGCTCGGAAATCAGATCAGGCCTCGGCCAATGAAGTCACTGGGAACTGGGGCTGGGGTATATTTAGAGCAGAGGGTAAAAATAAACCCGCCACTCAGAGCTTTGAGATTAAATGACGTTTACAGAAGTGTGTGACAATGTCTGCCAAAAATAAAAGTTAAGCCGCTGAATGTCTATACTTTGAATGTAACTATTCTGGGCGTTAACGTAATCAACAATAGTAACAAAAATACTAGTTAGAAAACGTGCTTTTACTCACGGAGATATAGAACGTAACAGAATCTTTATAGGGATCTTTTCAAATTAAGATCTGAATTTATGACCTGGTCTAGATTATTTAAGTTTTTCCTGTTTATTAACTGTTTATTAAAAGAAAGGGCTGTAGAAACCAGGGATTCATTTAAAAAAAACAATTTTCCAATTCTAAAAAGATTCAGACTTTAAGAGGTTAATTCCTACAACATAAGATCAATTTAAAAGTGTATTTTTCACATTCCTTAAAGCCACCATTAACTACTATTACTTTCAGGGCTGAAATGTTTGTCAATTCGGTAAATAAATTGAATTTTTTTATTTCAAACTGGTCAAATAAACACATTTTCCACCATTTATTTCCAGTGTTTTCCTATTTCTACATATCTATACAAACAGATTAATAATTACATACATATTTTTTACATCTTTTAGCAGTTGCAACTCTTTAAATGCATATTTTTTTCCTATATTCCAAATATGTTGTTTACTTAAAAATGTTTTTACCAAAAGTATCTCTTTTTAGATCAGCTGAAATAAAGACAATAGTTTATGAAAATAATCATAAGATGCAGCCCTAATTACTTTACTCATTTACTTTTAAATGTTAATATAATACTAGTTTCAATGTGCTGCATAATAATTGATGAAATTCAGTACCACTGAATTTAAGATCAGACCAGATTGAAAAGAACTGATCTAAACCTTGACAATCAAAATAAAAGAGATTTTTGAGATCTTAATACCAAAGCTTGGTAGAAACAAGCTTTAAATAAATAGTAGAACTAAAATAGTCAGAACTAATAGTAGAAAATACATGGATAAAATATGGGTAACATGATTTTGAAGAAAAAAAATGTAGCTAAATCCTTCTCTCCTCAGAAAACTGATAAATATTCTAATAATATAATAATCAGGTAGTCATAAAACTATATTTTTCCTCAGTCAAGCAATAAAATGTAAAGCAGTTTGGTATTAAACTGAAAGTCATCAGTAGGTTCCCAAGTAGACAGACATCTAAAAAGGCCAACTGCTATTCTAACAAACCATTTCTAAAAGTCTACAAAAGAAAAATCCTTGTTTTTATCATTTAAACTTCCAAAATTACCCACTAAACATATCCTCCTAACTCACCTTAATATGTTAAAAACTTTTCTATAACCTGATAGCTCATTCAGAAGAAGCTAAATCCCCTCCGAGCCTGAAACCGGCTCAAAGGGTTGTTTAAAAGTCAAATAGAAGTCAAATAAGCACAAACAATTTATATTAATGGAAAAACTTCTGCCAAATATTTGGGTGCGCTGCGCTGTCAGGCAGTGATCTATTTCCGTCAGCCCGTCCTGACGGAGCGAGAGCAGGTGCAGCACAATTAACAGCTGTAGTTTCCACCGCCGCTCAATCCCACTCAGTGCGGCTCAGAACGCCTCAGAACCCAAACGTCCCGCTTCATTCTTTCAACGTGACGAGAAGCCTTATTCTGACAATCTCAAATATTCTTAAGGAAAAAAGCAGATTGAAACGTATTTCTACAGCGCTTCCTGTATAAGTAACCTAAAATACTTGAAGGTTTATTATACTAATAAATGTAAAATTCCTGCTAAATCGTCTTAATATATATTTGAAAAACAGGTTGAATATTAATCTATTAAATCAAAGCCACATACCTTGATGAACTAACCCCCCTCCGGGGTTTCCTGGTTTGTTTTGTCTTCTACCGAGAGGTCAGAGCAGCGGCGGCTTTCTAAACAGGACCACTGAGACAAAAAGACAGACCAATGGTCCCATCAGCCCCCCCCCCTAAAGTGTTGTGACGAGATGAGGCCGACACGAGCCTGTGGGGATGGGTGGTAGGGCCAGCTGATAAATTTAGAGCGGTGCTTTCCCACTCCATCAGCGCCAGGCGAGATCAATCAAGTGAAGAAGGTTCCAGGCGAGGGGTCAATCCAAGTAGGAACGGGTCGTATCTAACAGCTACAACCAATGGAAAGATTGAGTTTGTCACTAAATAAATCCCATTTTAGAGCAGGTTATAGACAAAGAACTCTAGAACCCATGTTAACTGCAGGTCAGAGTGTAGAGGGTCAATGTGAAGTTATAATCTATCAGGTTACACTTCAAAGGGAAAAATCACCTACAGGTTCAAAGTCATCTTAGATGTCTGAAGAGAATAAAGACCAAAACCCATTAGAACCTGATCAGACTAGGATATATACACCAAGGGTCCACCTTATAGAGTTTAGATGGATCTAAATAGATTCCAGCACTGGGCACAGTGAGCAGACAAACAGCTTTGGCGCCATCTGCTGGCAGTACTATAGAACTGCCAAACAGACAGTGAATATTCACAGCCACATACAAGAGACAGACCGTCCTGCAAGACTCATGGTAAAGCAACAGATCTATGGAGGATAAAAAGTGCCAAAATTAAATAAATACAGCATTAAATAAATAATTAAATGTGTCAATAATTAATTAAATGTGGAATTAAATAAATGAATGTGTCATTCATTAATTAAAACCACGTCACTAATATAAAGTGCCACAATTAAATAAATAAATGTGATAAACAATTAATTAAATGTGTAATTAATTAAATAAATCTAAGAATTAAATATATAAATGTGTCATTAATTTAATTAATATATATAATTATTTCAGTGTAAGCGTTTAATTGTTTCAGAACTGTCCTATGTAGCAGTGCATCGAAACCATTAAAAAGAATCTGTCAAACTCACCCATCAAAGTTAGGGGGGCGGGGTTAACGTGAATCGAGTCTCTGTAATCGATTAGCTTCGCCTTAATGTGCAGGAGTGACCAATCAGGTGTTAGATAACCGCCTCTAACTTTTGATGGGTGAGTTTGACAGATCTTTTAATGGTTTCGATGCACTGCGACACAGGACCATGAAATAATTAAATGCACACTGAAATAATTATATATATATATTTTTAATAAAATGGAGATGTATTTTATTAAATTAATGACACATTTATACATTTAATTCCTTATTTATTTAATGAATTACACATTTAATTAACTGTTTATCGCTGTATGTATTTATTTAATTGTGGCACTTTATATTATACTTTATATTTATTTTGGTTTTAATTAATGAATGACACATTTATTTATTTAATTCCACATTTAATTAATTATTGACACGTTTAACTATTTTATTTAATGCTGTATTTATTTATTTAATTTTGGCACTTTTTATCCTCCATACAGATCAGCACAAAGATCAAGAAATACTTTATTAAATAAAATCAATCTACAGAAACTCTAAGTTCTCGTCAATCCTACCCAAGTTCTCTATTAGAACATCGAGGAGGAAGAAAGTTCCTGTTCTTAACAAACAGGGAGTCAGCTTTAAGGTAAGAACCAATCAAATGGATCTATATAGAATTTCATTTAGAGTTGGACTGTAGAGATAAAGAATAGCATCGCTGTCACCATCAGTCGTCTTATTCCGTTGCTGATCTGACTCCAGTTTTGGTTGCACTAGTCAAAACTTTTATTTTCTTACTAGTGTGGACTCTGTAATGAGGATTGAGTTGCACCTTCGGCTGATTGATCCTTTGATCCACAAACTGTCACACCTGTTCTCTCGCTACCGTGCAAAATCAACCAAGAAGCAAAGTGATGGAGAGCCTAAGAATGCAGGCAAACGGAGTAAAAAGTTTTAAAGTTTGGCATCTTCTCATATTTTTTCAAAAATTATCTTTCAGCTTTTTCCATACATGTTGTTTACTGCAACAACAATGGAAAAAAATTTGCTCCATAGAAATATTCTAGGTTCTTTAAAGGAAAAGTCCGGTCAACGGATCGTTATTTATACCCAAAACGAATACGTCCGCAGTGAATTAAGGAGTTTAGCGTTAATCAGTAACTAAAAGTAAAAAAATAAATTTTTTGTCACGATCACTGATACTGGAACCTGCCATTTATACCCAAATATAGTAACCCCTCCCCTCCTGCCATCTTCCGGCAGTACGTCACGCTGCTTGCTTAAGCGCCATTCTCCCCGCCATGAAGCTAAATCAATGGGAACTACTAGACACATCTGCAATCAACGAACAATGATTGAAGAAGATTTCCATGAGGACTTCACCATTGAAATTCACCAGAGCTATAGTGAAACTGACAATGCCTACGTGCATGGCGGCTGGATGCTTCTGGAATACATGAGGGTAAAAATCTGATTCCTGATCCTTCACTTGACGGGCCGGGTTGGTCGCGTTGGATAAGCCAACTTGAAGAGGCGGAGGATTTTCCATCGGCAACTTCTGGCCAGAGAAAACTCCGTAATATGTAATAACATATTTGGAAGAAGAATGTTTCACGATGACTTGGATAATAGCGTTGTGACAAATTGTTTCAGATACAGCACTGGGACTTCGATCAACAGCCGAGTGGACAAGACCGTGAAAGCGTCATTTAACCAGTAGGTGGCAGTAGTGTTTCTTTGACAAACATGGATGCTCCTCTCCAGTAAAGACACATTCACATGAAAAATTACTCTTAATTAAAACACTTATTTATTGAACAGTATGTAATAATTTCCATATTTAAAGTAGTTTCAGAAGTTTGAATTCTGAATATGAGCGGATTTTTCCTTTAAAAAAAAAAAATTCTGCAGAGGTAAAAGCAACGGTGAAAAAAAACAGGACTAACAACTTCTCGGACATACCAGACATTCATCATAATGTGCCAAGGTTCATAAACACTGATGGAGAACAATGGAGAGATACTGGAGGAAGGAAGAGAGTCAAACAGACAAAGACCCGATGATAACAAGGAAGAGCCTAAGTTAGAGCTGACCACTAACAAAAACAAAGAAAACACAGCCAGACGCATTAAGGAGGCGTATCAAATATATGAAGAGAAAAACCCCACAGTAAAGACTCATTTTTCTTTTTAAGCTTTTTGGTATCAGAACTAAAATACTGGAACCAAACTTCTATAGATCGGAGTTTTTTTTCAGCCAACAGCACCACCCAGTGTTGACAACAAAGAACCACACACAGATTCACCCCACGTTCATTTCTTGACACCATTCCTTCAAGTGCAAATCAGCTGGTTTGGTCAAGGCTCCGTGTAAAAGTAAACTGTAAAACAGGGTGCATGCTGCAGGATTCAGTCACTGCAGAGCTGATTTGTGTTGGAGAAATGACAGCTCTACCAAAGTAGGCAAAGAATTGATTGATGGAGTTTGAGTTTAACTCAACTCCTGCATAAAACATTCAAATACTGACTGACAACACGCCAGGAATACTCTACATAGTCAGCGTAACAAAAAACTGTGGCTGTACTTCTGTTGTTCCATAAACAGTTCCATGTTCCCGGATGAAGGAAAACTGGAAATGTTTGTCCCACTGCAGGGTTCTCTGATGGCTCTCAGCCATGCAGGCAAACTCAGCATCAGCAGCTTCTGCTTTAATGGCTAAATGCTACATTTAAGGTGGAAAAGTCTAAAGAGATTCAACTGCTTGATGGATCATCAGACAAAACAATGAAAATATCAACCGTTTCAATTTTTTTCTACTCTATGGAGAGCAAATTTATTCTAA
Source organism: Cyprinodon brontotheroides (assembly GCA_018398635.1). Classification (NCBI taxonomy): domain Eukaryota; kingdom Metazoa; phylum Chordata; class Actinopteri; order Cyprinodontiformes; family Cyprinodontidae; genus Cyprinodon; species Cyprinodon brontotheroides. Next base: position 1,731,860 of record JAGKQL010000064.1, read on the forward strand.
ATTAAATAAATAAATACTTATATTGATAAATTGTCAATAAATATTCCATAAAAAAAAATCCTTATAAAACAAAATAAATGTGCTAAAATATTATATTTCAAGATTTTTATTAGTGATGCAATTTATATTGGGATTTTGGCCTCTATATCCGGATATGCCGATAGTTTTTAAAACTCATGTAGCCATAACCGATATCGATACCGATATCTATGTTAAAGCTGTGGACAAAAATAAGTAGTCATTGAAAATAGCAGTTTTGTTATCCATTTCTGACACTTTGAAAAATAATATACTCCAAATATATTTTCATATGCTGATATCAAATTGATTTTTAAAACGCGGTATCTATTTTATTTTCAAAATCTCGTGATATTTCATTGTTGTGTTACAAACTCTCGTGGATATTTTGCATTCTTTTTAGATTTTGTTAGTAAAATAGATCGATACCGGCCAATATATCAACATATAAAAAATATGGCAACATTTCGTGAATTTTTGGGGATTTCATAGCATAACCCATGACATATAGCAATAATTCATTAGTAAAAGATTGATATGATATGGTGTTTTAAATGGCAATATATCAGCATATGAAGAATATTGGGATATTTTTAATGTATCAATATTTTTTCCCTCGCCTTTAGAAGTTTTTAAGTCTGTAAAAGAAGTTTTTGAGGAAGAAGAGGAAGAAGTATTTTTATTTATTTTATTTATTTTTTAGACTTTAGAAACTCAGAAGCTGATCAAATATCGGGTTAAATATCGGTGGGGTGGCAGATGTCGGATATTTTGGTTTGAAAGGCCGATAAGATAGAGCCGATTATATAAGCGCATCCCTATTTTTTTATTTATTCAAAAGATTTATTAATCATGCAATTCATTTCTTTTATAATGGAGTATTGTTTTGTCAGAAAACAGAAGCACCTCAGACTGATTGAGAGAATAAAATCACTCGTTTGTGCCTGATCTGTCCCAAAAATGGGATCCTACAATATTTTCGTCTTTGAATTTATTCATAAATATAGGCTTTTGGAGTTTTAGTTTTTTGCTTTTGTTTTAAACCTGTTCTATATAACACCTAATGTAAAAAGAAAAATGACTAAAATGCAGAAACAAGCGGTGTAATCAGGTTTTGACAGACTGCTCTAAGCATGCCTGTTGATGACAGACATGCGGTTTAACGAGTGTTAAGTGTTCAATCAGAGCCTGATTGATCAAAGCGTTTTTGTCATACTGATTGAAAACACAAAAAGTAAAATCTTCAATGACCGACTTCAAGGACTCAGGAGATGGAGGTTTTATTCTCTGGCCACAAATAAACAGAGGCCAAGTGGATCAGAGCTTCAAAGAGAACAGATAAGAAGTTTGTGTTGAAAGAAAGGTCACAGGTAGCCTAAGGAGGATTAGAATAATAAATACGGATAATCGCTGATGGAAATCTATTCAGAAACGTATCCGAAAATTCACAAGAAAATGTACATCGCCTAAACGGTCACATTCGTAACACAAGCTTATCTTGACAGCGGCCATCAAAGACACGTCCAGGCCTCCGACTCCCTTTATCTGCCCTGCTGGTCTCACCTCCATCTTTCTTCGCTGCCCTGACCCACATGTCAGCTCAACAGCAGCAAATAAACCGTTACACTAAGCAGACCTCCCATCCTACTACGCTACAGCCTGCTGCCAAGGCTATCAGCAAAAAGAAAAAGCTTTCCATGTTCAATAACGAATGAAAAGAAGAGGGAAGAAAAAGAAACAGAAGCTAACCGAAAATCATTAAATCCACAGGATGAAAATCAACAGAACTGACTCTACCTTTCATTGTGCTCCTGCTTCCTGTTAGGTTTTTGCAGAATGGAATATTCCAAGTGCAATAAATAATAATAAAAAATATGGAAAACGAGTGACAGAGACGACCTCAGCGTGGAAAGACCGACAGAGAATGAAGGCTGGATAGACTTGGGAGTCACATGATCAGAACCAAGGCGACAGGCGGCTCACCAGTGACCACAACCCACAAAACCAAGGGCTGGGTTTGGTGGTGTCACTCCAGTTGTCCCAGTAAGGAAATAAAGGAGGGGGGCGACAGTTAGGAATATTAGATTCTGAGAGCCAGTTACTAGGATCCCAGCTAGAGGACGCACGCCTGGTGTCTCTCTGACATCGATGGACCATCAAATAGAAAATGGAACCTAATGAGCACAAAATAACAGGAAAAAGTGGAAAGGCAGAAAGAAAACTGGGGAGAATTTCTCTGTATTCCATTTAATCTGATGACAAACAGGGACTGAAAAAACAAATAACTTAAACTAGAGGTTCAGTGGTGGAACTATAACAGATTCTAGTTTTGTCTGGAGATAAATGGTTTTCCGACTCCTACCTTTGAAGCTATATGGGGCAAAGAAAACAGAAATCTCAAACTGCACAAAATACCAAAATATTACGGTTCCAAATAAAGTTAACTTCTTAATATCCACCTCATTTTTGGGAATCTAAGTATTTTGCATACCCAAATGGAAAAGAGCAAATAACTGCGGATAGGAACTGTAAGCCCAAATTACATGTGATTACATGAAAATTGGGTGAGTAAAACCGCTCACTCCAAGCTGCATCAGATTCAAACATGACTCCAGGTTTCTTTTCTCTTTTTTAAGTCTCCAAAATACTGGGTCTTTTTTTAATTTTCAACAGCAGTAATAAATACATGCTTGCTTATGGTGGCTGCTTTGTTTGTTTACATTTTGACATGCTGCTATATCTGGGTTAATTGTGCTTTGGTGCTCGCTATGCCCATTAACTGAACTTGGTGGTTGAATTGTGGAGAATCTAAGCTTTCCAATGATGTCTAACATGTCTATATTGTTAAACATTTCACCGGTGTAATTTTCATGCATTCTGAGTTATTAGTTGTAAACACTTTAAAACGTTTTGAGAGGTTAATAACTGAAACCACTTGACATCCAGGAATCATTAAAAAGCGAACGTCTTCAAACTTGGAAACAAAGTCCAGTGGTTTTTCTGTAAAAGTTCAAAAAATATCCACTGGACTTGGTTTCCAAGATATGAAGAAGTTTCGGCCACCTCTCTTAGGAAGCTTTGGTCCGAATTCAAATATGCCTGATCCGCAGTGAGTTTGAGTCTTATATAGACAAAGCCTTATGACGCTTGGAAACATGCAAACGTGGTAACTGATGAATGAGTCGCTTGGTTCCATTGTCCAGCCTGTAATACCTGAAACCTGTCTATGATTCTGAGGGTCGAATGTTGAATTGGTTAATGTCATAAGGCAGCAAGGAGGGGAATGGCGCCATTTGAAATCCCATCGGCATGAGAGAGAAAGAATTTGGTCAAATGGAGCAGTTCATATTGATATTTAAGGCATTTAAATATTGATCATTTTGACAACCAACTTCTTAAAGGAGAAGTTCGGTCATATTCAGAGTTCAAACTTCTGAACGTACTTTAAATATAAAATTCTTACAAACTGTTCAATAAATAGGTGTTTTAATTAAAGAGTAATTCTTCATGTGAATGTGCTCTACTGGAGGCATCCATGTTTGTCAAGAACACTACTGCTACCTACTGGTTAGTGGCGTTCACGGTGTACGATTCGCTGTTGATCAAGTCCCAGTGCTGTATCACAATTTTTTGTTTCAACGCTATTTATCCGAGTCGCTTTGAGCACATTCTTCTTCCAAATGTTGGCTACATATTTGCTTGTCGATCCGATCGTGGATGCGGTGGGACGCCGATATTGGCAAAAATGCGTGTCGGCAAGCATGTAAAATGCCGATCCAGACTGTCGATCCAGTTTTAAAAAATCCAGCCCGTATTTTCCAGTATTTTCGCCGATTGAAACGATCCATTCCACTTTTTTGCCAGTGTTTCCCCTGTTTTGCATTTTATTAAAACAGCATAGCAATAACATCTTTTTAACTGTTTACGTTTTACTTTTCACTGTGCAATTTCAGATTGCTATTCATAATTTTGTCCAGTTGTGTTTATCTCTTAATAAACAGGAAAAATTTGTTGTTACCAAGCATTGTGTTTTATTCAATCTCACCTAATTCAGCAGCGCTGAGATGTTATCAAAATCACTAAAAACCTTTTCAACATGAGGTCGGCCACAACTAATGGCTAAATACTTTAACTTAAGCAAATACATGCTTTCAGGAGAAGGCTGGTATGAAGCCAGTATCGATTGCTCGGATCGGAAGTCCAAAGCAATATCGGTATCGTGATCGACATTTACTGTCAAACCTGGATCAGGACATCTCTGAGCTGACCGGATACTTTTTCGGTCGAGCCGCGAGAAGTTAGAGCCGCAAATCCTCCCCTCTTCTAGTTGGCGATCCAGCGACGCAATTCGTCCGTTGTCGTTACGGATCGTCGAGGAATGGGACTTTTGCAAAATCTGGCCGCGGGGCTTCAACTTATCAGCCTGCCATGCGTGAAAGCCGTTGCGGCGTTTCAGCGTTAATATATAGCTCTGGTGATCGACAATGGTGAAGTTCCTCTGTCTCGAATCTTCAATAGTCACTTTCGTTGCATTGCAGATGTGTCTAGTAGTTCCCCATTCTTTTGGCGTTAAAGTCCGGGGATTAATTCTTCATACCGCCGCTGCCACTGCTACAGCGGGCGTCACCCAGCATGTACGAAGATGCTTAGTGAGGGAGGGCTACTATATTTAGCGCGAAAATTAAATGAAATGCAATGGTCAGACTCATGTCGATCGCAACAAATATCGCCCCATCTCTCAGTTAGACACCACCGTACATTAAGGTCAGCCACGCCGCAGGTGGTCAGATCTTTTGCGGTCTTGCTGATCGGACTTTTTTCTTTAATAGTATCATGTTCTTCCACTTGGTTGATCAAGTGACAAGAGCAGAAAAAAAGCGATAGCTCCAAGCTTTCTGTGCAGCACAATGGCTGCATTAAATATGTTTAAATATTACCAAACTGTACCATCTGTATTAAAATAAAATTTTTGCTTCCTAACTCATTTCTTTTTGGACGAATAAATCTTTACTGGATGTCCATCTAAGTATGATCAACCCAAGCATTTTACAAAAACAAAAAAAATCAATACAGAAATATGATCCGACATATTAGTCGTTTGAAATGTTTCCTCTTAGAAATGCAAATTATACAATTTATTCTCTGATTTAAACCTGAATCTTGTTATGCAATCTTTGTTGACTTTATTTAAGGGTTTGCTTCTATTGAAAGGGTCAGCATCCACCAGATGTTGTAGGAAAAACAATGATATCAATTCTTTGGAAAAGAGCTTTATGAAAGGAACACTTGACTAGTCTTAGTCAAATGCGGCGGGCACTCCCAAATGAAGTAAGACCCAAAGTATTTGAATCAGAACTCAGCCACAGATGTGGAAGATTAGTGCATATCGCTGTGTGAAGCAGACAACAGGAACATCAAGGTTATCCAAACCAACCATTTGATCCTACCCTCTCAAACATCCTCCATGCTAACATTAACCTTCCTATAAAAGGACGGGTGGCAGCAGACCAGGAACAATGATGAGCAGCACCAGGTGTAGGTGTGAGTTCATGCATGTCTAACTCGGTCAGAGCGCCGCAACTCGATCGGACTCCTTTCTAACTCATAATCCTCTTCTGATCTGTTGCAAGTGTTTAGACACGAGGAGAGCAGGATCCACTTCAAGCTGTGACCTCACCTCATTGGCTGCATCAGGCTCTATTAGAAAGCTTTTCCCTTCCTTTTTTAAAATTTTTTTTAATTGGATGATTCAGCCTGGTAAAAGTCCGAACGGGTGTGGCTTTTCTCTCTCGCCAGCACATGGTTGGAGTTTCAGATTCCCCATCATGAGTGACTAAGCAACCCAACTTTCTAATGTCAGATCTGAAACAACTGTTTCACCATGTATTACCTCTGGCTTGCAGTCAATGCAGTTGTTGAGGCATCGTGACTCATTCTGATGTCAAGCTATGTTAGCGACCAAATCTGAACCTCTTTATGATGAAAACAAAGATTTATAGTCTTCTGTAAAATGGGTCTGCTTCTTACCATAGGTTAAAAGCAAAACATTGGCTCATATTTCTATTTTTTGAACTTATTCCAACTTTTTTTTTTCATAACAAAAGCAACTGATTACCTTTGTTTTGTGTTTTTGTTATGCATGTACATATTTGCTTCACTTTTCTACCTTCTCTTAATCTATCGACCGGTTTAAAATAAAATACTGAGAGTCAAACTATCCATGTTTCACACTGACACTACACTTTATACAAATTAAACTACTATCAGATGTATAGTGACTCGTGATTTTCCAGATAAACTAAAAATCATTTTGTTTTAAAAAATTAAAAGTGTCTTAATAAAAACAAGTAAACAATATCCAGCTATGATTAATACTATTACATTTATATTCTTATGCTCGTCCGTCCTAATACTGATCAAGAATGAAGAGTTATTCAGTTAAGTTTTTTTTTATTGTGAAGTTGATATTATGAAATGTACACAAGGTTTACCAGCGTCTATTTTTAAATTTTTTTAAATGCCCTTTAGTTTATCAACTAGTTCAGTGTTTAGAGTCTGGAAAACCCATTCCTTCTGTTGCCTCACTGGACTAGTTTAAATCCAGCTTGAATGACACGGCCTATCTTGTCAGTAGATGACTTTACATGAGAACCACACCAATCACATGTTGGGCACCCCAACGGTCAATTTTAGGACCCCTCCTATACAACATATACACGCTTCACCCTAACTCGGATCTTAGTAATAAACAGGAGAAGTTATAACTACGCAGACGACACGTGGCTGAACATTACCATGTCACCAGGTGGCTATGAACCCATTCCAACGTTTGGATGTGAACACGTTTTCTTCAGCTGAATAAAAACAAAACTGAAGTTTCAGTTTTTTAAACAGCTTGGTATTAAGCTACACAGCTTCAGTCAATCCAGCTAGAAACATCACTAATCAAACTCTGAATCTGGAGCTGTATTGATGGACTCAGACCTGGAACTCTTCAGAAATACAAGTAAAAGTTGGCCTTCTATACAGTATCGGATGGCGGTCCCCAACCACGGGCGGGACCCGGTACCGAACCCATTCGGTCATTTGGTACCGTGCCGCACAGAAAAGAAGTATATCTACTAGGGATGGAACGGTTTATGAAAACCGTCCGAATCGTTCGGTTCGAACTGTCTCGTGGTTCGGTTCTTCGTGTGTGTAGATGCTCGTTCATGCGCTGCTCCTTTTCTCATAGGCTGAAGCGATTACACTCCAGAGCAGAAGGTGGCGGTGTACTGTGACCAAAGCCAAACTTCACCAGTAGTAAACAAGAAGAAGAAGAAGCAAAGCAGCGTGAGCCGGGTGTAGCAGAAAAAAAATCAGTTGTTGTGGGAGAATTGTGTGGGAAATGGAAAGTGGGAAAGAACAGGAGTTGGAAGACGCCACAGCAGCACTTTTATAGGTCTGCTTGTGTGTGGGACCACTTTGCATTTACTTATGACGCAAGGAAAGAAAGTTGTGGATAAAAGTGCAACAGTGTGCGAAAGCATTGTGCAACACGCTTTGTTTATGCTAATGCTACCATGGATCCAAATATGACAGGCTAACCCCAAATCCCACATACCTCTGTCAGCCTCCCGCCCCCTCACATGAAAGCAAAGCCTGGCAGCCTCCGGCCAAGCTCCCTGGTCACCCGCCTGAGTTCCTGAGATGTAGAGGGCATGCTTCAGATGATTTAAATTAAAAGCAGCAAAACATGGAAATGTTTTTCCAAAGAATGTATTGAAAGTAATTACACCATTCATTTTTGGGGAGGATTTTTCATTAATTTTACAAATTTCATTTTTTTATTAATTTTATAATTTTTATTAATTTTATTTTTATTAATTTTTTTATTTTTCGGTGTAACAATAAACATATACCGAACCGAAAACCGTGAGCACAAAACCGAACCGTAGATTTTGTGAACCGTTCCACCTAGGGATGCACGATATAATCGGCCCCCTATCGGTATCGGCCTTAAAACTGAATATCGGACATCGGCCACCCCACCGGCATATTTAACCCATATTTGATCAGCTTCTGAGTTTCTAAAGTCTAAAAAAAAAAAAAACTTCTTCTTCTTCCTCAAAAACTTCTTTTTTTTTTACAGACTTAAAAACACAAAAGGCGAGGAAAAGAAAAAATATTGATCCATTAAAAATATCCCAATATCTTCATATGCTGATATATTTGCCATTTAAAAAACACCATATCAATCTCTTTTTACTAGTAAATATTGCTATATGTCATCGTTATGCTAATCGAGAAAATTCACCAAATGTTGCCATATTTTTATATGTTGATATATTATTGTAGGTATCGATCTATTTTACTAACAAAATCTCACAAAAAATTTGCAAAATATCACGAGAGTTTGTAACAGAACGATGAAATTTCACCAGATTTTGAAAGTAAAATAGATCGATACCGCGTTTTTAAAAATCAATTTGATATC
>JAGKQL010000064.1:1747092-1760445 GCA_018398635.1 Cyprinodon brontotheroides
TCTCTCCTTCCTGTCCACAGAGCCCTCAGATGGGAACCTTCATGGGCGTCTACCTCCCTTGCCTTCAGAACATTCTGGGGGTCATCCTGTTCCTGCGCCTTACCTGGATCGTCGGCACGGCCGGCATCCTGGAGTCTCTGGGGATCGTGGGCCTGTGCTGCGCATGCGTAGGTTTTTAATCCCAGCCAGCGACCGGCTCTTCTTATTTGTGTTCATGTGACGATCAGGGAAGAAATCTCAGAGAGAAATGACTCATCAGTTCATTCAGACACAAACAGGACTTGTTATTTCTCCTGGTTTTACCACCTTAACGTCTGATCTGTCCGCCCTGGACGTGTCAGAAACCAACACCCACTCAGGGCCTATATTTGGCTCTCTCACTGCAGACGGTGGATTATTCCAGATTAATCATGGAAAGTACAAACCTGAAACAATAACTCTAATCTCAGTGACATCATTTTGGCTGGTAATGAAATTTCTCTCCTGGTATTCCTGAGAGTGGCTTTAATTAAACACCATTCCTAATCAAGAAGCAATAATTGATTATTTCTTAACAGACTGATCATTTCCAGCGCTTCACCTTAGTGCTGCAGTTTTTTCCTGGATGTCTAATGTGGATGGACTCCCGCTCTCTTCCTAAATCCATCTAGATTGCGTTAGCAGGGTTAACCGTACTGTCCATCCCTTCGGTTACGTAACAGAGCTGAGCTTAGTCCAGCAGATTAACGTTCAATTTCACTGCTTGGAGAACATCTGACTTCACACTAATGGCTTCATCAGCGGCCTGCTTAAAGAGGCAGAGGCAGCGTCACTGAAAAACACACCAAGGGCTTCATCACCACATTCAACATCTTCAGATTCTGGTTTTCTTTTACTCCCATGTAGACGCTGTCCTCTTCAATATTAAGGCTGCATTTCTACCATAGATTACCATGTTATTTTAGCCGAATAAACATTGTTTTATGTTAAGCCCATCAGTGGAACGGCTTATCAAAACAAAGACTTGTGTTGCTGCAGGTCTGTGTTTATGTTGCCACAGAAAAACCTCATAGTTGGTTTTACTCCCTATTGTTTCTCTTTATGTTTATTTGTTGCAGTTTTATGTATAGAACACATCTCAAACAAAATGAGGGTGACATAAAGTTCACACATAGAAAGAGAGACAGACGTTACAAAATAAGCTAACCATAGCTAATCATAGTGTGTTGGTATTGAAGTGGAGTTAGCAGAAGGGATTGGTGCTACCATTCGGGCTCTCCCTTTCCCCGAGGGTGTTTACTCGATGCGCTCCCTCTCAGGTAACTGCCTCTCAGGATACGTTCCGCCTTCTTCAAGATGTCATGGTTGGGCCTCAAAGTCAATTTGGCAAAGATTTGTCCAGTTCTATCTCAGTCAGCCACGCTTCTTGGGATGCATCTGGACTCCACTACCATGAGGGCCTGTCCATCTGTTCACAGGGTGGACAACACATTGCAGCTTGTCAGTCAATTCAGGCTGGGCAGGCAGATTGCTTATAACATCTCCCTGCGAATGCTGGGCAAACTGACATCAGTCACTCGTATCATGCCCTTAGGTTTGCTCCTTCTACGTTCTTTGCAGCAGTGGCTCAACAGCTTTCGCCTAGACACCAGGCTGCACTGACATCGCAGCCTCATAGTGATGAGGATGTGCCTTCCTGCCCGAGCTGGAGATCCTTTTGTCCAGTGGTGTTCCAATGGGATTAGTAGTGTGTTGAAGGGAATTGGTCACCACTGATGCCAGCCCCATGTGCTGGGCCACAGTGTGGCAACACAGAGCGGTTTGGGGTCTTTGGGATCCAAGGGAGTGCACCAAACACATAAACGTGCTGGAGCTGTGGGCTGTTCACATAGCCCTCAGGCGTCTTCTGCCCCACCTAGAGGGAAGGCAAGTGTTGATTCGGAAGGACAACACCTCTGTTGTTTACAATATAAAACACCAAGGAGGCACCAGGTTGGCACGTCTCTTGAAGGTTTCCAGAGATCTCCTGGAATTGGCTTTTCCCCGTCTTTCCACCCTGTGTGCCTCGTATGTGACAGGAGGGCAGAACCAGGTTGCAGACTCTATCCCGCCATAGACCTGCTCCGGGAGAGTGGTCCCTTTATTGCGACATAGTGCGCATGATCTGGAACCTCTTTGGGCAGGTAGAGATGGATCACCACAAAGGGGTCAACCCATTGCCTATGGTATTCCCTGACCGGGGTGGTGGGCACACTTGGCCAGGACTTGCTGGCTCATCCTTTGCCACACATTCTCCTATATGCCTTTCAACCCCTCTCGCTGATTTGGCCTACTCTACGGAGGGTTCTCGAGCAAGGCCACAGAGTGTTGCTGGTAGCTCAGTTCAGTGCTCTGCCCGTGATGAGAACCCGGTTTCCTGCTCGGTGCCCACTATTCTTGAGTTCCTTCTGTCTCTTCTTGATAAGGGCCACTTTCCTTCGACCCTTAAGGTGTGTCCTGCAGCAATCTCATGTCGTCACCTATCTGTCGACGACCGTACAGTGGGGTGCCATGAACTGGTTTCTGTTTTTCTGCACTGTGCTCGTAGGTTCGCCCACAGGCAACTCCACGAGTCACCTGATTAAGGATCACTGTTGGTTTTCAGCGGCTATGTGCCATCCGCCATTTGAGCTTTTGGCTCAAAGCGATCTCAAAATTAACTCCTTGGAAGCTCTTAAAGGTGTTTGCTGCAGCAGTCTCATGACTGGCGTCACCTATCTGTCGATGACGTGGAGAGTGGAGCGCCATGAACTGGTTTCTCTTTTCTGCACAGTACTTGTAGGTTGCACCCACACAGGCAACTCCATGTGCCTGATTGGGATCTGCTGTTGGTTTTCGTGGGTTTCTGTGCTACACCATTTGCTTCCTTTGCCCAAGCGATCTCAAGTGGCTTTCCTCCAAGACTGCTTCCTGATGGCCGTCGCCTCAGCTAAGAGCTACATGGTCTCTCTCTCTGTCAGCCCTACTAGTAGCAGGTGGGCTCCAGATGGCCCGGCCGTTACCCTGTTGCTCAATACCACATTTAAAAGCCTGAGGTGTTGTCTCCATTTCAACTACAACCAGCTATTGTGGCTTGCTTGGTTTTAGCCCCCAGTCAGATGCAAATGAATGGATCTGTTATTGTGCCCAGTAGAGCCGCTTGGAGGCATACATTGCAACCACTGTTAATCTAAGACGCTTGGACTCAGCTTTTCCTATGTTATGGGGGTCCACGGTTAGGTTGTTGTCTTCCAAGCATCATCTTTCCCATTGATTGTGTCATCTGCCACGCCTCACGCTTGCAGGTCACTGCCCCCGTCAGTTAGTGTTAGGACACATTCCACCAGGTGCATCTCTGCTTCCTGGGCTTTGAGAGGGGTCCCACTGAAAGTGTTATGTGCTGCTGCTAAATGGGATTCCCCGACCACCTTCACGAGGTTCTACAATGTCAATGTGGCTGCCCCTCATCCACAGGGTCAGGCCTTTTACAAGGTTCTGCTGGGCCCATTAAGTGAGGTATATGTTCAGCATTCCTTGTGACATCGCTGACATTCGGCATTCTGTGTGTTGCACCGCCCTGTGGCGTAAGTAGGGATGAAATAGAATGAAAGTTAGGTAATGTAACTATGGTTTAAGGAACCGGATATGCATGTAGTTTCTCTGTTTTCAGAATCCTGCTTTTGCAAGAAAAATTCTTCAGGAACAAAAAAAGATGACACCCAGGCTTTGCATCTTCTGAGTGGTCATCCCGCGCCTGGGTGTGACTCTGTTGGTATAATTACTCGAACTGTGCATGCCTGAAGGGGAACATTCAGTGCTTTTCAGCAGCCCCTCTATCAGTCATTTAGGATTCATAGAACCATAGTTACATACACGAACTTTAGTTTTTAGTGCGACCACAGAATAAAGAAATAGAAAATGTGATATCCGACCAAATATCCATCCAAGCATTTCTTTACCACTATAATCTCATATTCATTGGTTTTTCCACAATTTGTTGCTCAACAAATGATCCCTCAATAAATAACAGTTATTCCCTCATATACTCAGTCAGTTTTTTAAGTCAGCTTTTCTTGTTTTTACCCTTTTTATTTGTAAAAGGAGCTAAACAAATAACTGAATACTGTAATTAACTTGTTAAAATAAAATCAGTGAATTCATTTGGTGTTCTAAAACTTGAGCTTTTAAATCATTTTTAAAAGCCAAACATCAAGTAACAAACAAATGTGTTTGGAGGTGTGAAGTCGCCTTTTGTCTCTGCTCTGGTCAAAACCCAAGCTGCTGAATAGCTGCTTAGGATTTCACTGGAAACTTTGAGCTGATTGGTCTTAGTCCAGCTTGTCTGTCACTTTAAACCAGACACATCAAAGCACAAGGACGTGAAGTTTCTTTCGCCTCACCGCCTCTTCTCCTTCCCGCTTTCTTTTACTCAAAGTTTACACCTTTATGATCTTTTTTTCTCGTTCCTTGTCTTGTTTATACACTTCTCCTCTGCACTGACCTTCCCTCTCATCCGAACGTTCCATTATGTAAATCAGCTGATGTAGATCCTCTCAACCACAATTAATACTGATTTCAACGGAAAGCTCAGATCCACAACAAATTCATAAAGATTATTAACACCAGCAGTCCACATTGGTTAAAACTAAAGCAGGGAAATTCACTAAAACAAATAGAAAATGGCGCGAAGGTCTTTCTTTTGTTAAAACACTGGTGATCTGATAACCCAGGTTAGCTTTAGTTTGATCATAAATGTTTTAAACTTTTCTTTTGTTTTCTTTTAGACGATGCTGACAGCGATATCCATGAGTGCAATTTACTGCTAACGGCGCTTAAAAATTGTGTAAGATGTTTGTTTTATTCGGCATATGCTGCTGTTATTATGAAGGTTGATGGAGAAGTCCTGCTTTAAAATTGTTTCCCATTTTAAACTTCGAAGTTATATGAGATGATCCAGACGCCTGTCCTGAAATGCACAGATCAGAGATTCACCAATAAGCCAAGTTTGGCTCCAAAGTAGTTAAATATTTTTTAGACCTCCAGCTGTATAAAGTCAGTGGGAGAATCCATGTGAGAAAGTATGGCGGTACTGTTGGGAAATAAGGACAAAAATAAAAGCTTTAGCCTTCAGATTACTTCCTGTTTGCAGTAATTATATTGACACAACCCAGATAATGTTGATCCTTTAGGGTAGAAATTCCCAGAAGAGTCTAAGTTGGGCTACAACTAACCATTACTTGGCAAATTGATAAATTATTTTTTCCTATTATTCCTATTTCTTTTCCCATCTTATTATATTAATACCTGAATAGCCATATTGCCTAAAGAAGACTTTTACTGACTCAAACCAGGTGAAATGTCTTCCCACTTGAGGGGTTCTGGATAGAGCATTTTTTATAGGACAGTTTTTTTATATTGAATGCAAAATATTTACCGTAATTTTCGGACTATGTTTCCACCGGACTATAAGCCAAAGGTTTTTATGTTTAATTACCATATGGTTCATATGCACAGAGAGAGAATTGTCGGGAAACAGGCAACTGTTTGTAGTTTTCCAGAGATTCATCCTGATCTCGAAGCCAAGGTTTCACGCGCAGATCAGTCTGAGAGACTCCTCCGTTAAAGAAAATTTGGAGCCGCTCACCAAAATCTAACGCCCAATCAGCGCTGGCTTTGATATTTGGTTGAGGAACGCAGAAGCCGACAGTTTCAGTCCAAAGAACATATGCTTCAGCCGATGAAACTGAATGCTAGCGTGGCTAATTTAAACGTTTTATCGAATTACAGAGTATTTTTTTCACCGAAAGAAGAGCAAAACACTGCTGGAGGCTTTTCAGAGGAAAAGATGTTTTTGCTCTCCCCACTGGTTTCGCAAGAGAGTAGCCTGGTTTGTGGTTGTGTTTTCGCCGCCGCCTGTTAGCACGCCATATGCTTTGTTGATCTGATTGGTTTATTTGGCCCGCCTATCACCAACATAGCCAATCAGCTAACCAGTATTTTCGCCCCTTCCCAAAATTACTTCAACGGAAGGTTTCCGTGATGGATATGTGGAGCAAATCCAGCTGGCGGAGTCAGGTTAAACTGTTTGGGGAAGCTCCTATTTATTAACATTTCAACACAATTGAATTGAGACAATTCTTCCTGCTGGCGCCTCCAACGCCTCACCATTGATTCGTTGATTCCAAGGTTACGTTACTGGCCGGTTCTATTTCCTTCGTGTACTCGCTAAATTGACTGCCTTTAACTTAAAAGCTGCATCATATGCATTTCAACGTTTGTTTTCCAAAATGAGGGGTGTCACACAAACTGTCTTATGCCTTAATTTCAGGTCTTTCTCGAGACGCCAACATAGGATGGTAAAAATCCATAGATTTAGGTACCGTATTACCCTAGTGGCTGTTAGCTGTAAAAGTCCATAGATAACCCGCGACATTATATTAGCCGGAAGGTCTAAAAATGGGGGAAAGTCAGCGCTTATACTCAAAATTACGATATATATTTTTTAGAATCTTTGTATAAGGTCTAATTACTGCTCTGAGTGTATTTCTTCAGGCATATTTTTAAGTCTCTACACTCCATTTAATGATCAATGTTACTAAATTAGTTGGCCGATTATTTCAATAATCAATTAGATGATTAGGTGCCCCAGTTCCCAGAGTTCCCAAACCATTTTTGTTCCAGGACTGATCTTAAAACCTTTGTTTCTGTTCAGCCTTCCTGTTCTCTGCTAAAAATCTGCTCTCTAACAAACTAACTGAGCCACAAACATGAACCAACATGTTGTCTAGAATACTGTCTGCTTTCAAACAGCTTTCTTTTGTCTTTCCTCTGACCGCTGTTGTTGTTGTTCTCCAGCTGGAGGCTCCTACTACATGATCTCCAGGTCTCTGGGTCCAGAGTTTGGAGGAGCAGTCGGTCTCTGTTTCTACCTGGGAACAACCTTCGCAGGCTCCATGTACATCTTGGGTACCATTGAGATTCTGCTGGTAAGAAATAGGAGCCTGTTTGTTCCTGTATTCGGTCTGTTGCACTGGTTCCTCATTTAGGATTCTGCCAACTGTGCGGTTTTCCATTGTTTTCATCTGAGTATGCATATAAATCTAACCAAAGAGGAACCAGGCTGTCGTCTGCTCTTTTCTCAAGTCTTTGTTTTCTTTTTTGTCCTTTTCTCAGACCTACATTGTGCCTCAAGCAGCCATCTTCATAGCAGAGCAAAAGGAGGACGAAGTTGATGCCCTGCTCAACAACATGCGTGTCTATGGCACATGTTGCCTTATACTCATGTCTATAGTTGTCTTTGTTGGAGTCAAATACGTCAACAAACTGGCACTGGTCTTCCTGGCTTGTGTCATTCTCTCTATCCTCGCCATCTACGCTGGAGTCATAAAATCCATTTTTGAGCCGCCAGATTTTCCGTGAGCCCCATTTTCTTTTTTATTAAGAATCTCCTCCACATGTTTTAATCTGCCGATCTGCTTCATTAAGGTTAACTTCTCTCTTTGTGCTCCCAGAGTCTGCATGTTGGGGAACAGGACACTAAAAAACCACGACTTCGACAAGTGTGTGAAGACGGAGATCATAGATAACCTGACGGTCACCACCAAGCTGTGGAGTATCTTCTGTGAAGGACCTGAGCTCAACGCCACCTGCAACGAGTACTTTGAAAACAACAATCTGACACTCGTTCAAGGCATCCCTGGCCTGACCAGCGGGGTCATCTCAGGTGGGTCTGCAGATAAGAC
Source organism: Cyprinodon brontotheroides (assembly GCA_018398635.1). Taxonomy (NCBI): domain Eukaryota; kingdom Metazoa; phylum Chordata; class Actinopteri; order Cyprinodontiformes; family Cyprinodontidae; genus Cyprinodon; species Cyprinodon brontotheroides. The sequence continues at coordinate 1,754,832 of JAGKQL010000064.1, forward strand.
AGTGACAGTGTAGGTACCAGATCTGCTCAGGTTGAGCATGCCAGTTAAGTTACGCTACATTGGCTGCACGTTAACACATGATGTAAAACATAGTGGTTGCCCGGACAACGATAATAACATCACGCAGCGTCGTTAGCGTGTTCTATGACAGATGAAGTTTCATCGGACCGTGATATATAGGGCGAGAGCTGGGTAGCGCTGTAGCTACCTGTGCTCAGGTTACGCTAGCAGGTTAGCGTCTTTTAAGCTACACTACTTTTGAATTTGTATCAACAAGAACCGTTTGTTTTCTAGAAGTAGAATAACTGTTGTTTTCTACGTCTAAAATCTCTAAGAAAGTCATTTTTAAGATGTTCCATTTGTCCTTCCTGCTTTCAGATCTTAATAAAAAGAATAAAAATAAACTTTTTGTTTCACATTGTTAAATGGCAGAGCTCAGTCTGTCTGAGAATGCAGTGCTTTCCTTCAGGACTGACATTGATTGTTTTCTACTTTTGGCTACTTTAGATCGCCAATGAAATGTAAAATAATAGTAAATATGGGTACTAATAAGTTGAAACTCCAAAAAAAAAATAAGATCCTTAAGAAATGGGTGCAATACAGTTTGTCCGAGTGGCGTTGCCATATGTTGACGTCATAAGAAGGGGCGGGGCACCGAGCGGATCTGGTACCTCCAACGGCTCATAAGCATGTCGCATAACCCAACTCCCCTAAAACCAAAACAGTCTTTCAAAAGCTCATGATTGTTTTCAGACTGGTTTTCTGATTTCTAAGGCTTATAATGATTTTTAGTTATTCTCTACCTAAATATTGTGACAAAAAACCAACAGGTGTTAAACTCAAAGCCTAAAAAAGCTATTGGTTAAATAAATAACAATCTTGTTGTTATTTAAATGATTTAACCCAATAATACCTGAATTGAATGCCAGGTTTGCATGTTTTTGTAATTTTTTTTTTCTGTCAGATGCCAAATTAAATCATTAATAATTTGAACATTACAGCTCTAATTAGTATAAATTTAAATATGAAGCTAATTACTGACATTAGGCGTCTAAGAAATAAGATATCATTTTCAAACCTAGGGCCCCGTCCACACGAATTCAAAACGAACACGAAACGCTAATATTTTCCAGAACGTTTGTCGTAAAGACGGAGACGTAAAATAAATGTGATCGTCCACACAAATGCATGAAAACGCTGCAAAATGTATGCCAGGCCTGTAAGTGGCGCTGTGGTACCAAAGCAAAAATAGGCGACGAAATGTTGGGCATGCGCACTAATATTTATACATGGTTGCCCTGCGGGTCCATTTTCGTGGTTCAGTCACATTCAGGTGCTGAACTATGTGGTCGATATTGCTCTGTTCTTCCTGGAGATATTCCAGAAGAAGATGATTCTGTTGTAAGCCCGACAGCAGGGTGAGTAGCATGAGCAGCAACCATTCTACACAGTACGACGCCATTGTTGTTGTGATACTGTGTCACGCATGCGTGTTTAGAGGCGACGCTATGACGCATGCGTGTAAAATAAAATGCGGTTAGAGCTTAAAGATGGAAACGCGAAAACGGCGTTTCAAAATCTTCCCACTCTGAAGGCTTAATAAAAAAAGATCGTTTACAGACCCCCGAAACGCCGGCTTCGTATGGATGAGAGGCTGGTTTGGTGAAAAATTTGTGCGTTTAGGCCAGGGTTTGACTTCGTGTGGACGGGGCCTAGGATTTTAACAACTTTATTGGTGTTGTTTTTTGCTCTGACAAGATAAATGAATTAAGTCAAAACATGTTTTAAACAAGCATTACCTTTGTTTATAATCAGACTAACCTAAATGCTGGAAAGTCGACTCACTGTGCAAAAAAACACAAACACAGCATTAGAAATGTGGTTGTGTTTTTTCACTTTTAGTGTTTAAAATGTAGAAAATGACTTAGACGTCAGTAACTTTGTTGCTTTTTCCAATGAACTGCTAAACCAGTCTGTGCAATAACTAATCAGTGATAGAAATGTGACTGAAACATCTGTTTTTGAGAGATAAGTTTCAAGGTTAAAGATGTCTTTAATGTATATTCCTAGGAGCGTTTATTAATGTCGAAATAAATGTTGAATTATGTAGGGAAATTATATGATCAATTATTCATTCATCATTATTTTTGCAATTTTAAATTGATAAATTGTATGAATAAATGCTAATTATTTGAAGCATGTAACAAAAGTAATTTCCCTTTGGGATTATTTAAGTATTTCTCATTCTGATTCTGATATTTTGCATTTTCTACAATTTTACTCAATTACTAACTTTCCTAATCTCCGTTTCTTTTTTGCCTAGTGAAGCTAAAAAGCCTCAAAATCAGAATAAACTTTTGGAATTTCCTAATATGTTGTCAATTATTAGATATCAGTTGTAGGAGATAATAATAAGCCTCTATGTGTTATTTAAATATCTAACCTAATGCAGTTTCTGTAACCAAAGTGCATCTTTGCTTTGGATCCTGTTTAAAATACACTTTAAATAACTTTATGAGAGAAAAGAACATTTTATGGTATCTTCAGTACCAGAGATGCATATAAACCAACATTTGTATTATACATACACCATGTATGTATAGTAGAATATAATATATATATATATTAGCCATTAACAGTGCAGGAGCCAATGAGTCCTCCTACATCTCAGCAGACGTTTCTTCTCCACACCTTTCTGAACTTAAAGCTGATAAAACACTCCCCTCTAGTGGCAGCTGTTGTAATGCAGGGTTACATGACAGGAAACATGTATAAACACATGTGTCGGGACTCTTTAGGAATGTCCAACGTCATAGAAGACAAACTAAACACGGAGCGAACTCCGTGCCCAGCCGGAGCCGCAGGCTGTAAACCCTCAGCATATTTCTGGGACAAGTATGTGCAGGTGTCAGACGATCCCAGATGAACTCCTTCTTCTCATCCTGGTTACATAACCTGCTCTTTTCCTGTCTGAGATTTTTTTTTTGGCTAATTCAGTGTTTTATTTAGTAACTCAACACAGCAAAGCAGGCAGATGAGTTCTCACATTCAGATGCTTAAAAATCCAGACTACATTAAAGTGATAAAGGCTCAGAGGAGATGCAGTGTGCTGTTCACCCAGTACCTTATACATAGCAAAACTCGTTTTTTATGCAAAGTGATAAACATACTGGATTAAGGTCGGGGTGCCTCCATGGTATCTATGTGATCTAACAACAGTTTTATACAAAGTTTAATAAAGCAGGACTTTACCCTTTATAGGACTCAGTGAAATACTTAGAAAATCTAAATTTCAAGCCAATTATTATTGAAATCCAGGAATAGACCTTATCACCTTTGAAACATAAAAAAATTAATGTCAATGTAATAACAAGAAACGCCAACTTGCCCGAATATATTAAGAAAAATAAAAGTGCGAGTCTGAGTGTGACATTAATAGTTTTTGGTACAACATAACTTCAGAGACATTAATGCTGATACTGACATTTTTTAGTTTATTAACCTAAATATAATTGTTAACTAGGCTTATTCATGTTTTAACTTTACTTTTTAATTAACTTTTTAACTTTTTTTTTCTTGACGTAACTTTTTTTTCAACTTAATTTATAGTAGGTAATATATTATTCAAGTTTTCATCTAATTGGTCTTATGCTAAAATCAGATGTACAGTCATTAGGGGTGGAGCGGTTCACAAAATCCACGGTTCGGTTCGGTTCACGGTTTCGTGGTCACGGTTTTCGGTTCGGTTCGGTATATGTTGATTGTTACCCCGAAATCCCATAAAAATTAACGAAAAAATCCCAAAAAATTAATGAATTGTAATTATTTTTAATGATCCGCGGAAAACCTGGATCATTTCCGCATGTTTTGCTGCTTTGAAATTAAGCATCTCGCGCATTTCCCTCTACGATCTCCAAGGAACTCAGAGCGGAGCGGATGGGAACCAGGCGGTCTGGAGCGCTGACGGAGTATGAGGGATTTCGGGGTTAGCATGACATGTTGGTCGTGTTGCTGTTAGCATAAACAAAACGTGTTGCACAATGCTCGCACACTGTTGCACTTTTATCCACAGCTTTGTTTCCGCCGTCATCGTAGGTCACTCTAAATGCAAAGTGGTCCCATACAGCAGACCTATAAAGTGCTGCTGGCGCGTCTTCCAACTCCTGTTCTTTCCCACTCGCCATACCCACACAATTCTCCACAACAACTGATTTTTTTCTGCTACACCTGGCTAACACTGCTTCGCTTCTTCTTCTTGTTTACTACTGGTGGTTGGCTTTGGTCGCAGTACCGCCACCTTCTGCTCTGGAGTGTAAACGCTTCGCCTATGAGAAAAAAAAAGCCGCGCATGAACCGAACGCAACACACGCGAATCGAACCGAGACAGTCGAACCGAATGTTCCATCCCTAACAGCCATGTAGCAGGATCTTTGCTGAATGGCTGGATATAGATCTTTTCCTTCCAGACCTCACTGAGGGACGGAGGGACTTCATTTATAAGGGGTATGCAAGTGATCAAAAACGCTAACTTGCCCTATAAGGCGTTAAAGAATTAGCAACTGATTTATTTTCTTGGTCCAATAGAAAGTTTTCTAGTGATGGATGCGAGGAGTTCTCTCCTCAGTGGACTGGTTTGGTAGGAGCTGCTCCATCAACCATGAGGAATGACCCATAGAAAGGAAATTAGCGTTAAAATCATCTAAAGAGGCTTTTATTCCTTTAAGCTCCACTAATATGTCAGAACTAATGAGGAATCACATTATTCTTCATAACTCATGACTATGTCCACATTCCTTCATTATCTGATCATCATCTGCATCTTTACAGTAAATCAGTCAGTAGATCAAACCAGTTGGCTTCTACTCTGCAATATTGAAATGTTTTCATCTTCTGCCTCCATGTTGCTTTTTCTTCTCCTTCCTGTCCTAATTTTTTTTATACCCTGTCGTTGGTGCGGTTGTAGAAAACATGTGGTCGCAGTACGGCCCTCTTGGCAAGTTGGTGGAAGACAAGAAGCTGTCCTCTGTTGGTGGAAGTGACCCCGCCAAGGACATTTACCTTCCCTACGTGGTCAATGACATCACCACCTTCTTCACTCTGTTGGTTGGAATCTACTTCCCCTCTGTCACAGGTGAGACTAACCTGCAGAAGCATAACAACCAGACTTCATGTTCTCACCTGTTGGAGCTGTCAGACCATATTTCTACGCCATGTCTTCTAGGCATCATGGCGGGTTCGAACCGCTCAGGTGACCTGAGGGATGCCCAGAAGTCCATTCCCATTGGAACCATCCTGGCTATTGCCACCACTTCTTTCATCTGTATCCTTTCATGTCTTAAACTCATTTCAAGGAACCCATTGACTGCTTAAATAAAGCACAACTCTATTCAGTTTATTTCTATAGCGCCAATTCACATCATGTCATCTCAAGGCACTTTACAGTTCACCAGATCATCCAGTCAGATTGATTCAAAGTTTTCCATCTAAGGAAAACCAGCTGATTGCATCGACTCATTGACTCTAATACAATCCCTCACACTAAGCATGCTTGCAGCGACAGTGGAGAGGAAAAACTCCCTTTTAACAGGAAGAAACCATACTAAGATTATTTTCT
>JAGKQL010000064.1:1781691-1786691 GCA_018398635.1 Cyprinodon brontotheroides
GTAGTACAGACTTTTAAATCTAAATGTTGTGTAAAAATATACCAAATTTGGACTCAATCAGATGAATCATATTTATTTTAGAATGGTATTAGTGAGAAATTTCTTAGGCGGAGGGGCCATTTTGGCACATTTATCCAAAAATGTCACCAAACTGTGCCAAATGTGTTTTTTACATCAATACTGGGGGTTTGTTAAAATTACGAGGTCACGTAGCAGCTGGACCCACCGGTGGGTCCATAGGGTTCTAGGGATTAAGAGTCTTGCTCGGTTTGAACTCAGAATCTCAGGATTCCAAGCGCAATGCCCTAACCCAGAGGTGCCCAACCTTTTTTGAAACCAAGATCTACTTTTGAAGTTGATGGCATGCCGAGATCTACCGAGTCAAACACAAGGGATGGGCAGTATTTGTTTTTTTATTTGCACAGGTGGAGAATAAACAGTAAGTCCAACGAACAGAGCAAGCAATCTTCATCGCAACGTCCATGACATGCTTCATATTTAAAATATTGCCGCACAGCTGTTGTTGATGAATGATGCAGTGGCTTGAACAGAGCAACGAATCCAGCAATGCGCCCAACCATAGATGGAGCCCCATCGGTTGTGATAGACGTCATTATCTCATTATCTCTTCAGATTCCTCTTCGCACTTTAGAGTCCCTGGTAACCACCTAGCAACCGTGGCAAACCATGCCCAGGAATCAGCATGCATAAAAAAAAGGTTCCCTGCATACTTTTTATTTTTCATTTTTGTCAACAATGGGCGGTTAGGTTGCTTAAGGACCCAGATGCAGAGCCGAGTGAAGCAAAGATAGTTCTGACAGGTTTAATTGAAGACCAAAGGTAGCAGAGGCAGAAATCCAAAAATCCAACTTAAAATATTAAACAAACCAAAACCATGGAGACATCAGGGGAAAAACGAGTCTGAGGAGCCGGGGAGAGATGAGCAGAGTAGACAATACAGCAACGAGAAGGAACCAGCTCTGAGTGACTGCAGAGGTGGAGTATTTAAAGGAATAGTACACCCAAAACATGATTAGCCTTCATTTTCTACTCACCCCCATGCTGAACAACACTCTGGAGTACTTTTTTGATACCTCAAATGCATCTGGAGATCTGGGAGGCTTCTTGCTGTCTGCTGACATTCAAATAATGGAGGTCTATGGTGCCTGAGGCAGAAAGGTCCATAAAAGTCCACAAAAAACGTGTCAATATTCCTCCATATTGCTTGTCCAATGTATTCCAAGTGTCCTGAGTGGGTAGCATCCAGAATTTACTCGAAACGAAGTCATTTAGAATGTTTTTAGAGCATAAACAGTAGTGTATAGGATTTCCTAAAAGCGCGCTCACGACGCTACGGAAACCGCGGCAGACCAAACCAGATGAAAGTGCGCATTCAGCTCGGCAAAGAACTCATGCTCTTCCTCAACACTGAAGTCCTCAGACATTTTTCTTTCGTTGTTTCTTTCTTTGCACAGGTAAACAGCACATATTTTGTTCTACGCTTGCATTATCGGCAGAGCAGACGCTGAATTCGCACTTTCATCTGGTTTGGTCTGCCGCGGTTTCCGTAGACTCGTGAACGCGCTTTTAGGAAATCCTATACACTACTGTTTATACTCTAAAAACATTCTAAATGACTTCGTTTCGAGTAAATTATGGACGCTACCCACTCAGGACACTTGGATTACATTGGACGAGCAGTATGGAGGAATATTGACACGTTTTTTGTGGATTTTTATGGACCTTTCTGCCTCGGGCGCCATAGACCTCCATTATTTGAATGTCAGCAGACAGCAAGAAGCCTCCCAGATCTCCAGATGCATTTGAGATATCAAAAAAGTACTCCAGAGTGTTGTTCAGCATGGGGGTGAGTAGAAAATGAAGGCTAATCATGTTTTGGGTGTACTATTCCTTTAAGCCAGCAGTGGTGGGGGAGTACTTCAAATCCACTTGAAGGTAATAAAAGCAGGTTAGATGAACAGCTTGTCTTCTCCCCCTACCCGATATAGGAGCTCAGATGTCCTCTTGGCTCCGGCTCCAGGTGGATCAAAGTGATTTTCTGTATCAACAGCGTCCAGCTGTTCACACGGCTCGGTTCAGAGGTGACGGGGCTTTACATGATCCTCATGTGTTGAGAGTGGCCAGGGTGCCCTCTTCCCCGCTGAGCTCTTACCTTACAACAATAACCAGAACTCAACGTCGGATCAAGACGCACATACCACACAGATCTTCTAAGATCTCCTCAGCAGAAAGTTTGTGTGGGCTCAGGCTTCGGGCACAGTGAGGTCCTCCTCACATCTTGCCCAAGGAGTTACAGTGTAGTACTTTTAGCTCTTTAGGATTTGTTTTGTTGCTGCAAAGGAGAGGATTTATGTAGGTGGAGGCAACTCCATTGGGGTTTTTCCTCAATCTTGTTTTAGATCATCTTGTCTACCTGCTCAAATTAGAGGAAAACATGCCCCAAGGTTACAATGCAGTGATGGGAGTCATTGGCCTGTTTAGACATTTTCCCCAAGGGACAGGTAACAGTGTTAGAGGAACGCGATGGTTACATGCTCATAATCACGGCTCACAACAATAGCTCAGTCGTCGCAAAAAAGTCTCTTCCCGTTTGACCCATTATTTGAGGAATGTAAACACAGAATTGGTTTTGTGTTTATGTTACACTGTGGTGCAATTGTTTGGTGCTGGGGTCAGCTCCAGTAGTTCTGCCAGAGCCATTCAGCAGATGCAGTGGCCGCTCCATACGCCAACGTTCCTAAAATAATCCTAATTATACGTCTGGAGATGGATTCTGATGGGAAATGGACAATTTTGGTCCAAGAGGCCCTCAAGTGTGCAGTTATTATAGCTTCAGCCAAGTTTAGCACATTCTTTCTGCATGAAAAAAAAACGAAAAGGAAATGTCTACACGGGCTCTTTGGCCTTCGCTTTGATAAAGAACTATCATGATGAGGTCTGCCCTGCTGCTTTTCAGCTGCAGAGTTATTTTTGAGCCGTGGAAAGGAGAAAGTCTAAAAAAGCTTCAGGTATTTGTCAGATCTCAGAACAAATGGTGAGACAAATGCCAGTTCCCAGATAAGGTGGTCATAAATTAGGCTCATCACAGAAGCTGTTGGGGTTTGCCAGGTGGCACAGAAGCCCCCCCCCCTGATGGTACTTTTGTCTGGCCTCCATCGGAGCCTTTTAAAGGTGGCTGCACTCCCGACACTGGGACTGCTACATTTACAGCCCTTCAAAGCCCATTACCTGCAGATCTATTTAAAGCCACTCCAGCAAGCCTTGTTCCACACGCTGCCTTTGATATGAGCGGCGCTAATAGTGACCCACACTCAATGATTGGAGATAATAACAGGGACATTCAGGCTGAAATGGGCATGAAATTCTGGCTGCTGTTTCTCTCCTGCAAAAATCTTTAGCGCATGATGTTATACATACCAAAATCCACAATCTGCAACTGAACGGCGTTTCAGACATGTTTTATTTTATGTTACAGATCCGTATAAAACAGAGAAAAAAAACAGCTTAAGGATTTAACAAAAACATGCAAAAAGCGGCTTGTATTTATGGAGTCAATTTTGCTCCTTTATTGTTGAAAGCAAAGAACACATTTCGTAAATGGAAATTTGGGGAAAAATGCAATCAATTTAAAATGCTTTGAAACAATTCTTAATCAAAAAACTGATTTTTTTTTCAGATTTTAAAGCATTTTTAGACAATAACATTTTTGTAAAAACAAAAAAAGTTTTATAAATTGGATAACTTTCAGATTGCATTTTACAGATCACGTTCTCTTCAATTTCGGGGGGCATGTGGTCGTCTAATGTGGGGAAGAACCATTTCTATTGGACTGCAGGACGATAGAAAAGCAACATTTTCATTGTTCAATGTGGGAGCTCCAAAGTCAAATGGTACCATGAACCTCAAAGTACCTTAATCACCAGAAAAATATATTCTGGAAAAAATAAATATAAGAGAAATATTAGAAAAAAAAGACATTCCATATTATGAAATCTGAGAATACGACAAAGTTACCCTCAACACTTTTTTTTCCAATTACATTTTTTTTTTTAAGATTCATTTTGGAATGCTTTTTTTTTATTTCCATTTACAAAAACATGATCTTTGTTTCCAAGAAAGCTTTTAGAATCTTCTTGAGGAAAAAACAAAACAAAGTTAAAAGATTTTTTTTTTAAATTTTTACTTCAGTATAGTATGGGGAAAAAGTCAAAATTTGACAAGATTAAAGTCAGAATTCTGACTTTTTCTCAAAATCCTGTGCTTTAAGTCGGAATTCTGAGATTAAAAGTCAGAATTCCTCTGAGATTAAAGTCCGAATTCTTGACTTTTTCCTCAAAATTCTGATCTTAATCTCAGAATTCTATAAGTTAAAGTCAGAATTCTGAGATCAAGAGTCAGAATTCTGACTTTCCCGCTCACACTTACGACTCTTTTTCTCCGGAGAATTCTGACTTTAATCTTAGAATTCTGAGAAAAAAAGTCAAGAATTCTGGAAACTTTCTCTTCTATGTTAGGCTGGAAATAAGGGTTAAAAATCGGTTAGCTTTTTTTTTTTTTTCAGTGGCCCTAATCCTCCTCCCCGTATATTTACTAACAACTATAATGGAAAATTTGTACAAAGACTCACAGCAGTCATTACCAAGACATTCTTTCTAGTATTATATAATAAGAAATATTGGCTGATTTTATTTTCTTCCACCCATCCATCCATTTTAAAGCATTAGATATTTTTAGGTATAAAATGAACCTATATATAAAAGCAGAGGCAATTAGCCTGAAGATTTTATGCTAATGTTACTAGCCCACATCCAGGAACAAATAGGTGCCGTTTCTAGAAGCGAGGATTTTCTGAAAAATATCCTCAAAAAGTATCACTCAAAGTGGTGAAGAGAAGTTGACAAGAGGTGCACACAAACAGGTTAGCATGCAAACAGAGGCATAAAAAAACAAGCCACAAGCTCAGAGAAGGAGCATGAACG
>JAGKQL010000064.1:1791691-1797327 GCA_018398635.1 Cyprinodon brontotheroides
TGTGTTTTACAGCAGAGACAGGATAGCCAAAAGACTCTGGACAACCAATGTATGCTTTCGGAGAATTGCATCTGTTGTGAGCTTTTTAAGGATCTGGGGTCTGCAGACTTCTCGATAAGCGTTACTGTGTCCTCTAAATCAAAGAAGAAGCGTGCTGCTGACTCTCACTGTTACGGCTGCAAATCACACAGAGAAATGTACTTAATGCTTTTTTATTGTCTATACTGCACTGGGAAGGCATTGAAGCAAAAATATTCACACACCCTGAGCTATGACAGATTATCCCATTAAAACATACACGCCAAGCTTTTGGGTTTTTTTCCCTGATATTTGATTGACTTACTTCCAACTACTGCTTGCCACCTACCTCTGTGAAGAAGAAAGCAAGTAACAGTCTGTGGTGTTATGTTTTTTTTTGTTATTTACTTCTGTGAGGAATAAGGAAATGTACCATGTTTGTATTCATCTCTTTTCAAGCTGGTTGGAGAGCGTTGAACAAACAGGAAGTGAGGAGGGTGGAATGTGGACTCAAGTAATCTCTATGTCATGTATTTTGTTTTCCCATCCACAGAACCAGGTGACTCCAATCTGCACAACTGAATTGAACTGTGCATGTTTGGACTCACCTGGTTCGGAGATACTAACACTACATGGTGAACAAATACATGACATAGAGATGACTCAACCTAATCTCTATAGTAATCTCAGAATTTTGACTGAATTTCTGACAATAAAAAGTCAGAATTCTGTGAAGTTAAGAGTGGGAATTCTGACTTTCCCATACTATATACTGAAATAGAAATAAAAAAATCAGTTAACTTTTTATATTTTTTTCAGTAGCCCTAACCTCTTCCATACTATAGGTCTGAAGTGTACAGCTAGACATTAGAATAGGTGACAGATTGAACCCTCGTAGTATACGTTTTCTTTTTCTAGAACTTTGTCATTTATACAGCTTTTAAAATGCCTCACTGGTAAAAAAATATACCCTAAAGTCTTCTCTCAATTAACATCTTACACGCTGAAGAAAGTTATTAATAGCTCTAGCTGGGAGCTGTGGGGAGTGGTGCGTTCAATGATAGGAAAAAGAAGAGGATTTTTACATTTCTGACAGTTCAATCAGGTCTGGTCGCACTAACTCAGTCATTACTAAACTTTTTGTTTCTGTTTAAAAAAAACAAACAAAAAACTCGCTTCTGCCAGTTAAATAAATCCCCTTTAATTTACAAACTCCCAAATTTATAATGTATTTTTTTTTATTTCAACCTCTAAAATGGATAATTTCTTCCATTCATGTCTGTCAGACCCCCCCCCCCCCCTCACTTCAGTTGCTCTGAGCCTCCCCTACGGGGGTGCGCCCCCCATTTTTGGAACCGCTGCACTAATGGATTATATAATGGATTTTGCTGACTACATCAAACTGCACTCACATATGAAATGAACAGAAAGTATAATCTCAGCCTCAGTGGGTGGTGTCACTGTTAAGATTCATGAACTAATTCCTCTTCGGATGGTGCTGCCGTTGGATGGCATCTATATAAGCCCCGTCCCACACCCACAGAGTCAGGATGCTGTAGACCCGGGTTACAAGGCCGTTGAGAGAGGCAACAGCCTGCTGTGGGCCAGGCTGCTCCCAAAGCCCCCGAAATGCTAAACCTCAAAAGCCACAGCTGGCTAAAAGAGCGATGACATCAGCGTCTCTGCACCACATTTCACTACGCTGCACATGAGCTGCATATGCGCAGCACAATGGAAAACAGACATGGCTTGTGGTTTTGGGGCGTTGGACGCCGAGCAGCGCAGGAAGAAAGGCCTTTATGGCATGAACGAACCAAGGGAGCAGCAAATCTGAAAACAGACGCCTGCGATAACTCAAAAATCCTCTTTTCCAAACAGTGCTAATAAAGCATTTACAGCCTTTAATTTAATAAATGACCAATGTACTACACAAATAGCTTTGTGTTTTTTTTTTTCTATGAGGTAATTATGGATGTTTTTCTTCCTCTATTACAGGACATGAAAAGCCAACCACTGGAACAATGGCTCTACAGGAAAAGATAAAATCAAGTAGCAGGAGATTCAAAGTGAAGCCCTGTTTATATAAAAAACTCTATTGTTATGAACAAGCCTATTACCAGCTGGGATCAGTCAAAAGGGAGGTCAAACAGACCTCATTGGTCAGCCGTGGACCACTGAGGAGAACCCACCATCCTCCTACGTTTGCAGGGGGAATGCAATGATATGAAGCACCTGTGTCAATATTATGGGGGCTTCAAGGTCCTTTGTCTTTTTAAGAGGTGGAACAGGATCTCCAGCTCTGAGGAGCTTGGGGCCAAATGGGCGTATAGTAAGTTTTGGCAAAGCTACCGGAGAACCAAAAGTAAAAAAAAGGTTTGATTAACTGCAGCAAAATAATTCTTTTGTATAACAGAGGCGCCGACGAGCACGTGTGAAAATAAAGCCCTAACCTCGGTCTTAGAAATTATGATTTTAATTTTATTTGGTAAATAAGTAAAACAAAAGGTCAGCGCATGTAATCACGACGTGGAATCAGGGGGATCTGACCCGAAGAATGAAATAAACACTTCTGGGTGCATCGGATTGTTGCTTTTTCAGACATAAAAATAAAGCTCTCAACAATGTATCTAAGAGGCCAACATCATAGGAAGAGGATTAAGGGCCACTGGAAAAAGTTAACTGATTTTTTTTAATATTTTTTATTTCATTTTACCTTGGGAAAAAAGTCAGAATTCTGAGATTAAAGTCAGAATTCTGACTTTTCTCCTCAAGAGAACAATAACTTTATCTCGAGGAATTCTGACTTTTTATTCTCAGAGACCTTGAATTCGACTTTTTTCTCAGAATTCTGACTTTTTCTCAGAATCCCTGACTTTTTTCTCTCTCAGAATTCTGACTTTTTTCTCAGAATTCTGACTTTATTCTCTCAGAATTCTGACTTTTTGTGTATGTCTTCTGAGAATTCAGTCAAATTCTGAGAATAAGAAGTCAGAATTCTGACTTTATCTCAGAATTCTGAGAAAAAGATCAGAATTCTGACTTTAATCTCAGAATTCTGAGAAAAGTCAGAATTCTGACTGAAAAAGTCAGAAATTCTGACTTTAATCTCAGAAATTCTGACTTTATTCTCCAAATTCTGACTGTTTTATATTGTCAGAATTCAGTCAAGAGATCTGAGAATAAAGAATCAAAATTCTGACTTTAATCTCAGAATTCTGAAGAAAAAGAATCCAAAATTCACGACTTTAATCTCAGAGATTCTGAGGAAAAGTCAAATTCTGAGATTAAAGTCCGAAATTCTGAAAAAGTCAAAAATTCTCAAACCGAATAAGGGTAAATTCTGACTTTTTCCCAAAGATAAACTGAAGGATATCAGATTTAGACTCATTTACTATTTTTTTTTTTCCCCGTCTTCTAATAGTTTTTGCTCAGTTGCTTTTGCTTCTCAGAATTCTATTCAGTTTATTTCTATAGCTCCAATTCACATCATGTCATCTCAGGTCACTTTATATATTTATATTGCCACTTTGCTTTAACTCTTTGTACTCTATATAAGCTACTGGAACCGGAATTTCCCTAAAGGAATAATTCCAAGGGACAAAATATCTATATTTAAAGGGCAGATTATACTTCTGCAACCGCACACATCAAATGTCACTTGCGTCTGGTCGCAAACCAGTTTTGCTGGTATGTTTCTGCACCATCGGTCTGAAATTTCTAGTGATGCACCGCAATCTCCCTCCAAAGCGCAAGGGGGAGACTATTGGAGACTTCGGCGGATGGGCACAAGAACTTAATTTTGGCAGAGAGACCTTGGCATCTTTATAAAATTTGTCTGAGGCATCGTAAAAGTGGTTATTTTTTCAAAACAAATAGATGGTATTCCAGCTGAAAGTTGCTGTCTGTTTATCTTCAGTCTTCTGCCTCTGGTTGATGTGTTGACGCCATACATGTCACTGTATTTCATTGGTCTGAATTATTTCTTTATTGAGGCTAATTAATCTGTTAGCTTCTGGCTAGATTTATTTTTGGGGGTTTGTGAATTAACAGATCTCTCATTAGGTGAGTTAAGAGCAGAGGAAATCCTGCCCCAATAAGTAACGAGAATGTTCTCTGCAAAATGCAATTTAAAAGGAATGCAATTCATAAAATAAATTTTAAAAAAAATCTGAGAAAACAGCAAAGTTACTTTTAAAACCTTTTATTTTTCTATTAAAAGTAAAGTGGAGTATTTTTGTGAGTTTATTTAAAACAACCTCTCCACTTAAAAAAAAAATGCACATGCCTTTACTCCCTCCCAAGAGGAAATGCCTATTTAACGCATGTGAGAGCGTGTGCACGAGCAGTGTTTAAAAGTTGCTGTTTGCATAAAACCATACAAGCTTACTTTCAGAAGAAGGTTCTGAATTTTCCACTATATCCAGGCGCACCACTGGTAAAGTGAAAATGGGGGAGGCGAGCTTTTAAGGCGGTGTAGGTACCAGAACCGGCTCGGGCTGCCAAGAGATTGACTTCGGAGGGCCTCGCCTTTTTTGATGGCGTCATAATATGGCAACTCCGCCCGTCACTATATGGCAACGCCACTCGTAACGATATGGCAACTCCACTCAAACAAACTACATTGCGCCCGCGGTCTCTATTTATTCTCGTTACAAATGCAGACCGCGGGCTCAATGTAGTTTGTTTGAGTGGCGTTGCCATAATGTGACGTCATCGGGAGGCGCAAGGCCCATGGCGAATTCGGTGACGTCATCGGAAGGCGCAGGGACCATGGAGAATTTCTTCGTAAAATTGTCCGTTTACAAACCGCAATCCCGCTTTCGAATAAAACCTACAGCCCGCTATAATTACTTTAGTAAGCTGTCCAGACCAATCAAAATGTTTTGCGCAATTGTGCAAACGTTAAAACAATTATGTATTGTGACGTCATCAAAAGGCGCAGGCCCCCCGAGTCAATCTGGTACCTACAACGGCCTTACGTATGTCAGGTGGGGTAGAGGTTTGACAGGACCCAAATGCAGAGACTGAGATGGTTTCTTGCAAGATTTGATTGAACAAAATGGGTAACAGTAGCAAAAATCCCAAAACATAAATCCACAAAATCCAAAAATACTGAAAACCAGGAATACTCACAACAAGAAGGGAGCAAAGAAATGACGACAAGCGCGCCACAGTGACTGAGCAGGAGGTGCATATATGGGAGAGAGAAACAAAGACCAGGCTAATCAGCAGATTGGGAGCAGGTGAGAACAGAGGAGACTAGAAGGGAGCTAGGGAAAAGGAGGCTGACACAAGAGGGCAAACAAGGAATACCGAAGAACTCAAATACATCCAGAAAACACCACATAAAAGTAAATAAACCAATAAAACTAGAAAACAAAGAAAAACATGGATCAAAGTGAACCTGAGAACTCAAAAAGAAAACTTTAAGGGGTCATAGAATGATTATATATGGTATTTGGTGTCCTTAATGCTCTGAATAGGGTGTGTAACATTAGTTGGGCTGAAAATGGCATATTTGCTGTTCTATGAGACGTAATGCAAGCGTGGTTATAAGCCCTAAAATGAAATGACAGGTATTCTTCCTTTTATGGTATGCTCATTAGTATTAAGACGAG
>JAGKQL010000064.1:1819812-1856680 GCA_018398635.1 Cyprinodon brontotheroides
TAGAAGTAAAAAGTCGCCATAAAAATAAGTAGTAAAGTAAAATAAAATATCAGAAAAATCTACTTGAGTACAGTAACGAAGTATTTGTACTTCGCTACTTCCCATCTCTGGATTTAGCCACAGGTGAGAGAATGTCTCTAAAAACAGCATAGTTGCCAACACTTTTCAGGCTGTCTGAGCTGTAAACTCCACTGACTGAAGGCTTTATTGGTGGGTGCAGTTGGTTCTTTGCACCCACACCCACTGTAAAAGAAAAACATGTTTATTCGATGGTTGAAGTGCAGGCTTTAGTGATCCTTGTTCTTGATGCCAGCTCATACCTCAGCATCCGTGCATTCCAGCACACTTCACTCCAACTCTTCACATTACCCACACAACTAGTTAGTGGTGATGGTGCAACAGCAGCTGCTGCGACACTCGTCTCCCAGCCACAGAAACCTAAATTCACTCACAACACTGTGAGGACAATTCATGGAACTTGGAGGGGAAGTCCTTTGAAATGAAAGTCTCCACTTGGCTCAGGTCTGTGTGGATTCAGTGAGGGGAAGCGGAAGGAGCGGCGCGCCGATCAGCTGGCTCGATAAAACTACATCTGAAAGTCCTCCAGCTGATAAGGCCTCTACAGCAAACACAAAACTCTAACACTCTGTTCTTTCCTTGAATGCTGAAGCATACTTTAGTGAGGGACTTTAGCCAATATCACACTTCAAATACGTGCCAGGATGCTTCATGCCCCCCACTCTCTACCACCACCACCTTCAGTTTCTTCCGCTTTAAAATGTTTCCTCAAATTCCTCCCATGTTTCTGAAAACCTCAAGCCACGTCTCATATTCTTACAGACTCTGAAGGCACATTATAGCAGCAGCAGCAGCATAATCTCTGGCCAGTGGCTGAAAGTCTAGCTCTGTATGGGGTGATCCATCTGGCACTTCTCACCAGTTTTCTTAATAAATCAAAAATGGAGGTGGGTCACATGCAGACAACCTGAGTAGAGGTCATTGCCGGAGAGGAGGTGCAACACAGTTTTGTGGTGCTCTATCTCTGGAAGATGGTCACATAAAACCTTGACTTTATGTTTGGAAAGGGCTAGAGAAAAAAAAAGGCTATTAACCTTAACAATGGCACAGGGTAACCTTTTTGGCAAGTTGCCACACTTTCTATCTGTCCCCGTAATAATCTCATAAAGAACTCCATAAACGGCTGAAATGGCAGCAGAGCATGTGGGAAACGGTACGAGAAGCTCCACAGCAGTGGCATCTAGCCTGTTCCGAACGAAGCCCAAAATCACCCTGCAGTCACATTTCATCCAGTTCCCCTGAGGTGATGGTTTCTCCACCCGGGTGCCTCTCTAACCGCCGCATTTCGTAACCAGCAGTCTGAGACGCACTCATGGAAATAAACAAACTCCACAAACCTCAAAGAGGGCTGCCTCTCTGTGAGCAGAGGAAAACAGATGACTGAGATACAGAGAAGGGGCACGCTGAATTCAAAAGTGAAATTTAAGTGAGACGAGAGGAGACGGGGACAGCGAGTGAAGTTCAAAGCAATCCTCTCTCTTTTGCTTGAGCCATGGCCCCTGTGGCAAAGGGCGGAGTGCGGTGCTGGAGTGAGCAGAGGAGGCAGTTAAAAGCTATCCTCTCACCCTCCCATTGACCTCCCACTGAAATGAGCAAAAAAACAGCTGTGGGCAGCACACTCTCCACTTCTCAACGTTGTCCCAAGGGCCTCAACCGGACGTAGACAAACACACTCAGGCACTCTCTTAGGAAGGGAACCTGTAGATGCACTCATAACACATGAACCCTGAGGTCATTTCTCTCTCCATTATCTCCCACACACGGATGACCTTCCCTACTACCATCAACTCTAATGTAATGGGATATTAACGCACACCCTGCAAACTGCAGTTTTAAACCTTCTTTCTGTCGAGGGAGTTTAAGCAGATTGTCTCGTTTCACATATTTGAAATGGAAAACCAGCCAGTGGGTTTTTCAGCAGGGTTGATCCATTCAGCAGACGTCACCACAGAGCTGGCCGACTGTGCATCCAATAAACCAACAATCGGCTCTAAAGCTCCGTCGCAATAATACAATCTCCAGCTATTTCCTCTACTTGTTAGAGAACTTTTCTTATTTAAAATATTCATCTTAATGGAATGTTTGAAGAAAAAAATGAAGGTTTTTCCAACTAAATCTTTGTGTGCTTTAAAATGCTTTTACCATACATCACAAACAGAGGCAACCAGACTTAAAGTCGTAGAGAAGTCATATTTAAATTTAAATTTCTGGCTTAAACATGTATATAAAGGTATTCTTTATCAGACAATATTGTCCCAAAAGTTAGAACATTTCTCTACCGGTAAATGTCTTCAAATCTGTGGGGGATCTAACAGAATCTGGCAGCGCTATGCGAGGCAAGCGGCTCAAACATGTACGGCTGGGAAGCCTCTACACCAAAACCAAGCTTCTGCCGCTCTGGCGCCCTCTTCCACAACATCTTTCGGCCCCCTCGCTTCCCTCTAAATAAAAATGGATGATGGAGGAGACCATCCACGCACCTCCACTCTAAAACCTCGCCTTGCACGCTTCCTCGCTGTCCATAGCGCCTCTTTGACAGTGTCGTTTCTAAAGGGCAGATTAGATTCTGCATCCGCACACATCAAATGCCGCTTGCGTCTGGTCGTGAACCAGTTTTGCTGGTTTGCTTCTGCACCGTCGGTCGGGAATTTTTTAGGGACGCACAGCAATTTCTCATCAAAGCACAAGGGGGAGCCTATTCGAGAACTCGCGAGAACTTCGGCGGATGGTCACGAGTTGTACTTCCGAACCTCCTCGATTAACCTTTCGTCGTAGTTGTACATTGCAGTTGTTCCTGGGTTTTTAAAAATGCCGCACCCCGGCACAAAATCGAGAAGGACGACCACACTGACAGCCGGAAAGGCATACCAAGGACCAATCCTAGCTGCTTTTTGTCTGCGATTTGCGACCGTCCAACACGTAGTCAGGATTTTTCTGAGGCATGCAGCGACAGTTGCAGAACCTCTGCGCGGGGGGCGTGGTCGCGCAAAGAGACAGATTTGACGGTTGCAGAAGCTATGCATCAGAAGCATAAATTGGCCTAATGTCACCAATTTAGTGCTACTTGGTCGCAAAGTAATTTCCCATTGGGAACCTACTAGCACAAAGTTGCTAACTGGTTACTAAGATGCCTCTGAGACAACTTTCTTGCGAACCTTCCGCCACAACAATCCCGCCCCCTTGATATTCAATCAATCAAATTCACTTTATCCACTCATGTAAAGTCGGGCACCACTCAGGAGAATTTGGGGGAAACGGTTGGAACAGCTAGCCTGGGTGCCATTCCGAACTTAGTCCCACCCAAAATGTTTGATGTCGGGAAGTTCGGTCTGGCATTGCTCAGTAGTAGCGCGAGTATGCTCGCACAGTATCTGGCAGGCCAATCAAATTGTCAGGGCGGGCTTTATACGATGATGGACAGATGATCAACAGTAACGTAATCAACCATGTGACCAAAGCGCGCTTGGGTGACAACAACAATGGCTGCCGCTGGAGAGTTGAGGTGTGTAGATTCTGCTATTAGGTCTGTTCTAGAAGATATTGACAGCAAATTAATTTTAAAAGAGGAACAGAGAAACGCGATCACGGCTCATCTTCTTATTCTAGGCGTGCAACTGCACGCTTTGATTTTTGTGGACAACAACTATGCCTCGCTTAACATACGTCACGCACTCCGTTGCTCTTATTGGTTGTAGATCTATCCAATTGAGTGCAGAGGCATTTTTTTTCCTCCTGTTTCGTTCGAAACACGCCCCATAATCACAGCTCTATGGAGCAGTATCAGACTCATATTCTGACTAGAATTGAGTAGGACTACGTCAGGCTATGGAACAGCCACTTCCCTACGACTTTAAGCTCAGTTTTTCTAAAGAAGTTTCCAAACCTATCAAGGAGTCTTTGTCAGTTCGGTCTGCTTTCGCTAGATCAGGAGTCACCAACCATTTCAAGGCTGAGGGCTATCGAATCATAGTAAGGGCTACCAAAACTGACCCATGAACAAGAGGGGTCAGCGTTCACCTAAACTTCATCCAAATTAAACACATTTTTATTGTTAACTTTTAATTTCTAATTTTTCTTTAAACATTATATTTTTAAAATCTCTATAAATGCTAAAATGCCCTATATGATTACTGTGATGAAATGCTCTACAAATAATTAAAAAGAAGAGTCACAGAATAAAATAAAATTTCAAACTTAGCTCACTGCTGAGTTGCTGTTTTCAGAAGGCGTTGAGGGCACCCCATGTGATCCTTGAGGGCCCCTTGGTGCCCGCAGGCACCGCGTTGGCGACCCCTGCGCTAGATCAATCTGTAATTGATGTTTTTAAGCACCTGGATGTCCATCTTCCTGAGCACGTTCCAAGTCAGATGCAACTCAAAGATCCACCCATCTTCCTCCTAGGTCCTTGGAGTCTTTCTGTTTTTTATTTACCATCTATCCATCTTCTCCCGTTTCATCCGGTGCCTATCTCAGGCAGTCTAGGCGTGAAAGGCAGGGTGCACCCTGGACAGCTCCGCAGTCCATCGCAGATTTTGTATTTACTAAGCTGTCCAGCGATGCTGGAACAAAATTCACTCCACATTTCTTTAGATTTAAAACTGTTTGTAAACTGTAGTTCCAATTTTTGATATGTGATAGATTAGTTTAAAAAGGAACATTTAGAAAAAGAAACAATAAAAATGTTAAATCACATATAAAATCTAACATAAAAAGCATTCAGGTACATTGAACATATAGCTTTTATCCTTAAGGAAGCAATTTGTTGGTAAGATTAAAGCAAATCAATGCAGACTTGCTGAAATGTCCTGATATCTCTCCTATGATGGCTTTGTCTCTATCTCCAGGACACAGGAGAGTCAAAGAATAGTTGAATGCATAGATAAATGGCCTTTATAAGCTGTTCAGGCAGCATATGCTGACTTCACTCTTTGCTGCATTATGATAATTTATCCTTTAGATACCAAAAGGCTTCTGCTGTCAAGGTAAAAAGCATAACACCCTCTCTAAATTCTGGCAGTCACTCAAGTAGATTCAGCATATCATGTACAGTAACTAGTTACTGCTCACTTTTCCCCCTACAGTCAGAGCAACAACTGAACCGTTAAAATCAGACCATAGTAATTAATTAGAATGGCCTAGTCAAAGTCCAGACAGAAATCTAATATTGATGGTGTGGCAAAAAGTTGAAAATGGATGCTCAGAGAAGCTCTCCATCCAGTCTGACTGAGTTTGAGCTCCAGATCATATAGATACGTAGATCTGCTAGGATGGTGAAATCATTCGCTGTAACAACAGTAGTTTCTAAGAAACACTTACTCATGCAAATCCAGACCTTATTTGTTATAGATTTTATTTGTAAAGGTTTGTGAAAACTGAGTAGGATTTTCCTTCCACTTCATTGTTGATCTTTAACTCATCTTCCCCCTGAAACACATTACCATATAGGTGCTAATGTGAGGTATGGGAAAGTTTATACAACTCAGCTCAACCCACATAAAACTATTTATATTATTTATTCTACAGCTCAAGAAATACCTGGTGTCAAAGTTGGAAATTGTATAACAAGCTGTGTCACATTAGTTGAACAGCAGATCCTACACAATCTCATTAAGTTCCTTATCAAAATAAGTGAATTTATAATGAAAAACAAAGCATTGGATTTTTGTTTTTATTGCATTAACAACATATTCAATAATACATTGCAAACACTGCATAATTTATATACTTAATACCAAAGGCATGAACACAACAAGCATTCTCTAACAAGCTGTGTACAACATAAATCACATATGCATTTTTAAGAAGCTTAATTTGCATAGAAAAGGGGTTGCTATAAATATTCCACAGGAATCAACAAAAGTAAGTCCATGATGAACTACAGATGATTCAGTACATGCCTGTGTAATTCATACATACCTAAACAGATAGCTTACATTCTAGATATACTGACATCTCTTTAAGGTCAGCTTCACACCAGCGGCTTAGCCTTTTGCATTGCAGAGGTGCAAATTAATAACTCTGCAGGTTGTTTTTAGGTCTTGTTTATTCAAAGGAGGAGAATTAAACAGCCATAACTTAAAACATATAACTTGCAAATGGCAAGATTATGTCGTTACAAACATCCTCAGCTGCGTTGCTAATCCACGATTAGCTTTATAAACATTCTTTATGATATATTTTCTTTCAAAGTAAATACAAGACAGTAAAAATGCTATTAGCTATTTAGTTTTTATAAATAGAAATAGAATATTGTTAGGTAGATGTCGTCATGTTGTTTAAGCTGCAATGCATTCTGGGTAAATGACATATGCTAGTTCCAAACAAGTAAAGAAAAAACAATCCACTGCACTTTGTTTCCAAGTTTGGAAGCAGTGTTGCACCGATATCGATACCAGTATCGGGCGGGGCCCCGATCCAGCACTAAAATGGTGGTATCGGTATCCAGCAAGTACCAACAAATAGAGCCACCGATACCATTTTGAGAGCCAAAAGTTTATTCAGCTATTGTCGCCCATTCCAGATAGGCAATAAAAGGTTCTACTGGATTAACTTTTTATTAGTAATGTAGGCAGCAGCTTGACAAAGCCATGATGGCAATTATTTAATATCCAAGTAGTCTGCAGTTCTTTATAAATACACACACACATCAATTTCAAACAGATAGTATCGGTATAGTATCGATATTAGCCATACTGCATAGCCAGGTATCGGTATCGGGGACAAAAAATGGCACCGGCGCAACACTAGTTTGAAGACATTTCGCTTCCCATCTAGGAAGCTTTTTCAATTCAAAATGTCAGAATTAACATTGAGTTTGAGGCTTTATAGAGCGGACCAAAAACAAAGCCTTGTTTTGGATCAGAAAACATGCAAATTGAACTAGACGAATGGGTCCACCCATTAAGAATTTCGGTCGTTTGGGTTCTTTGTTAGCCTGTAATACCCAATACCTCTCTATGCCTCTGAAAGGTGGTCGCTAGATGGAATTGTTGGCCTGGCGGAAATTTTGTAGCTACCGCTACACATATGCTAGGTGTTGTAGCTCTAGCTCAATCCAGCCAAAACACTAATGAATGTTAAAGCTTTTCTGTTTAAACTGGAGCGCCCTGAAAGGACCTAACGGCGTCATCAACCCAGCATGCATTGCAAAGGGAAAAAATGGCGACCTCCATGGTGGAAAAATAGAACCAAAAATATATAATATTCAAATAATTCCATGTTTTTATCTCAAATTACAATTTTATAAATTATTAAGAAAATTACAACATCCTTAGGCCAGCCTGTGTAGCAAGTGGTTGATCCCTTTAAATCGTTCAATACTTTTTTTTTAGCAGTTTGCATCTGTAAAGGCTATGCCTTGGAGCTGGTGAGAAGCTGTACATGGATTACTACCACAGTGAAGTACAGATAACATATAACGCTTTCCTCCACACAATGATACTTCAATAACCAGTGTTCTGCTGTGTACTCTATTAAAAAAGTCACATCTCTTTTCTTTACCCTTTGGCCCTTCTGTTTTTAGCCTATTTTTGTTAACTGGAAATCTCTTTTAAGAGGTGAACTTATTTACTCTAAGCAGCACGTAAGAATTTATTTTTCAATATGGCAGAAAAATCTCAACATAACTATAATAATATAGTACCAAAAAGGGGATTTCTGGCATTAAGATGTGTTGAAGTTACACAAATTAAATATTGTCTTTAAGTCTGACTTAATCCCAATTTATATTTATGTTTGTAGATTTTTTTTTTTTATTCAGTATGAATTTCTCTTTTTATAGAACATAAGGATGTGAGAATTCAGCTCAGACTAATGACAATACGTAAACAAAACATACATGTGTCCGCTTTAAATAAAAAGATAAAGCCAACAAGGAAGCAAGTTGGCAGTTATAGTAAAGGCTTGATTAAAAATGCTCTGCCTCAAGTCCTTATTGCAGCATTGATCAATTTAACTCCCCCAGATGAGCATGATTATAGTCCGTGGAAAGAAAATTCCCTCTATTAACTGACACATGACTTTAAGTGGATGCAGCACTTTCATCCTTCAACAGGCCCTCCTAAAGAGGATGACCATTTAAAAAAACGGTAAATGTGAGCCTAAATATGATGTTACAACAGCTGCTGTCTCCTAAAATGCAGAGTCTGCTCAATGTGGGCACCATGTCTCCTGTTTTATTCATGAGTCATATTGCCTGCAGCTCTCTGGAAGTTTCAACTCAAAAGCTAAAAGCAAATGAGCGACTGGCCTTTACAGTTCTGCTAAGATCAATCTTTTGGAGGAATACGGTTATCCGTATTCAGAGGCTGGAGGTCCTGCCACCAGCTTGCTGTAGCCTGACAAGGCCCCCAAGTCTATGTACAAAGAGCCCTTTCTCCGTAAGTGGCCAGAGTCTTCAGAGTAAAGAGAGGATTCTGTAGAGAGAGAGAGACAAAAAAAAGTAAGCAACTATTATGAGTGGTGTGTCTAATGACGATTCTAAGCTCCGCCCCAAAATGCTTACCCTGCGTGGTGTCGTGGTGCTGACTAGGCTGCCGCTGCAACATGTGGGTGGCTTCCTCCAGAGCTGAGTCAAGGCTCCAGCAGCGGGGCTGATCTTCCCTGGGAGGATTCAGGGCCTCGTCCTTCAGAAGCTCGGACGCAGAACTCCGCAGGGTGGGGTTCCTCTCTAGGGCCCGCTCCAAAAAGGCCCGCATTACTGCACTGCAGTCCTCCGGTATGTCCTCCAGAGGCGGCGCCTGCTTGTGGATCTGTTTGCACACACAGATAAAAGATAACTCACTAAAACCGCGAGAGAGAAGCAAACTTTAGATGCAGCTGGTGCACAAATGTTCAAAACCACTGTGCCGGCAGCTGTGATCAACTAAGCAACCTGTTTGATGAGGTCAAGGCAAAAACAGAACAAGTTAAAGTAAAACTCAGACTGTTGAAGTAATTCTAACCAATGCTTCTCCATGACGAGTTTCATGGGGAAGTGAGTAACCGTAAAAAAAAATATATTGTTCTAAAAAAGTCAAGTATCCATTTAAGAAACAGAACCATGCAATGGAACACTATTAAAAGAAGCCGAAGCACTGTTGACTCACATCATGTGCAAAGGTTAAAACTGCTCTTATCTCCTCAACATCTAGACTGGAATCCCAAAGCTCATTAATGGAAAGTGACGTCAATGCAGCAAATACTTTCTCTTAATACATTTTGTCGTCACTTTCTTTCCCTGCATTTACTGAAATATGTACTGATAGCAAAATTTGATTATTGGTAAACGTATCTCTTAGCAAAGGGGTCTGAAAGCTTTACAATCCAAAGAGTTTCATTGCATTCAGCTCAGACAAACAACTTAAGTGCAACAAATTTTATAGGACTTATTCATATACTGCAATTATTTAAATGAAAGTGCATTTTTCATAAAATGCTTGTATTTTCACTTAATTTGAATGGGTAGGTAAGACAATGCGGCAATGCAATAAGATGATTTATGTTTAACATTAAAAAAAGAACCCTATTATCTTATTTCAAGGGCATAATATCTAATAATCATTTCATTAGCTGATCATCTTATTTACTTGCTCATATTAAGGCAAAGGACACTTATTTTAAGACATTTATTCTTGTTTTTTTTATATCACTGATAAGAATTCGGCAACTAAAGGAAATTACTATTTCAAAGGTTAAGAATAAAGAAAATTAAGTTTCTGCAGAAAAAAAAAGGTTTGTTTTCGGAGAACAAGCAAACTGTCATAAGATGTTGATATATTTTTTTGAGAATTATATATAAAAAATTTACTTATGACAAAAAAAAGATCTAAAACAAATATTAAAGCTACTTTTACTGTCATATGTCCTGGAAAACAAAAGAAGCTGTTTAGTTTTAGACTCAAACTGTGACAAGAAGATGGAGTAGCATGCATTTCCTTTGGATGGTGAAATATTAACCCTAAACAACATAGTATGGTTGCTGCAGATCCTGGTCTAGAAAAACTAATTACTAATTTAGAATCTGTCTGATAAAAAACGTGATAATAAAGCCAGAAAATTGCTTTGTCAGGTGTAATTGCACATAAAACTTAAATTACAGAAAGTTTGAGATGACCTATGCCCTTAGGTAGGTAGATTTTAGTACCATTATAGTCAAACTGTATTATACCACACCACTGATTCTGCATATAAAGACCTTTTTTCGATGATGTTAGTAAATATCTGCAAGGATTTCTATAGAAACAGAGCAAAGAGTTCTAGAAAAACAACCTTCTCAAGATGAAAGGACATGTAGAGGTGCCCCCATCATTGGTTTTAAGACCAAGCTTGTTTCATCGTTGTTTGCTACATGCCGCACAACCACAAAACATCCCACCTGGCCTCAAACAACCCCTACTGACCTCTGTCACGCAAATAATCTTGTGTGACACTAAAACAAAACATCTTTTGGGTTTAGTGACGTTCATTCTATGTTTTGACCAACTTTGGGTTGATCAAACACCTGTCTGATTCGTCCACTTGAGATGTCAATACTTTTGACCGCCTGTTTTGCCTGTTCTAGATGTCTGTAATATACTTTTTTTTCTTCCCTCAAGCAGGTATTTTGTAATGTCAAGGTTCCCTGGAGTCTTTCGCTTGATCCAAACACCACAGCATCCTTGCAGTTAGCATAGGAAGCTCCTAACGTTCCCAGTCCTCGCTAGGAGCAATATGGCCGCCCATAATCCTTTGCATGACAGAATGTATTGGCACATCCCACCTCATGGAGTATAAAAAATGGAACGATTGCTTCAGTTGTGTACACTTTCTGACATATGCTAAGGTGCACACATGCATATGTTTGATATTATAAAGTTGAGTTTTAGCACTTTGTTCAGTTTGTTTTTGTTTTTTGTAGTTCTTTTCCAGAAGTCTGTAGTCCCAGTTTGACCAGTGTCATTCTTGCTTGTGTCTACTGTGTAATAACGTCTGCAGGGTTGAAGGCTGCCTGGAGTCCAGAGATCCTTTTCTACCCTGGATAGTTCTCCTATTGTTGACCCAGCGAAAGGTGAAAGGTTACGGCTAGGAACAGGAGGTAGAGCAACATGTATTCAGATCTAGCCTTTATCTCACTAGATCTTCTGCCCACTCCATACAACTTGGAAGTACATTGATCCATACTAGACACTTTTGGCTAACTGACTGTTCTAGATCTATCATTTTCTTGTAAATTGCATTATTTACATACCAATTGTGCAACAGACTTTGCCCAAACCCTTCTGACTGAGTCGTTTACTTATTGTCTGTCATTGATTACCTGACAAAAACGGGACAATAAATGCTACTCACAATGTAGAGGTAAGATGGGTAGGCGGTTCGTGGGTACCTCCTGACCCAAGGAGGGCTAGCGGTCTGCATGTGGATTATGGTTGTGCCAAGGCTGTAGATGTCCGTCTTGGTGTTATGTCCTCGGCACAGAACCAGTTCTGGACTCATGTACATCTGTTTGATATGGACAGGGGGATAAAACAACAGATGTTGGTATGAGAAACAAATGACAAAGTGAGAAAGGAAAGTTGTTCATCATTTAGTAAGCATTTATCTTTCTGACAATCAGAGAGACGGCAAACAGGAAGTGTCCTCTTACACAAGAAGGGGCTTTCTGTAACAAACAAGCTAACCTTTAGGCCCACGCTCTGTGTAAATGTGTGTTTGTGTGTCAAAGTGCAATGCAGCCGGTTGGCCTGAGAGTGAAGGCCAAACACAGCAGCCAAATTCATCTTTGTCTCTGTTGGAAATTCCAGCTTGCTCTCCCCCTGTTAATGTGTGTCTGAGCCACTCGGTGTATTTGCAGGCTCACTCTCTGTTATTATTGCCACAGAGTGTCTGCCCTGGGACTTTCCGCAAGCCCAACTGCAAGAGCCTCAGTGTGCACATGTGACACACATAACAGGCCAAAACATTTGAAAAGCAAAAAGGAGCACAGGTTGTGGGAAAGAACGCGAATGAGAAATCCCTGGGATTACTCCTAAAATGTCCTGCAGCTTAGAGCAAAGCATCCTGGACAGACCCAAACTGTTTTATTAGTAGCTGCTGTTTGCTATGCAGCAACTCTTGGCAGCCCCTGATCCCCAGCTTTAGAGCTTGGAAAGGACAGACAAGTGCTGACAAGTCCCTAGACCAATTAGTAAAAACTTTTTGGGGGAAAAAACAAGTCTGAGTCAGAAATGACATGACTGCTGACTGTTCTAGTAAACAAACATCAAGTTTGATTCGAGGAAGCAGCACTAAAAGGCTGTGTTCACAAGAATCTGATGCTTGCATCCTGTAAGGCTGCGTCAGGCCTTTTTGACTTGTGTTTTTTCTTTTTCGTTTCATACCTCTGTTCCTCTGAGGTCTCTGGGGGTGTATACATCCTCTGTCATCTGCACTGTCAGACCAAAGTCCACCAGGACGGCCTTGTCGGACATTAGGACGATGTTACTGGCTGAGGAGAAAAAAACAACGATTCAGGAACGTAAATTTGACGAATTTTCTTTTCTTTCAGTTTCAGCTTTTTGCCTCACAGTATGTAAGCTAACTACAGCCCTGGAATGTGTTTGTCCTGATTTAAAATGAGAACAAGGTAGGGTGTGTCAAAGGAATGCAAAGGAGGAAGTTAAATTAATAGTTCAGCAAAATCTTTTTGCAAAAAAAAAGAGTCCTTGTTAGAAAAGAAAACTGATAGCAGCAGAGAATTTCCACTGTTTGATCTCTCAAGGCATCCGGCCTAACAGAGCTTTGGTTCCAGTTGCAATGAGTGCAGCTGCTTTATCAGATTTATTCTTAGTGTTCAGTGTTGACCAGCAATAAGAGTACGTCTTCATGACAAGAATGACTCACAAGAAAACTTATCTGAGGGTAAATCTTTAGGCTCCATTACATCATTTCCTTTATTGCTAATTAGTCCCTGAACAGCATGAACCTGCTGCACGTCGACCAAATAAAAAAAAAACATTTCCTCTTTCTCTTACGTTTGATGTCATGATGGATAACATTGTGTGAATGCAGATACTCCAGCGCCCGCAGGACCTGCTTGGCCACCCAGATGATCTCAAACTCCCTCATGGGTCCACAGCTGTCCAGCTTCTCCAGGACCGAGCCGCTTTCCCCAGCTTCCATGAACAGGTGGACGTTCTGGTCCCAGAGCAGGGCGCCATACAGCTCGGCGATGTTCTCATGGCGGAATCGGGCCTGGAACTCCACATCAGCTGCTTTAAAATGCTCAATGGGGATCTGCATGAAATGATCAAATGTAAAATAAACATCATCGTCAGACATACCTATTTGTGTAATTTAGGAAATAATGCAATGTTTTGCTAAATATACTTGGAATAACATGAAAGATTATGTAGTCTGGTAAATGTTTTGTTGTGTTAGAGAATCTGGTGTAAATAGAAACTTGCTTACTTTGAGTTAACTAAATCCTCATTTATGCTTGCCGTGTCTGCAATGTTTACACCGGGCAGACAGCTTTACTCGGAAAAACATGGCGGATGCCAAAAAAATAAACAAGAAAAGAAGGAGTGTGGTCTACTGGTTAAGGACATTGCACTTGGAATCCAGAGGTTCTGAGTTCATGTCCCACAGGCTTACACTCTGGGTCCCTGAGCAAGACCATTAACCCCACAATGGCTGCCCACTGCTCCCCAAGGGGATGAGTTAAGTGCAGAGTTTTAAGTTTTGTTACTCTGTACTTGTGACAGTGTAATAACAATAAAAAAAGCTGAAAAAAGTAGCTCCTACCACCAAATCTTTGCAAGGATAAATTAGTCAACACATTGAGAATAGAAGAGACTTAAAAAACAGATGTTTTTTACTTCTACAGATAGATTATTAGGTACACAGGGAAAAGCCACATTACAGAGCCACACAATGCTGACTTTTTTCTCATTTCTGCACAGAAAATACCCATATCAGGCATAAACTAGCCCTAAATAAGTAACGCCCAATTGTACTGCAAAGCTCCATATTTTATACCAACCATAGAAAAGTGTTTTTTTTTTACACTGATTAGCAGAAGG
Source organism: Cyprinodon brontotheroides (assembly GCA_018398635.1). Lineage (NCBI taxonomy): Eukaryota > Metazoa > Chordata > Actinopteri > Cyprinodontiformes > Cyprinodontidae > Cyprinodon > Cyprinodon brontotheroides. The sequence continues at coordinate 1,833,912 of JAGKQL010000064.1, forward strand.
ATGCTAAGCAAGGTCACCTTAGCTTGGTTTAGCAACAACTCTTAATGACACTTTGCAATTGTTCTCCAAATTTGGAGCTTCATAATTCCAAGTAAAAGTAACATGAAAAGTCCCAAGAACTCCGAATGTCTTTGAAGGTTAAAGGTTCCACACTAACTGGACTTCACAAACCAAAATGTCAACATGTTCTCTTGTTCCCTACGCTGCACTTCTCCTTTTGTTTTCTAACTTACATCACAACTTAAAACCTTTTTTCTTCAAATACCGTAGAAATTTTCAAATAGTGTTCCATAACAGTTTTCCCTAGTATTTATGCAAATCATCTAGTTTATGCTAAGAGAAAAACAAATGTAGCTAAACAACATGTGCACTATATGCTTAACAAGCAGTTTGAAAAAGGGAATTGCGCTAACTGCAGTAAAACATTTTTACTGAGATATTTATGTTTCTGTATAGGTTATCAATTATAGTTTAAATACTTTGATGCAGTGTTGCATACAGTGATACATAAAACATTTATGTTGCTAGTAATGGTTAGAATAGTCAGAACATAATAAACTGAGCATACAATAAAAATAACTTGCAGGTAGAACAGAATGAGTTTTATACCTCTGACACAACTAGAGCAACAACTTTTCAGCTATCCATGCAGGTAAAACTAGGGATGCACCCATATTGGGACTTGGGATGCACGATATTCCGATATGCCGCAGCGGTTTACAAACTCATGTAGCCGAAGCAAATCGATATCAAATACTGCATGTTAAAGTGCTGGACAAAAATAAGTAGTCATTGAAAAATAGCAGTTTTGTTATCCATTTCGGGATTACTTTTGAAAATGATATACTCAAATATATTTTCATATGCTGATATCAAATAGATTTTAAAACTCGGCATCTATCTATTTTACTTTCATAAAAATCTTGTGAAATTAAATTTCATCGTCTTGTTACAAACTCTCGTGATATTTTGCAAATTCTTGTGAGATTTTGTTAGTAAAATAGATCGAGCGCCGCTGGCCAATATATCAACATATATAAAAATATGGCAAATATTTGGTGAATTTTCGGAGTGATTTCCTCAGAAAGCATAACGATGACATTATGCTATAGCAATATTTCATTAGTAAAAAGAGATTGATATGGTGGTGTTTCTAAAATGGCAATATAGTCAGCATATGAAGATATTGGGATATTTAATGGATCAATATTTTTCCCTCGCCTTTTAGAAGTTTTTAAGTCTGTAAAAAGAAGTTTTGAGGAAGAAGTAGTATTTTTGCAAGACTCCCAGGCAACTCAGAAGCTTGATTCAAAATATCGGGTTAAATTAATATCGGTGGGATGGCCGATGTCCGATATTCAGTTTTAAGGCCGATACCGATAGGGGCCGATTATATCGTGCATCCCTAGGTAAAATATTGCCTTCATAGCCAACAAAGCAAATGGTAGCACCTAAAAATATAAAAAAAAAACTTAATCAAAATGCATCTGCTGCATTGTATAATATTAGAGCAAAGTGTATTGAAATATATTGTTTTTATGACATCCTTGTTATGACTCAGATAACCAGCATCCAACTATAAACCTGTTCCAGGAAGTTTTTCCTTGTTTATTTATAGCAGTTTGCAAAGTCAACACGAAATTCTGATAAAACGGACTAAGGTAGGAAGCTGCTCCTTCCTTATTCGTCAATATTTTCCAAGCATGAAAGAGTAAACACGCACTCACACTTCGCCCCCTCCACAACCACAGTCCTACGGATAAACATCGGTGCGCATAAAAATGGGTCACATGACTTCTTGTGAAAATTGTGCCATTTTAAAAGAAATTGCTGAAAAAAAACAGAAAAGTATTAAGAGCAGCTGAGGGAGGTCATGTGGAATCTCCATTTTTGCATCAAACTTTGCCCTTATGTTTTCGACAGAGCACCGCACTCTCTTCCTCTTTCAATTCAAAGGAAATCATAGCTGACTGATGCACACATGACCAGTCTTTGCACAACCTGAGGATATCTGAACTGCTTCACATACAAGCTTTACTTAACCTGCCAAAATATTTGGCAGTTAAAGAGCAAAGGGTTACAAGGAGACATGCAAAGGTGGAATTCCAGTAACCAGTCAGCAGGGCTCACCAGTTTGCAGGCCATTCTCTTCCTGGTCTTGATGTCCTGAGCTAAGTGGACTTTCCCAAATGAGCCTTTGGGCACGAGGCCAGGGCCGGGATTTTTGTAGGTTAATGTCCATGGAAACAGAAGAACATCCATGTTGATCTGGTAGCGGCCTTTTTGAACGGCCATATCCTTCTGCAATGAAAGAGAAACTTGTTAAATCTTAGAAGACAATGAAATGCTTCAGCAAAATAGAACAATTACAGGAAGTCTTACCTTATTTAGGAGGACTCCTATCTCCTCAGGCAGGTGCTGCAGAGCTGCAGTCTGCATGTTGGACAGGAGGTTCACAAAGGACAGCAGGTCCTGCACCGTCCCATAGCGGACACCCCCAACTCCATTACCATAGTCCTTCTGCTCCTTCCCTGGACCCACTCTGTCCACTATCTCCTCATTTTCATCCATCTCCTCCTGGGAAAGTCCCTCTTCATCAAAAGACAAACCAGCTTCTTCCTCTTCCTCAAGCTGATACAGTGTTTCTGCTGCGTTGATGATGTCCTCTACATTCATATGAGCCAACAGCAGTTCTAGTCCGGTGTCATATTTGTAATCCATTTTTTTCTTCTTTGTCTGCTCGTCTGTTCTTGCACGGCCTGGAATAAAACATCGGGAGGTCGTTATTCTTTTTTTCCTCAGTGATCAGACAGAAAACTACACTGGTGCTTTGAAAGAGGCTGACTGAAGCCAAACACCTGGGAGGGGCTCAGAGGAGGGTTTTCCAGGCAAGGGAGAGATTTCAGAGTGAAGCCGGGAAACTCCAGCAAAGCTCAGCCCTCCGTTTACAGACAGACAGAGAGTTGTTAGGGAGCTGCACAGAGGAATCTAAGATATTTACAGCTACAGATTACTGGATATACTGATAAGCCCTGTGGAAACACTAAAAATACTTTGCAAGAAGGAAAGAAGGAAAGAAAGAAAGTCTATCTAAGCAGAGTTGCCTCTCAGATGTAAACATTTTAAGGTATTAATAGTAAATCTTTAGGCTTTACAAGCAGCAAAATATATAAAAACTTCAAACATTTACCTAAGATGTGTAGCAAACGCTGATCAGCATTGCTGCCTCTCCATTGTGCACCTCCAGCGTCTGGAACATATTGACGTGTGAGCTGTCTGTCTGACTGCTGTGTGACTGCGCTGGAACGGAAGTAAACAAAGGAAGTTATAGGTCTGCTGCACGTAGGAAAGATGACGCTGGCAGAGTGGGGAGGATTCTTTCTCTTTGTAGGTTTTGGTTGCTTTTTCTTAGGTATTTAGAGATGGAAAGATAAATGGTTTTCCTTTTTGATTCAAAGATTTCTTTTTGGTGGTGAGTTTTACGTCAAGAAATAGGAGGGAATCCTCTGCTTTTGTAGGTCAAAATCACCTTTGATTTCAGTCATTTACTCTCACATAGAAAGTTGAAACCACAAACCTTTCATTTCAGTACCATTCATTTTTTTTTCAATGTCTTAAAACAGTTTGTCCTAATTTTTTTAATGGAACAAAACCCTAATGCTAATGAAAATATGTAGATATCAGCATCTCCTTCCATCATCCATCTATTGGATAACAGGGTGGCATCCCTCTCCTAGGAGACACTTTCCAGCTGGTAGTCCTATAGGTCATCATAGGGGTTCTTCATCTTTCCAGGGGTTTTCTAATAGCGGGGCTGGTCTTTATAAAAATATAAAGTGAAATTCCATTGAATCCTTATTTCTTAACACTATTTCCCTACTGAGAAAGCCTATTTTAAACACTTTTATCCAGGATCTTTTAATTACAAACTATGAATTAGGGTCAGAATGTAGAGCAAGGACTAAAACAATAGCTTTGCTTTTTGCCTTATATTCTTCTTCACAGTTATAGAATAATGCATCACAAATATTGCAGATGGGACCTCAGATCATTCGTTCATCTACTTTTCTGTCCTTAGCTTGGGAACATGGAGCAGATTTTTTTTTCCATTATTGTTGGAGAAAAAAAAAAAAATGTTATCCAGAAATTAAACATTAAATATTTTAAAAATAAAAAGCTTTACAGTTAGTTTGCCTTTTTATTGTTTTATTACCCATTTTCTTAGTTTCTCAGTTGTTTTTTTTTATGATTTCTTTTTTATTTTATTTTATATTTACATTTTTTGACATAAAATTTTCCAGAATTTTTTTTGTGGATGTTATATTTTCATTTTTTTTTTTTTTATTACAAATTGCATAACTTAAGTTCTCTACACTTCAGATCCCATGCAAATGCACTTGATGCATACATTGACCTGAAAAAATGCTGTTGCTGACTTCTATGCAGAATATTAGAAATGCATTAAATGCATTTCTCCTCACTCTAGACTCTAGAATGAGTTTTACAAAATATTATTACAAATAAAAATAAAACAATAAGCCGGTCCCATCGTGGCGTAATCGGAGACACTGACACACGAAGTATGCTCCTGATGTCCAGTCTGCTCCGTAGCTTTGTTTTGGTCGCTGTAACTGCAGAAAATCCTGCTTCACAAAGATAGGATGTTATAGATAGGATGAGTCTTGATCTGAATTAACCTGTGTCAAGAGGTAGAGATGCACCGACTGATGTAACTGGGAGAGAATACCGCAATTTATTATATTTTTCAAAATAATTTTTTTTTTTTTTTTTGTGCGGCCCGGTACCAAATGACCCACGGACCGGTGGCGGTCCACGGCCCGGTGGTTGGGGACCGCTGCTCTAGAGGAAAGCCCACTCCCAGAAGTGAAGTGAATGTGATCTGTAAAAAAAGAATGCAATTAGTAAAACTCAATCTAATAGCATATAAAACTCAATCTAATAGCATATAAATAAAATTGAAAATATGAAATTTATAAAAATAAATTGCCTCAACTGCCTCAATGAAACACCAACAGAAACTTAAAAGTTTATACTTCGTCCCATTCCTTTTCGAACAATTTATTATGGTTTATGTATTCATTGTGTTGTGTTGTATTTACACATCTTATATTGTTTTGTTGTTCGAATAAACTGAACTGAAAAATTAAGGAATAAAATAAAAAACATTGTCAAAATGAAAAATCTGTAACAACCTGTAAAGTAAACATGAATTAAAAAATAAGCTAAACAAAAAATAAGCAGTAATTTTTTTTATTTTCTTTTATGAATTAAAACATTTGTCAAAGTTTAATCTCTGGATTTTTTTTTTCATTTAAATTTCTATTTAAAAATGTACCGGGCAACATATCAACATACTTGAATTCCTCCACCTTTGGCAGAGACTTTGTCTAAATTCAGAGAAAGATAGAGCATCTTTTCCTAAGGGCAGTGATCTCAGATCCGGCAGCTGTCACTCTCGGCTGTGAACTGCCTCAATGAAACACCAACAGAACCATCTAAATTCCAAAGAGGAAAGATATATCTAGAAAATACACATCAATGAGGTATATGAACCCAACCCAACCGTTTTTCATGACTTATCTTTATTCATTTTTATGATAGTGACAGCTTCTAGAGAATGAGCCAAATGATCTTAATCAGTAACATGTATCTGCAGTTAGAGGGATGTTTATCATAAGAAGTGTTTTTTAAAGTGTGATTGAAGGAATCATCACAGCAGTTAAAAAGACATGGGGATAAGCTCAAATGTGTAAAACCTTAAGTGGGCTTTTTTACACAGTACAATGTCATCATTTATAGAAAACCCATAGGCAGAAAAAAAAAGCTTGTGTGAACACTAAGTGGACCACGTCAAAGGATTCCATCATTTGTACCACATTTTGCATCTTTAGCAGTGAGAACTGGAAGTATATGTTCTTTGAATAACTTTTTAGGCTGACATGGATGTAATTTTTGAACTTTAAGGTTTAACAAGCCAATTGAGGCATGCAAAGTCTGAATTTAAGTTCTTGTGTTTCCTGTATTTTTTTTTTCTTCTGAACATTGCAAAGTGAAAGTCCCAGCAGGTGAAGTTCAGGAGACCCACTTTTTGGCAACAGCCTTTGATGTTATATATTTCATTGCTGTAAGCCTTTTTAAACAAATAAATAAAATAAAATAAAAAACATAAATAAACAAAATAAAACAAAAATAAATAAATAAAGGTTAGCCATTTCCAATCGATGCACTTTAAAAGTGCTTTTTTAATATCACTTCGCATTAAGTCACTTACTTTTGGTACCAGTCGCTTGCTGTAGTTTTCGTCTCTCCTCGCGCATGCGCATTTTGTCATCTTTCCCAAGAACAATGGCGTCTCCCTTTACTATTCACAGGTTACATATGAGAGGAAGGAGTCGTCTTTTAAAATGCCTAAACACAGTCGAAACAGTTTTCCGAAGGAGTGTTGGAACAGAGCCGATAGTCGCCCAGACTGAGGGAGTTCAGGACACCGATTGTGGTCAGTGTGAAGAGATATATTCAATCTTTACAGATCAGCTATGTTCCAAGGGGACGCCATTACGAACTCCGCAGAGCAAACCGGAGTTTTATTTTCATTTAGCTGTAGTTTTCACGATCTGGATTGTTTTAAAAACTGCACGATATTCTGAGATTGGATTTGCTTTTACGTGACATTCGGCCTTGTGTGCGTCCACCATATATTGTTTATTTAAATAAATATATTATAAAATATTTTTCTGGATGAACTATCTAATTTCATGACACGTTAAGTCCAAGCAAGTCATTTAATTTACAATAGCTATTTGTTAAATACTTATTTTTCCATGTATTGCGTTAGTTGACTTTGTAATATTTATAACAACTGCCGCTCACTGTTATGATCAGAATCATTAATCTAATTACAGAGTTTAATAATTAAAATATAATTTTTTTTATTATTATTCATCTAACCTTAAAACGTGAAATATCATAGTTTCTTACTTTATTATAGCATCAGAATCTCATTGAATTACCTAACATATTGAATCTTACAGATCCTAACTTCCAATTGGCTAACCTCCACAGCAGACCAGCCACAGCTGGCCAATCACACTCTTTAGATCTGTGTTGGCCCCGCCCCAAAATATATTCCATGCTCCCCATAAAGACTCCAAATAGCTAAGTGATACTTACATATTTATACAGTTTACATTTTTACAGTACTTTTAAAAATGACATCAACAGATTAAGAAAATTTGTCATCTTGCATGATACTCCTCTTTCTTTTTAAATTTAACTGTTTTTATTTATCTTTGTTCATAGCACTTAAAGATGGGCTACCTAAATAGTTCTATAAAAATCAGTTACTATTATAATTATTATTTTTTCTTTAATAAGTGGTTTTAAAGATTAATTCAAAAAATATGACTTAGAACCTTTTCTATCTTTTACACTAATTAATTGGGCAGAATCTTTGTTGATAACCTGCAATCACAATACTTAACCCTTTATAGGGCACTCAGTGAAATATTTTGAAAATCCAAATTTCAAGCCAAGAGTGTTTATTAGAATCCAAGGCAAGACCTTATTACCTTTGTTAAATTAAAAAAATATGGATATTTTTATGGTAATAATTAATGTAATAACAACGCCAACTTTCCTGGATATATTAAGAAAAATAAAAGTGCTTCTATAAGAAATTCATGAAAAACACCCCTAGAGGGAAAAAAACACATTTTTGGTCATACATAATCTTGGAGGCATTAATGTTGATACTGGCATTTACATTTTTTAGTTTATAAACCTAAATATAATTGTTAGCTAGGCGTTTTATTATTTTTAATTCTGCTTTTTTACCTTTTTTTTTTTAATGTTAACTTTCTTTTCAGCTTAATTTACAGTAGGTAATATATCATTCTAGGGCTTATCTAATTGGTCAAATGTCAAAATAAGATGTACAGCCATGTAGCAGGATCTTTGCTGAATGGCTGGATATAGATCTTGTTCTTCTAGACCTCACTAAGGGATGGGGGGCTCCATTTGTAAGAGGAATACAAGTGATTAAATAATGGTAACTGCCCTATAAAGGGTTAAGTTCTAAACTGGATATTTACACCTCATTCGTAACTTTAGATAATACCAATTTTCAATACTACGGGAATTCAAAATGCCGGATAATTCTAGAAATAAAAGATATATTTATTAAAATGGAAAAATCCTAATTTTTCAATTTTAGCTTTAATTTCTCAACGGAATCACAGATACTTTGTGTGCAAATAAATGCAAAATAAATAACCCAAATATAACTCATAGTTTGACAATATTTTAAGGTTGTTTGGGGTATTATTCTTTAATATGGAAATAATCCAGAAATCTACAATAAACAAAAGCAAAAATATGCAAACAACAATTGTCTTCAGTTGACACTTAGGCTGCAACTAAGCGATTATTTTAAAAAATTCGATGAATCGTCCGCATTATTTTTCGATTAATCGATGAATCAGACAAAAAATATATTTTATATTAACCTCTTTATTCCAAAAATAAACATTTTAGACAGAACAAATAAGCGAGTACGAGCCACAGGTTGCTCATTAACTGTACTGGTGCAATATGAAAAAATAAATGTTTGTGTTAAAACTACGCAAACTTACATGAGAAATGTAGCTGTACATCCACACAAAATATAGGGTACTTTGTTTCATAAAGCGCATGAAAAAGACATTTTTGTTTTAAAGCCTACCTAAGGGGTTCAGTGTAAACAATAGGCCCCCCATTTCAACAATGAAATGAGTTTTTTAGACTAGAAGAGTTCTTGCCTTAAGACAGGAAAGTATAGCAGTTAACAGTTAACTTGCTACTTGAGAAAATACTGAACCATAGAGATAAAATAGCCCTGTGATTCAAATTATAAATTGTATTTGGAATAAAAATGAAAGAACTAGGGGTGCTAAAAAACACATCCTCCAAAGACAGATATTTACATGGGAATGTGGCAGATAATTAATTGACATTTTACTGATCTTGCTGGATTTTATTCTGCTTTACTTCCATAAATTGCAGGATCTTCTTTACTTTATCTTTACCAGAAGATTTAAACTTTAAAAGCCTTGCCCTCATAATTTCGTGTGTGTGTGCAAGTTAATTTATTTATAAAGAAAATATAAACGCTGCTTGCAGATTTAATTCAAATGAAATTAAAAGCAAAATAAGTAGCCAACCTTATCACTGGCTGTCTGTAACCTAACCTAACCATCTGCTTTTACAAAAAGTTGCATGTTGCAACTTTTTTCGCTTTTACAAAGCGCGAGAGGCTATTTTAATTATTAGATCAATTTGCCGCCGGTTAACCTCCGGCGCATGCGCGCTTCATTTGCAGTCTGGACGCTGAGGGTAAACATCCTGCGTGCTCTGACTCCTGCAGCGCTGAGAGGGACTCTGTGGGGAGAACGGGATGGGGAGGCGCCCCACGGCAGCAGCTGCCGACGGCGGCGGATGACGCATTAATCGGCGCACAACTAATCGATGATGAAATTCGTTGCCAATGCTTTTAAAAGTCGATTTTTATCGATTTTATCGATTCGTTGTTGCAGCCCTAGTTGATACCATGCTAAATTAGTGCTGTTTTCAGATACATCATCTGTTTATCTGTGCTTTTCAGAGTATTGATATTTTTGACAACCCTACCTGCAACATTTCCATTAATTGCAGGTGCAAAAAAACGCCTCTTATTGATTATCTTTGTAGATCAGGAGCTTAGTTGGAATCATTGGAAATATTCCAATCCCAAGGATCTGATCCTATGAATTAAATGTACAACTTTACACTAATTCATCATGTTTCTATTCCATAATAAAAAGAACATCAGGAAATTGATCTGTCCAACTTTTTTTTTCATGCAAGTCAGGTTTGTTTCAGTTCAACAATTGAGCACTAAGCGGTTTAGCTGTTGAATTAATTTGCTGATTTAATATCTTTTAACCTGTTTGATAAAGAAGTGGTGATCAGCCCCGATTTCCTTAATTTTGGGAACTTTTTGGGAAATCAGGAACTCTCAATGTTCCAAACCTTTTATTTGCAAGCATTGGCTCCCTCAGTTAAAACATGTTTTTATTTTATCTATGGTTATGTGTTTTTTGTATAATTGTGTAATAACATTTAGGGATGCACGATATTGGGATTTTTGGCCGATATCCGATATGACGATGTTTTAAAACTCATGTAGCCATAACCCGATATCAGATAATCGCATGTTAAAGCTGGACAAAAATAAGTAGTCATTGAAAATAGCAGTTTTGTTATCCATTTCTGACACTTTGAAAAATAATATACTCAAATATATTTTCATATGTTGATATCAAATAGATTTTAAAAATAGTATCGATCTATTTTACTTTCAAAATCTCGGTGAAATTTCATCGTTTCTGTTACAAACTCTCGTGATATTTTGCAAATTCTTGTGAGATTTTGTTAGTAAAATAGATCGACATCGCTGTACAATATATCAACATATAAAAATATGGCAAAGTTTCGTGAATTTTTGGGGGGATTTCGTAGCATAACGATGACATATAGCAATATTTCATTAGTAAAAGAGATTGATATGGTGTTTTTAAATGGCAATATATCAGCATATGAAGATATTGTGATATATTTTAATGTATCAATATTTTTCCTCGTCTTTAGAAGTTTTAAGTCTGTAAAAAAGAAGTTTTTCAGGAATAAGAAGTAGTATTTTTATTTTTTTAGACTTTAGAAACTCAGAAGCTGATCAAATATCGGGTTAAATATCGGTGGGTGGTGGCCGATGTCCGATATTCAGTTTTAAGGCCGAGCAATCGATAGGGGGCCCATTATATCCCTAATAACAACTGTTATAAAAATAATAATAATTAAAAAAAATACTTTTTAAGGATGAGTTATTGGTGATCGGCCAGAAAACTGCATTTGTTGAACTTCTAATTAGATATTGCAAGTTTCCCTTTTACATTTATATATTTATATATATATATATATATATATATATATATATATATATATAATTTTTTATACTTTCAGTTACAGTCAGAACATAGACATAAGTAGTAAATTTAATGTTTTTTGTTTTTTTTTGTACAACCAAAAGAATGGAGTAAAATACAGCTTATTGCCCTTGGCTGGTAATTACTGTCTGTGTTGTTCTTAGACGTCGACATTAAATATGGTCGATTATTTGTGATCCGCTATAGAGTCTGTGACTCATTTTTAAGCTCTATATTTTAAGCCAGGCTTCCTGCCAAAGAGCTTTTTATTTCAAATGGGAATTCACATAAAGCCGACTCCCTAAATGAGGTGAGGAATCTGTAACTGTGGTTGTTTTTCTGTCACCAGGAGAAAACGATGCACCCAAATCTTTGTATGACCTCATGGCACACAGACAAGAACAGGCGGAGAGATCTGTTCTCATCAGCTGCCCGTCCAGAACCAGCGAGAAAAAGTTCCTGAAGTTTTTATCAAAGCATGGAGACATCAAGAAGCACTTCTTTTATGAAAGTTACGTAAGTGGACCGGCAGGTTTATACGTTTTTTTTACCATGTTTCATAGTGTTTGTTTAAAATGTCTTGTTCTTCAGGGCGTCTACGCTGTCGTGGAGTTCGGCAGTCGGGATAATGTCGTCTCTCTGCTCGACTCAGCTGCCATTCCGATCGTCAGCCATGACTCCACGGTGCCCTTTAAATCCAGACTCCTGGCCCTGAGAAATCACAGCTCTGTGGACTCAGCAAGCCAACCGTCCAGCCTCCCCTGCCAGCCTCAGACCACGGTTCCCATCAATGAGCTCATCCACAGGCTGTCCAGGGAGGAGAGCGTAAGCACATGCCTCAATCAAACAAGAGGAAGGACTAGTTGGGCTTTTGGTTTGTATTTATGAGGTTATCAGGTCAGACAGAACTGATTGGATTTCTTCCTCCTGTTCTTTTCAGATAGATGAGCAGATAAGCTCCCTAACTGAGGCTTATCAGCTTACAGAGGAAAACAGCAGGCTGCGCTTCCTCGTCTGCTCTCTGCTCAAAGACATCGCTGCAGCTTATTTCCCAGAATGCACCATCAGACCGTTCGGCTCGTCGGTGAACGGCTTCGGGAAGCTCGGCTGTGACCTGGACATGTTCCTCGATCTGGACAGTATCAGTGGCTGGAATCTCAAAAGGGTAATAATGATTTCCTGTACGATCGTACGTGTTTTTTTGGACACTTAGATGAAAGTCTGAAGTAGTTGCAGATAACTGCAGAGCTTTGAAGAAAAAGTAATTATGGAGTAAATCACCCTACAATCAACTGCAGATTATTAGTTTATTACATTAAATCTATTCTATCCGATTAACAAATTAGATTAGGTCTAAGGGAATTCCTATCAGTGTTGTAATTTTACTGCCAGCCAGTAGAGGGTGGCGCTGTTCATTCTTAAACAGAAACCTGAATCGATCCAGAGTGTCACTGCACGATCCCTTCTCTGCGCATCTGCGCCATCAGCTTATTTGTGCATACAGATATACATCCGGGTCAGCCTTCGATCTAATTTTGTTAAAAAGACCTAACTGATGTTTTCCCTTCCCAAAAATATTAACGTAGTAAAATATAAAGTGTTAAAGGTTAATAATGTATTTCCAGAGAAAATGAATGCCTTAAAATCCTTTCTGTTTTATCACTGTCTCTGCCGATGATCTGCACCGGAAATGGGATCCTACGCTACTTTTGGAGCTAACTTTTTCAGCTTTGGATTTCAACATAAATTTAGTCTTTTTGAGTTTTATGTTTTCGTTTTAACGTTATGCTATAGGGATGTAGATAATAATTGTTTTGTAAAGATGCATCGATCCAACAGCAGACGATCCGATGCATCGATACGTCCGCAAGAGAAGCGATTCATGTTTTTTTTTTTCCTCCGGTCCATATTTTATCCATTTGCTCCTGGGTGTAATTTTCCTCCCGTAAGGCGGTGGCGCTAAACCTATTTTGCCCTCCTACCTCTTTTCCTGGTTATACTCTTACAGCAGTGTGTTGCAGTGAGCTTGATGCAGACAATTTTAAATTATGCTCAATATTGAAGCGTGGTCTGTGCTACACGCTGTGGTTCAGATAACGGCCGAGGCGGCGAGGAAGTGGGGGCGCAGTTTAGTCCGACTTTAACGGAGGGACATGAGGGCCAAAAAGGCGGAGATACAGGTGGAAAAAAAAAGGGTCCCAGCGTTCTCGCGCACCTCGCTCTTCTAGTGGGTCAAACTTCACAAGTTGTTTTCCCGCAATTTCGGGTCATAAAAACAAAACAAGGCCGCCTCCTGTCTGCGGCACTGTCCGCGGTCAGCTACAATTTGGGAGAGGTGCAGCGAGCGCCTGTGGAGGGGGCGGGACGTCTGGAGCCGAGGTATTGCATTGCACTCATTGCACTGATTATGTGCAGCATTTTTTGATGCAAGGCCTTTCAGAATGTATAACACAGGAGTATTATTGTTTTTCAGTGAATGAGGTTTTAATAGGAATAGGTGGAGTGCAACTTTTCTACTTCTGTTATTTGCTGTTGCTTCTAAAAAAAAATGCATAACAACATTACAGCTTTCATTGATTTATTTCAAACTTGAAACATTGTTTAGCCTGTAAGGTCCAAAAAAAAAAAAAAAACAAATCGAATCGTATCGTGTATTCTTGAGTATCTAAAATAATCGAATCGTTGGGTCAGGAAATTGATACTGAATCGAATCGCCATGATGGGTCTGATTTACACCCCTATTATGCTATATAGTACGTAATCTAAAGAAAGAAACAACTAAAATGCAGATAAACATGGTTTAATCATATTTTCCCGGACTGCTCTCAGTCTGGCTGATGGTGATGTTAGAGAAGCAGATGTGTAATAGCATTCTTTAGTGAGTTAAGGATAGAAATAGGTAGTTTTAGTTCCTCAATTACATTATTTATGAACACCCGGATGCTTCTTGGAAGGATCGGGCAGTGACACATAGTCCGGTGTAGTTACCACATCTGCTCGGAGCCCTGCCCTTTCTTATGACATCATCACACGGCAACGGCACTCAGGAAAACTGTATTGCAACTCTTTTTTAAGAATCAAATCTCTTCCTGAATCTCGATATTTTATTAACCATATTTGCTATTATTTTTATTTTCATCTGCGATCTGAAGTAGCAGAAAGTAGAAAACAAATCTTAAAAATGACTTGTAGAGTTTCAGACCAACAAAAAAAGTTATTCTACTTGTAGAAAATGAACTGTTGTTGTAGACAGAAAGTTAAAAGTTGTGCAGCTAAATGTGGCTAACTGACCAAGCTAAAAAAAAGGCTAACCTGTTAGCTACTGAACACAGCTAGCCACAGCGCTACCCAGCTCTCCCCCTTTAAATCATGGTCCTGCAGTTACTTTGTTCACCGTAAAAATATTTTTTCAGTTTTGTTATCAGTTAGGTAAAAAAGTTCATCTGTCATTAGACACGCTAACATTACAGATGCTCCCGACCCGGCACCTTGTCTAGGCAACCACAATGTCTTTCATCATGTGGCAGCGTTCAGCCAATCATATAGCGTAACATCACTGGCATGCTCAAGGATGTAGGATGACTTTTGTGAGGTTTGTGAATATAAACACTGGATAAACTCTCCAGATATCACCTAAAATGGTGCCCGTTTAGCCGTGCTGCACGGTGGAGCAGCACCAGCTTCTCTGTTGTGTTCGAAGGCGAAGATGTGATGATAGAAAAGTGAAGGGAAACATGTAACATGATAGTTGCACTTCATTTAAACCGATAAACTCTGAGCCTGTGGTTGTTTCTAATGTTTCTTTAGTGCTGCTTGTTAAAAAATCTGCCTGGTTGAAATAATAGAAAAGCCTTTTACTCAAATGTAACTTATATAATTACTGTAGAAAGTGATTTTTGGTTCTTATCGTCCAGCCCTAAACCTCCATATGTGGTTTCTGTGTTTTACCTCTGGGCCAATAGCTGCTCCTGAGTCTCACACACATTTCTCACAGTAAAACTACTTTAAACCTTTTTCCACTCTGAATGTTTTTTAACAGAATGAAAGTCATTAGAGCAGATCATTGACGTTTTTGAAAGCCGGTTTTGTGGTTGACATTTCACTTGTGTCCTGCTGACCTTTGTCACTAAACTCCTCCGTTTGAGGTTTATTATTTCCTGTTTTTTTTTTCCTATTTTAGATGTAGTGAAAACCTTTCTCTACTGAACCGTCTGCACGTTTAAAACCAGTCTTTAACCCATAAGATAAATTAGGCCGAAACAATTTATCACAATGTTGCTATTATTGAAGTGATAATTTAGTAACCTATACAGACTCTTACAGATGCTATTAGCTTTGAGCAACACCGTCAGAACAGTAATTGGGCTTAAATTGTAAAGAAAAAATATTAATGTCTTGTATTTAACATGACAAACCTTTCTTTTCTGTTCAAAATGTCCTAACTGGAGCTTATAAGGTAGCATAGTTTTAGCATTCCCTAACTCTTCTTTAATTTTGCCTTAGATTGTTAATGGATTACACTGGAAAAATCTAAATCTAGATAAGTAATTTTGTCTTAAAATAAGTGCATTTGTTCTTGAATTGAGGAGGTAAAAGAGACATTTTGCCAATGGAACAAGATTGCTGAGAGTTTTAAATAAGAAAACGACAATTGCTCGTCTTATTTCAAAATGTGTATTTTATCAAAATTAGGGATGCACGATATTGGGATTTTAGCCGATATCCCATATTTTAAAACTCATGTAGCCCGATATAACCGATATCGATACCGATGTTAAAGCTGGACAAAAATAAGTAGTCATTGAAAATAGCAGTTTTGTTATCCATTTCTGACACTTTGAAAAATAATACACTCAAATATATTTTCATATGCTGATATCAAATTGATTTTTAAAAACGCGATATCGCATCTATTTTACTTTCAAAATCTGGTGAAATTTCATCTTTCTGTTACAAACTCGTGATATTTTGCAAATTCTGTGAGATTTTGTTAGTAAAATAGATCGATACCGCGTTAATATATCAACATATAAAAATATGGCAAACATTTCGTGAATTTTTGGGGGATTTAAGTAGCATAACGATGACATATAGCAATATTTCATTAGTAAAAGAGATTGATATGGTGTTTTTAAATGGCAATATATCAGCATATGAAGAAGATATTGGGATATTTTAATGGATCAATATTTTTCCCTCGTCTTTAGAAGTTTTTAAGTCTGTAAAAAGAAGTTTTTGAGGTAGAAGAAGAAGTAGTATTTTTATTTATTTTTTTAGACTTTAGAAACTCAGAAGCTGATCAAATATCGGGTTAAATATATCGATTGGGGTGGCCGATGTCCGATATTCAGTTTTAAGGCTCGATACCGATAGGGGGCCGACATCGTGCATCCCCTAATCATAATATCTTACTTTCTTAAAAGCAAAATACTAATTCCATTGGCAAATCATCATCATTTTACCTACTTAAATTAAGTGTAAATTCACTTAATTTAAGACATTTTACTTATTTCTAGATCATTTTTCCAGTGTAATAAAATAAAAATAAAAAAATAATTATTTGGAGCCCTAAAAAATATACTTCCGGATGTCCAACTTTTGTTATCGTTGTCTGCAGCCGTTTCTAGCCTGCTAAAATGGTGGTGAGTGACAAAGCGCTTTAGCTTTGACGTTGCATTATCACTCTAAGGGTCGATCAAAAGCACCAAACAAATATCCCGGATGCAGGAGAAAATCTGAATCATTCACTACATTTAGACTCTCTTTACATGTAAAAGTTTAACCCAATGTCAAACATGGCAGGATAGAAAACAAAATATACATAAGGGTTGCATTGATTATCTTTGTTTCCTGTATGTTTGCAGCCAAAATCGGGTCTGTCTCTTGAGTACCAGATGAAACGGACCAACTCGGAGCGCCACGTCACCCAGAGCATCTTGTCCGTCATCGGGGAGTGCGTGGACCACTTTGGGCCTGGCTGTGTGGGGGTGCAGAAGATTCTCAACGCTCGCTGCCCTCTGGTTCGATTCGCCCACCAGCCCTCTGGCTTTCAGTGCGACCTGACGGCCAACAACAGGTAACAGCAGGAAAACGCCGCCCACCGGCCGCACCGTGCTGTGATGACTAGTTCAGGTTTATGGATTGAGTTATTGTTGCAAATGAAGAAAACATTTAGTAAATTGAAATATAATGATGCAAAAATTAAATTAAACTTTCTAGAAACTTTTAACAAAGAAAAGCTTTTAAGTCAGTTTTTCTCTTTTTTTGTTTAATTGTTTTACTTTTGATTTTAAGATTTTTTTTTTTATTTATATTTTCAGATTGTATTTTTTTTTTAAAGTTATTTAAAGATTTTATATTTTCTAATCAGTTTTTGAAAGATTTTTCTGCAGATTTTGTATTTTCGACACTGCATTTCCCAGATCACATTCTCTTTCTTCTGGGACAGCCTGTCCTCTGAGTGAGGAGGAACATGCATTTGTGTTGGTCTGTATTAGGCTTGTCCCGATCCGATCCACGTATCAGATCGGACGCCGAGCATGTGGCAAAAATGTATCGGCGTATGCATGTATGCAAAATGCCGCATCCAGACCTGCCGATCCAGTTTAAAAAAAATCCGTCCGTATTTTCCAGTTTTCGCGCCGATTGAAACGATCCATTCCACTATTTTGCGCCAGTGTTTCCCTGTTTTGCATTTTTATTAAAACTTACAGTAATACTTGCACCTTTAACTGTTTACGGTTTTACTGTTCACTGTGCAATTTCAGATTGCTATTCATAATTTTGTCCAGTTTGTGTTTATCTCTTAATAAACAGGTAAGTTTGTTGTTACCAAGCATTGTGTTTTATTCAATCTCACCTAATTTAGCTGGCTAGATGTTATCAAGAGTACTAAAACCCTTTTCAACATGAGGTCTTACAACTAAGGCTAAATACTTTAACTTAACTTAAATACATGCTCGGATAGGCTGGTATCGTCCCAGTATCGGTATCGGATCGGAAGTGCAAAAACCTGGATCGGGACATCTCTAGTCTGTATTAACATTAGCGACAGCACATTTTATGGGTTGCATGTCAGGAGTGAATGCATTGTGTAAAACTCAATCTAAAAACAGAAGCTAAAAAAAGTAAAATCTCAAAAAAAAAAAAATTCTATTAAAATGTAAAAATTTTAAATCAGGGTTTTTTGAGGTCATTAAAATCATTAAAAGTCATTAAATAATTATATTTTTAAACCAAACCAAAGGGGAACGCCGTTTTTTTTACATCTGGCCCTTGATTTTCACGATATTACATCATGTTCTACCCTTGGTAGTTTTTACATTGTCATTTTGGGCTGTCCTGAAAATATTCGTTAGGTTATATCAAGTAACGTCTTCCTATGAGCAGCGACTTGAAGGCACAAACTAAACTGTTTGCAGGCTATTCTTTATGAGTACGCCAGCATTCATAACATGGAGGCCAATCACTGTCCCCAGACATCCACTGTTATATTTTTTATATTTATATGTTTTAAAAACAAAGTGGCATGTATGATATCACCCGCATGCCGGACTGGAGTCGTAACAGGCGGCCCGGTCCGGCGGCTACACTCTACCCCTTCTAATCATTCTAGCTAATCTGGATTGTTCGAATTCATTTACAGAAGCGAGATCATCTGTGGTAGCAGCACTAGACATCTTCCAGGCATGTAGGGAAACTAGCAGCAGTTCAGGGACAGGATGAATGAGCGGTAGCGTCCGGCGCGCAGATGACGTCATACACATGCCCGCTTTGCTTTAAAAGATATAAATATAAAAAAAATAACCGCGGATGTCTGGGGGACAGGGATCACCTACATGTTATGAATGCTGGCGTACCATAAATGATAAATGATGAACAGTTTAGTTTGTGCCTTCAAGTCGTTGCCCATAGGAAGACGTTACTTGGATAAAATATACGGAGTGTGTATGACGTCATCCTCATAAAACTAATATGGGTGAGTAGAACATGATGTAATAACGTAAAATCAAGGGCCCAATGTAAAAAAATGGCATTCCCCTTTAAAGGCCTACATTGTGGCATTTAAAATGCTTTATAAAAAATAAAATACGTTTATAAAAACAATTTCATCAGATATATTATATCGCGATATATTTGCGTGGAACTGCTTCCGGTTGATCGTAAAACGACATATTTTTGGAAAAGAAGCTCAAGGTGGAGAAAAAGCTTAAGAATTGGAAAATGCTTATTAAAAAAAGTGTCTGGAAAATGAGGAATTCGGGACATGGCTGCAGCCTGACGACGGTAAAGATGGCGAAGGATTTTTTTTGGTCTTTTATATGAGTCATGGGTTGATGGCATTAAAATTATTTCTAAGAGCACTGAAAATAATTAAATTAGAGTTCTTATACTTTACTCATTCTTATATAAACCCTCTGAATCTGAAATTATTATTTTTTTAAATTGGAAGAAAAAAAAGTATAAAAATGTTTACAAAAAGTTTAAATTTTTTGCATTTTTTTTACAAGACATGTTATTTTCTTTCAATAATAATGGGACCAACTTCCCTCCATAGAATTTCACTTAAGCAGTGGCTCTCACGTTGAAATGTCATCAATGAATTGGTGATAATCGTGTTCCCTATCAGACCACTCTAGCACTGAAGCTGCATTTGCATTGCAAAAGCCGCAAACAGAAACCAGATTTAATCAGGAAGTGCTGCAGCGTTTCCCTCACTCTCTAGCCACAGTGAAACTAAACAGGATGGCCAAACCAGGGGCTCGTATACACGCTCCATTACTTCCCTTCTGGTCTTAAAGATATCATTTCATCAGCTGGCGTGTGACACAAACACGTAGACACCTGCTAACGTACTGAAAACCACTCGTCTGCTTCTAAGGAACTGGAGTGGAACCACCCACTGTGGGTGGATGTGAGAGGGACTTTTCTCAGATCATGGTTGGTAGATCTGTGAGGCACAGCAGAGAGGCAGGCGTGTGTCCGAATAAGGTTAAAGCAGCTCATTATGACGGTAGGTATGTTAAAGAAGCCGAATGCTGACCCCTAGTGGTCATTTTCAGTTTTATTTAAACCCATTTGGTTTGAATGTTGACCCATCATTTTTTAAATATCACTTTGAAAGGAAAAAACAATATTAAAAGTAAAATGTAAAAAGCTTCTCAATCAAAAAAAGGTTTTAGATTATCTTAGCCGTTTTGTCAGATGTTTTTTTTTATATAGGAAAAAATAAAACTCAAAAAAGTTACATTTTTTTTCATTTTTCTCTTTCCAGATCGAGTTTTATATAAATTCAAATTTACAGTTCACATTCTCCTCACTTCAAGCCCAATAGAAGCGCTTAGAAATGTTTTAGCAAAATATTTTTGATGACGTCTATACAGACCAATAGGAATGCGTCTTTTCTCCTCATCCCAGAGGGCAGCCCGCCCCACAAGTCAAGAGAATGGGATCCTTAAAACACAAATTAAACAAAATGCAATTCATAAAACTCAATCAGAAAGAAGGATGTAATAAAAAAATATATATAATTTTAAAAAATAGAACTTAAAAAATACAATGTGATGTGTAAGAGGGGAAAACAAAAAGCAAAGATTAAACCAGATTATCGTTCTACGACGGAGAATTAGAAGCCAGGCTAGAGATTTTTTTTTCATCTATTTTGAGAATGAAGTCATAAAATTAGGAGAATAAAGTCATCATTCAACAAACTGTTTCAGAAAGAAAAAATCAAAATCTAGATAAGTAATTTTTTTTCTTAAAACAGGGTTCCCGCGGGTCCTTAAAAAGTCTTAAAAGGCATTGAATTCTTCAAAAATAAAACTAAGGCCTTAATTGGTATTAAAATGTCTTAAATTTTTTCGTAGGTCTTAATTTTTAAAACACCAATAAATAGGATTATTTGTGTTACTTATTTATTTTTATAATCTAAATTAAATAATGAAAACATTTTTTATTTAAAAAAAATAACGCCTCGCCATTTTTGGTTCTGTCCTGATAGCGGAAAACCAATAAAGCGCTTGTTAAGTGCCGGACATTTGGGAGGATGCACCATTAACTTTTTGTCTGGAAAATATGAGATCAAGTGTAAATGTAACCAAAATTGTCTCCAGCCAAGAGTTTTCTCCATGGCTAAAAACCAGGGAACATACATGAGGCTCAGTGGATTTAGTGCAAGTTAGCGTCATTCAAGCTCAGAATGATGGGAATTAAGGCAGTGGAGCTCGCATTACGCGAAACGCCGAAACACAAAGCTGGGCCAAAATCGAAGTTACCGAGAACAAGCCGGTATTTGTCAGTTTAGTTCCACTCTTGTCTCTGCAACGCCTCCACTTATCACCAAATCAAACATACTAAGAAAAACCATATTAAAGAAAAAAATAGCTGCAAAAAGACTTAGCACTGGTTATAACATGGCCTTTAAACTGATTTGTTTTGTGTTCCCTTCCTAAAACAAAGTTTGTGAATTCAGTTACATAATTGTTCAAATATATATCTTGTCATTTGTGTGTTTTTAGCTTTCTTCCTGTATGGGAAGCTTTTTCAAAATTGGAAACATTGGTTTAACCTGGTTTAAGTCACCGGCCGCTAGCAGGTTTTTCTTTGTAGTTTCTTGTGAATTGGTCTTAAATTTTTATTTCAAGTGGCATTAAAAAGTCTTAAAAAGTCTTGAATTTAATTTTGCCTTTATGCTGTAGGAACCTTTGCCATTTCCTTATTTGTCAAAACCAATGCCAAAGTACAGTATAACTGTCCCTTTTGCCCACTTCACCACCATGAGGAGCAGAGCATTCTGCCGCCCCGCCTCTGGAACTCTCTACCACCCCTACTTAGAAACATGGACTCAGTTCTCCATTTTAAAATGCAACTCAAAACTCATTTATTTAAGATTGCGTATTCTCTCTTAAATATCATCAATTTCATTTTTAAATGTTTTTTTGATTTTGTTTCTGACATTTAATTTTTTTTATGCTTTTTGTACAGTGACCTTGAGTGTCGAAAAGGCGCCTATTTAAATAAAAATTTATTATTATTTATTATTATTATGCAAAAGTATAACTTTACATAATGCTCAACATTCCTTCTATTTTAGGGAAGAAAGTGCTTCTTTTAAGAGTAGTCATTAATGTAACAACTTGTTTCTCATAATTTTTAAGACGCTATTCCCCTTTCGCGGACTTGGCCCCTCACAATGGTACGACTCTTTTATTCTGAAAAGTAGGAAGATAAAAAAAATCTCTAGCCTGGCCCTAATACCGGCTGCAGGTCCTTCAGAATGCAGCTTAGATTTAAAAAAGAAAAGGTTTCTAAAAACTACTTCTTTAAAGGAATAGTACACCAAAACATGATTAGCTCTCATTTTCTCCCACCCCATGCTGAACAACACTCTGGAGTACTTTTTGATATGTTCCCAAATGTGCATCTGGAGATCTGCAGGCTTCTCATGCTGCCCGCTTATATCAAATAATGGAGTTCATGGCGCCTCGAAAAGGGTGAAAGGTCTCACAAAAGTCCGCCAAAAACGGGTCAATATTCTCCTGGTACTGCTCTCGGCCCAATGTATTCCAAGTGTCCTGAGTGGGGTAAAGCCCCACTTACTCAAACGGTCATTTAGGAATGTTTTAGAGCATAAACAGTAGTGTATAGGATTTTCCTAAAAGCACGTTCACGCCGAGCCTACAGAAACCGCGGGCAGACCAAACCGGCAGATGAAAGCGCATTCAGCTCGGCAAAGAAGTCATGCTCTTCCTC
>JAGKQL010000064.1:1857019-1876954 GCA_018398635.1 Cyprinodon brontotheroides
ATTATTTCCATGTTAATGCAGCCTCCCCAGGACCCCCAGGATGCATTTGGAGATAATGCGCACTCCAGAGTGTTGTTCAGCATGGGGTATATGGAAATGAAGGCTAATCATGTTTTGGGTGTACTATTCTCTTTCAACACTCATGATTGCCTTCCTCTGTGTTTCCACAGGGTGGCGATGAAGAGCACCGAGCTGCTCTACCTTGCCGGCGAGCCCTTAGAACGACGCCACTAGAGCCTGGTGAGCTCACTATCTGGATAAAAAGGGGATGGCAGCAACTTCATCTTTTCTCTGAGAAGGTTCTCAGAAAAATTGACCACCTTCCTCCAGAGGAGGACTCCTCCCATCATCCCTACACTAAACCAATTGCGGGATCTGGCAGGTACGACTGAACGCTCCTAGATCCTCATCTAAAGCCCCGTGTTCTATTAAAATTTAACTTTTTTTTTTTGTCACTTCCTTATTTTTTTAAATATCCTGAAATCTGATTTGTTTTATTCCTTTTTTATTGCTTCCTCTTCTCATCCTGTCGCTTTTATTCCCCGGTTGACATAAGCAAGGGTTTGTTTTTATTCTGTG
Source organism: Cyprinodon brontotheroides (assembly GCA_018398635.1). Taxonomy (NCBI): domain Eukaryota; kingdom Metazoa; phylum Chordata; class Actinopteri; order Cyprinodontiformes; family Cyprinodontidae; genus Cyprinodon; species Cyprinodon brontotheroides. Next base: position 1,857,599 of record JAGKQL010000064.1, read on the forward strand.
AGATTTCACCACTCAGGCTTAATTTTACCTCTTGATGACAACAGGATGAGATGAAAGGGACAAAATAAATGTTTGGGGCTTCAGGGGGAGAAGAAGAGGAACTACACTTTCAGTGCAATCTAAATACGTTTGTAATTTGGTTAGCTAGCAGGGTGGGGGGGTAATTTCTAAAGGAAGAGAGTAATCTACATAGTTCTTTTTTTAAACTAGGTAAAGTAATGACACCAATAATCAAATTAGGTGCGGCTTTTTGGGCGCAGGTGGGGAAATCTTTAGTTTTTTCAGCTAATAATTTGTTAATCTGTGAGCCACAATTAAAAAAAAAGATTCTTTACTCAAAGATCTGACCAGAGGTGTCAAAAGTTCTACTGGAAAAGTGCAAATATGCATGTTATGCAAGTTTACCACTATATTAAATCAAATAACTAGAACTGGAAGTTATAGTTAATTCAAATCAAGAGTAAAACTAAGGAATTTTTATCAGTTGAATGATTATAACCGTAATTTGCTGACTTTCCTTTTTTTTTGCCTCTTTACCTAAAAGGTTAGACTCCTGACTTAATCCGGCTGTTAACAATTTAATAATTTCGACTATCAGCAAAGTTATTATTAACCATCCAAATAAATGTGTCTCTGTTTATTCGGATGTTTCTGAAAGAGTGAATCCAGCCTGAGAGATGAACCGTTCACTGCGTAGAATAAACAAAAGACCTCGGATTAATATACAATGGTGCCTTTTATTAGCTACAATCACACAGTATTATTATATTATTATACCTATACTAAAAATACTGAAAATAAGGACAAATAAATAAAAGGGGAAAAGTGGTTTTAAGAGTCCATTCAAGTGTCTCTGAGGAATATTCCAGTTATAAGGTTTAATGCTTTGAAAGTGTCTTTTAAAATAGCAGCAGATAAATGTGAATAAAACCCTGATGCAGAGATGTTACATAGGGAAGCAGCTTTGCTGCTCCAGGAGGTCTGGTCCGGACTTGTCCATCTGAAACAAAAATAGAGTTAAAGTTCACAACACGGCCTCTACACCTAGGCAGTCCACTAAAGCAGTCCCTTTAGACCAGCGTTGTTTGTTCAGTCCGTTCAGTGAGCATTAGCATTCAGGTATACTCTTAAAATCATGGCGATTCGATTCATAATCCATTTCCTGACCCAACGATTCGATTATTTTCGATACTCAAGAATAAACCACGATACAATTCGATTTGTTTTTTTGTTTTTTTTGGACCTTACAGGCTAAACAAAGTTTCAAATTTGAAATAAATCAATGAAAACCCTGCAATATCGCTTATGCATTTTTTAGAAAGAACAGCAAATAACAGAAGTAGAAAAGTTGCATCAAAAAATCTTGCGAAGAAAATCAGTGCAATGAGTGCAATGGCTCCAGACGTCCCGCCCCCACAGACGCCCAACCGCTCCTCCCAAATTGTAGCTGACTGCAAACAGTGCTGCAGACAGAGGCTGGCTTGATTTGTTTTATCACTGATTTGTAGGGGTGTAAAAAATAATTGTTTGTATCGATGCATCAATCCAAAAGCCAATAATCCGGATGCATCAATATCGCCCCGCTAAGAGAATCTATCATGTTTTTTTCCCTCCGGCTCATATTTTATCCATTTGCTCCTGGGTGTAATTCTCCTCCCGTGCTGTGGTGGCGCTAAACTTATTTTGCCCTCCTACCTCGCCTTCTGGTTATTATACTCCTACAGCAGTGTGTTGCAGTGAGCTTTGGCGCGCAGACATTTTTAAATTATGCTCAATATTGTAGCGTGGTCCTCGCGCCACACACTGTGTAGGTCTAGATACGGCCGCAGGCGGCGAGGAAGTGGGGGCGAGTTTAGTCCGACGACGGAGGGACATGAGGCCGCGCATTGTGGAGATCCAGGTGGAAAAGGGTCCCATTGTTCTCGCGCACCTTAGCTGGTCCACCTTCAGAAGTTGTTTTCCACAATTTCGGGTCATAAAAACAAAACAAGCCGCCTCCTCGTCTATGTCAGTTGCCAATTTGGGAGAGAGAGGAGCAGCGAGCCGCCTCAAGGGGCGTATGCCTGGTTTGCAGGTATTGCTTTTGCACTCATTGCACTGATTTTGTGCAGGATTTTGATGCAACTTTTCTACTTCTGTTATTTGCTGTTGTTTCTAAAAAAAAAATGCATAACCATATTACAGCTTTCTACTGATTTATTTCAAAACCTTGAAACTTTGTTTAGCCTATAAGGTGTAAAAAAAAAAAAAAAAATGTAATAAAAAAATAAATGCAACTTAATCGCATCGCGGGTGTATTCTGGAGTATCAAAAGAATCGGTCGCTATCAGGAAATTCCATACTGAAATTGAATCGCTATGATGGATGTGATTTACACCCCTAACTGTAATTGCGAAAAACAACTCGTGAAGTTTGGATCTTCGCTAGGAAGAGTTTAGGGAAAAAGCGCGAGAACGCTGGGATCCTTTTCCACCTGGATCTCCGCTCTTTTTGGCCCTCATGTCCCTCCGTCGTCGGACTAAACTCGCCCCCACTTCCTCGCCGCCTCGGCCGTATCTAGACCCACAGCGTGTAGCTCAGACCACGCTTCATTATTGAGCATAATTCAAAAATGTCTGCATCAAGCTCACTGCAACACACTGCTGTAAGAGATAGGAGGGCAAAATAGGTTTAGCGCCACCGCAGCACGGGAGGAGAATTACGCCCAGGAGCAAATGGATAAAAATAGACCGGAGGAAAAAAAAAAACATGAATCGATTCTCTTGCTGGCGTATCGATGCATCGGATCGTCGGCTGTTGGATCGATGCATCGATACAAATCGATTATTATTTACACCCCTACTAGTATCACTATTAACAAGGTAGTTTTTCACACATCTATCAATTTAGCAGCTACATCTTCCATGAACAGCAACATTCATGTTTATCTCTCTTGGATCAAAGAGAGACTTTTCATCAGGGGTTTTAGACTCGTACTCTTTGTGAGAAACTTATAAAAAAAATCCTAAATATATTCATGGTTATCGAGTAACGCCTCTAACCCCTCACTATTCTGCCAATTAGCTTCCAGTTCCTCTATTATGCAGAATGTTGTCCTTGTGTCTGTCCTCAGTGGTAAAAGAGGGTCCAATTATCTGACGCACACAGCTCATTGAAATGTCCCACCCTCTTATAGGCTGTTCCTTCCGGTGGAATCTGTAATCCACGTACACAAGTGTCTGATGCAGAGATCACTGTGTCCACTAATTTCCCTCTGCCGCTGGATAATGTATGCAGACAGCTGCAAATTGAATTCAAATGGAATTGTGTAACAGCAGCGAAGGCTTAGTAAATCTGCCCTCCTAATCACAGTCCTTGAACTATTCTTGGCTGCTTTCATAATGCACTCCATGTGCGTCCTGGAGCCGCCATAGCGGCTGCAGCGCTGGTGAGAGCTTGTTGGCGCTGAAAAACGTTCAGATTAACCCCCTGCATGCTTGCGGGACTAATCCGCGTAATGAATGTGGAACGTAGTGATTTTCCAATAGACTCAGCAGCACATCGCAGTGCCTTTGAGTCCACATCAACATGGCCACCTCTGCTGTCCTCTGTCACCTTGACTGTCTGATAATGCCTTTCTAAAAGCAATCTAGACCCCCCCACCCCACCCCTGCCGACTCTCCTCCTCCTCCTCTTCCTCCACGGCCTGCTTAGCTCAGACTCCATCACACAGAGGAGTGCTTACAGGACAATAAAAGATCCATCGCTCCAGAAAGGTCAGCGACCCACCTCCTCTAGACCTGAGCTATTTAAACAGTGCCCAAACACAGCAGCCTCTGTGGACTCAGTTAAACAGGCTATAAATGTATGGAGTGACTTTTGTTTCATTATTGTTTGTAAAGCAATTTTGTAAAGAAAATTAAATCCTGAAACAAACAGCTTGATTAAATTCTTCCAATTTCAGGGAAAAGGTTTTAAGAGTAATTTTGTATTTTTCTTTATAAGTCTATTTTTTTTACATATTTTATTTTTTTTCCACATGTATTGAATTGTTTTACACATTTTTTATTCTCTGTTTTCAGAATTATAGATTTTTTTTTTCAAATTGGTTTTATATAGATCCCACGAGCATCCCATTTTGGCCTCGATTATCCGATATGCTCGATATTTTAAAACTCCTCATGTAGCTTGATGAACCGATGACGATAATCGACAGTTAGTGCTGGACTGCAAAATAAGTAGTCACTTTCGAAAATTGAAGCAGTGCTCTTGTGCCATCCATTTCTGACACTTTGAAAAATAATGTACTCAAAATTACACCTCTACACGCCACTTCACTTTATTAGGTACTACCCTGTCCAACTGCTTTGTGCCAATTAACACTTAATTTCTAAGCAGCCAATCACATGGCGGCAACTCCAGTGCATTTCAGGCATTGTGTAGACATGGTCAAGACAATCTCCTGCAGTTCAAACCGAGCATCAGTATGGGGAAGAAAGGTGATTTGAGTGACTTTGAACGTGGCATGATTGTTGGTGCCAGAAGGGCTGGTCTGAGTATTTCCAGAAACTGCTGATCTTACTGGGATTTTTCGCGCACAACCATCTCTAGAGGGTTTACAGAGAATGGTCCTAAAAGAAAAACATCCAGTGAGCGGCAGTTCTGTGAAGCTGAGAGAAATGCCTTGTTGATTTGCCAGAGGTCAGGAGGAGTAGAATGGCCAGACTGGTTCGAGCTGATAGAAGGGCAGCAGTGACTCAAATAACCACCCGTTACAACCAAGGTGGGCAGAGAGAGCATCTCTGAACGCACAGTACGTCCCAACTTTTGAGGGTGAGATGGGCTTGCCAGCAGCAGGAAGACTCACACCGGGTGCCACCTCCTTTCTCAGCGCTAAGAACAACAGGAAACTGAGGCTACAATTTGCACAAGCTCATCTAAATTGGACAATAGAAGATTGGAAAAAACGCTGTTCGAAGGTCCTGACAGAGTCCCGATTTCTGCTGCGCTACATTCGGACGGGTAGGGTCAGAATTTGGTGTCTACAACATGAAAGCATGGATCCATCCTGCCTTGTATCAACGGTTCACACTTGTGGTGGTGCTATCATGGTGTGGGGAATATTTTCTTGGCACTCTTTGGGCCCCTTCTTTGGTACCAATTGAGCATCGCTGCAACGCCACAGCCTACCTGAGTATTGTTGCTGACCATGTCCATCCCTTTTATGACCACAATGTACCCAACTTCTGATGGCTACTTTCAGCAGCATGATAATGCGCCATGTCATAAAGCTGGAATCATCTCAGACTGGTTTCTTGAACATGACAATGAGTTCACTGTACTCAAATGGCCTCCACAGTCACCTGATCTCAATCCAATAGAGCATCTTTTGGGATGTGGTGGAACGTGAGATTCGCATCATGGATGTGCAGCCGTCAAATCCGCGCAACTGTGTGGATGCCATCATGTCAATATGGACCAAACTCCTGAGGAATGCTTCCAGCACCTTGTTGAATCTATGCCACGAAGAATTGAGGCAGTTCTGAAGGCAAAAGGGGGTCCAACCCGCTACTAGCATGGGGTACCTAATAAAGTGTCCGGTGAGTGTATATTTTCACATGCTGATATCAAATAGATTTTAAAAAACGCTTTCAACGCTTTCAAAAATCTTGGGAAATTTCATCGTTTCTGTTACAAAACTCTCGCGGATATTTTGCAAATTTCGTGAGATTTTGTTGGCAAAATAGATCGACATCAAAGGCCAATATATCAACGTGATAAAAATATAGGTAAAATTTTCAGGATTTTCGGGGATTTCAGAGCATAACGCATGACATATAGCAATATTTCATTAGTAAATGAGATTGATATGGTGTTTTTAAATGGCAATATATCAGCATATGAAGATATTGGGATATTTTAATGTGTATCAATATTTATTCCCTCGCCTTTAGAAGTTTCTAAGTCTGTAAAAAAGAAGTTTTTGAGGAAGAAGAAGTAGTATTTCTATTTATTATTTTTTTAAACTTTAGAAACTCAAGAAGCTGATCAAATATCGGGTTAAATATCGTGGGGGGGCGATGTCCGATGATATTCAGTTTTAAGGCCGATACAGGCACGTATAGTCATATGCATCCCTAATTTTATAGATCAGTCCCTGAACTCTTTAGCCTCATGAGACCATCTTGAACTCGCGAGTTTTCAAGGTTTCACTCGCAGATCAGTCTGGAGACTCTCCGTTAAAGAAACTTTGGAGCCGTTCACCAAGCGAGCGTCCAATCAGCGTTGGCTTTGAGGCGAGGGTTGAGGTGTGTGCATAGCGAAGCACCCGACAGTTCAGTCTAAAGAACATGGCGGCTTCAGCCGATGAAACTAGCGTTAGCGTGGCTATCGAGCAAGCAAGTTTTATGAGGAAATACAGTAGTATTTCTTCACTGAAATATAATATCCTTTGCCGACATGTTTGCTTATTTGCTGAGCTAACGAGCCTTTACCTGCAGCAGAAAGAGTAGCCTGGCTTGTAGTTGTGTTTTCGTCGTCATGCTGCTCTGTTAGTACGTCCTATATGCTTCGCTTGATCTGATTGGTTTATTTGGCCCGTCTATCACCAACATAGGCCAATCAAGCTAACCAGTATTTTCGCCCCTTCCCAAAATTACTTCAACGCGAGGAAGGTTTCAGATGGATATGCGGAGCAAATCCATCTGGTGGAGTCAGGTTATGAACTTTAAGGGGCGGAGTTTCATCTGTTGGGAGGAGCAAAAGATGTTTTTCTATTGATGCATTTATAACATTTTTATTGGCTGACAGAGACTCTGTATTGGGCTTGAAGTAAAGAGAGTGTAATGGTGTTTCCATTCAACTAAAATATAAATTTTAAGCATAAGTTTAAAAGAATTTGCAGTGTTTCTATTTGGTTTGAAGTGAATTAACCAATTACTATAAAGCATAATGTCATCATACGCCTGTCCGCTTTAAGTCGTCACACATGGCTGTTATAAACAGGAAGTAGAGGCTGCAATCTAACACTGATCACAGATGAGTAAAGGAGGAAAGTTTGAATGAGTGTGTTGCTGTTGGGAAAGTTACAAAACTTTTTTTGGGGGCCAGTTTTACAGTTTTCAGCTTTTAGATGCAATACTTTCGAAAAATCTGATATAAACGCACTTTGTGATCCATGAAATGAGATCAGAAAATAATGCAAGCAGTGAAACTCAACCTGACAAATGGAAATTATAAAAAAGATAGAAAACTGTAAACAGAAAATGAAAAAAAAATACATCAAAAAATGTAAGACCAAGCTGGTTTAAACACTTTTTTTAATACTTCATTTTTTTACATTTTCACCAGACAGTGTTTTGCTAGTTTCCAAAGTAGGAGTGACATCACAGCACAACTATCCTGATTGTGAAACTCCACTCAAAGGCTAAAAGAAGAAAAAAAAAAGGTGTAATGATAATTGTATTTATTTATTATGCATAAAAATGTTAGAAAATAAAGATCAGTGTTTTTAGAGGTTATGCATTTTATTTTCTGTCTTGAAGATTTATTCATTTAAAGGGATTCTTTAAAAAAAGAGGATTTTCAAAGTTGAATTTCTGGAGAGCACTTTTTTTCAACTTTTCTTTCACAAATTGTCGTCTTCCAGCAAATATGGAACAAAATTCACGCCTGGCATGTATGGAGGACCAGCTCTACCATATTTAAAAAATAAATACAGAAAAAAAAATGCTCAATAAATAAATAAGCATACAATTAATTGCCCCCAAAATACAATAAACAAATAAATGTAGGTAGAAATTCAATTCAGTTTATTTCTATAGCGTCAATTCACAACAGACATCACCTCAAGGCACTTTCCATTTCACCAGATCATCCAGTCAAATTGATTTAAAGTTTTCTATCTAAGGAAAACCAGCTGATTGCATCTTACTCATTGACTCAAATACAATCCCCTCACACTAAGCATGCTTGTAGCTCACAGTGGAGAGGAAAACTACCTTTTAACAGGAAGAAACCTCCAGCAGAACCAGGCTTCAGTGTGAGCCGCCATCTCGCTGAGGCTCCACTGGGGTTCAAGGAGACAGAAGCAGACATGGAAATAGAAGCTCTCACTGGGCGTGTCAGAGGATGAAGAGAGCACATCCAGTTAGTCACAGTCAGAGAAACAGGACCACACTGGAAAAAACAGGCCGATCTCCAACATCTATTAACAAAACAATTAAAATTAATTTAAAATTTACAGTTTGGCATAAATGTATATATCTCTTTAAATTAGCTGGTCCTCCATAGGCACGCTCCCCATCCTGTAAACCAGGACCGGGAGCAGACTCACAGTTCTGCTGTTTTCTTTTTTTTTTCTGCTGACCAATGTGCGCTTTCTCTTACTTCCCCCACTTGTTTCCTGCTCAATAATTCTTCGGCACATCCGTCTGTGACTTGTTTACAGCCATCACCGCCTTGTAAAGGCAAGTCGTTTTACCTTGTATCCCCGCTCTCATCCCCTCAAGGTCCCGAAGACGAGAGCGTGATTGAGGGCAACGACTGCACGTTTGTCACAGACTTCAGCAAGATTGAGCTCCAGAGGAACACAGATACGCTGGGTGAGCACAGAGAAGCGTTGAATCAGTGCTGCAGGGTCCCGCATATCAGTTTGACAGACGGCCGTGTGGATTTTATTGACGAAGCACGTTTTCGTCGCATGTGAGCCCAAGCCGTCTTCTTACTAAAGCAAAGTAAGAGGATGGGAGGATAAACGGGAAGAGAGACACATCTTCCACGTTTAACAGTGAACATCACCATGGTGTCAAGATTTTAAAAAGTAAAATTCACTTAAACTTTCAGTGCAGTTTTCTGGCATATTTCCGATCTTTAACATGATCTGCTAATTGGAATTAACTTTATGTTTATAAATGACGGTATTATTTGGGGGTCAGGGGTTAAATCACGATCTTTATCACTATAAGATGTTTTATTGATTGGTTGAAATGACAATATAAATGTTGTCAATATTTCAAAGTCTGTCTTAAAATAATTTAGATTCTTTTCAGTTTAAAAGCCATCAATAAATTTATTGACATTGATATCGTCTTAAAAAGAAATCAAACATAATTTGACCATTTTTATTTTAACTCTGACAAACATCAGACATTTCAATAAAAAATTAAAACTTTCTTCAAATTATAAAATATAATAGATCTCCTATTGACTGTAGTCTTATCACCTGGGATTTTCAAAATAAAGGTGTATTTTAAAGATGATTATATGGAGAAATGTTTTTAATTTGACATAGGGCTGAAACAATTAATCAGATTAATCGATTGTTGAATACATTTTTAACTGCTTTAGTAATTGATTAATCGTTAACTAGAGTTTAGAGAATAAAAACATATCTTTAGCTGACAGAGTGACCCATTCAGAGCAGTAATTATCCCAAAATTGTACAAAGATACATGAACATTTTGCATTTAGGATAAAAAATAAATCTTATTCATCAGTCAATGTGCACAATCCAGCCTCCTCAAGTAGAAAAGTTTTAGTGTCACCTAGTTTGATTTCGTAAAAATTCTTATTTAAGGAACCTTTAAAAAAAATAATCTACATATTAACCGATTTGCAAAATAATAATTTGTGGCAGCCCTAATTTGACATCAATGTAAATGGAATGTAAATCATTTAATCAATGTTAAGTTTAACTAACTATTTTGGGACTTGAATCGTTACCTAGTTATGGTATATAGTCTCTAAAACGCCATTTGGTGAAAGGATAACCTACTTACAACATTATGATAAAACAAAGAATATTTATTATTATTCATATGTTGTCTTAAGCCGGAAGAGGATTAGGGCCACTGCCAAAAAAAAAATTTTATTTTAAATTTTATTTCAGTTTAACATGGGAGAAAAGTCAGAATCTCTGAGATTAAAGTCAGAATTAAAGGAATATTAATAGTCAGACCCAAAAATGAGCTAGCCTTCATTTTGCCACTCACATGCTGAACAACAACTCTGGAGTGCTTTTTGATCTCAAATGCCAGATCTGGGAGGTTCGCCGACAGCTCACATATGAGGTGCCTGGAGGTTTAGTAGTGCCGAGAAAGTCCACCAAAAGTCATTGCACAATATTTCCATAATCGTCCGCAAATAAACCAAGTGTCCGAGTGGGCACCTTCAGAATCTTTGAAAGTCAGTTTAGAATGCCTTCTGAGCCTCAAATAGTAGTGTACAGATTTCCTAATGCCTCACGCGCCGCCACGCATCTCTATTTTCACGGAAGCCGCAGACCAAACCGAAGGAAGTGCGATCTGTACGCCTGCTCTGCCCCAGCAATGCAAGCGTAGGAAGAAGAAATGTGCTGTTTACCTGTGCAAAAAGAAAGAAACAACAGCAAAAGAAAATGTCTGAGGACTTCAGTGTTGAGTGAAGAGCATGAGTTCTTTGGCCGAAGATGAATGCTGCTTGGTTTGGTCTGGCCGCTCTTCCGTATAGCCGCCGAGCGCCGCATGCGCTGCCAGGAAATCCTATAGCGACCACTGTTTATGCTCTAAAAAACATTCTAAATGACTTCGTTTTCGAAAGTAAATTCTGATGCTACCCACTCAGGACACTTGGAATACATTGGACGCAGGCAGTATGGGAGGAATATTGACACGCTTATATGGACTTTTATGGAACTTTCTGTCTCGGCACCATAGACCTCCATTATTTGAATGTCAGTAGATGCAAGAAGCCTCCCAGATCTCCATAGATGCATTTGAGATATCAAAAGTACTCCAGAGTTTTGTTCAGCATGGGGGTGAGTAGAAAAATGAAGGCTAATCATGTTTTGGGTACTATTATTTTAAAGTCAGAATTCTGAGATTAAAGTCAGAATTTGAGACAAAAGTCAGAATTTTGAGATTAAAAGTCAGAATTCTGAGATTAAAGTCAGAATTCTGGAGATTAAAGTCAGAATTCTCGAGATTAAAGTCAGAATTCTGAGAAAACAGTCAGAATTCTGAGAAAAAGTCAGAATTCAGAGAAAACAGTCAGAATTCTGAGATTAAAGTCAGAATTCTGAGATTAAAAGTCAGAATTTGAGAAAAAGTCAGAATTCTGAGATTAAAAGTCAGAATTCTGAGATTAAAGTCAGAATTCTGAGAAAACAGTCTGAAATTTGAGATTAAAGTCAGAATTCTGAGATTAAAGTCAGAATTTGAGATTAAAGTCAGAATTCTGAGAAAAACAGTCAAAATCTTGATTAAAGTCAGAATTCTGAGATTAAAGTCAGAATTTGAGATAAAGTCAGAATTCTGAGATTAAAGTCAGAATTTGAGAAAACAGTCAAACCTCTGAGATTAAAGTCACTGCATTCTGAGATTAAAGTCAGAATTCTGAGAAAAACAGTCAGAATTCTGAGATTAAAAGTCAGAATTCTGACTTTTTCCCTTCAAACTATACTGAAATAAAATAAAAAAAAATCAGTTAATTTTTTTTTTTCTTTTCAGTGGCCCTAATCCTCTTCCGTAGTTTTGTCATTTTAATAAATTATTGAACTTTTTTAAGTTTGTTTATTTAGAAATATGAGTTTACTGAAAGTCTGTCTTTAAGATTTACTGGGAAAATCATCTATAGATGAATAAATTCCTAAAATAATCCACAGGTCCAGAACGAATCAGGTCAGAGTATAGCCTCAGTGTTTTATTGAATATTTAAGTACTAATTTACAGACCTGGATTGGTTCGGTTTTATATGGGCTGATCACCCAGTTCTAAGAGACTGATCAGTTTGTGCACCTTTAACCACATTAGGATTAAAAGCAATGGAAAAGCATGATCCACATTCCTATATTCATTACAGACACATCCAGTACATTCTGAAAAAAGAAAATTAAAAACAATCCACTGGAATTTTTTTCCAAGTTTGAAGACGTTTTTCTTCCAATCCAGGAAGCTTTTTCAGTTTAAAATCTCAGAAATAGCGTTGAGTTTGAGGTTTTATACAGTAGCCCATCAAAGCCTTGTTTTTGTTTTGAAAACATGCAAATAAAAACAGAATGGGGGGTCGTTTGGTTTCTTTTGTTAGCCTGAAATGTCTCATATCTGTCTATAGATATGGGACGTAATTCAATTTTGCATGGTTTCAAAACAAAAACAAGGTTTTGAGTGGATGAGCTACTGTTTAAAACCTGGAACACTATTCCAGACGCTTTTGAATTGAAAAAAGCTTCCTGGATGGGAAGCTAAACGCCTTCAAACTTGGAAACAAAGTCCAGTGGATTGATTTTAATTTTCTTTTTTGAAAGATTCTATGACCTGGGATGACTGAGAATCTTCACCAGCATTCAGTACATTCATAGCTTTAAAACTATCAAGAAAAATGATCTCTAGTTTGATATTTTTGATCCTAAAGAGATCTTAGCATGTATAAAAAATAATAACAAAGACAGCATATCCACTATTTAAAAACAGCTTAACATTAAACATGATCCAAAATACCAGACGGCATTTTTTTCACCATAGAGAAGAGGTTTATACAGGAATATGCAATGCAGGATCACATCCACACCTACAGGTTGCTAATGCTGTGGTTAAACTTCTTTTTTCTGCTTGTTGGCTTTTATGGAGTGACTAAATGGATCTTAGTTCTAACTCTGCACCTTCTCATCTGTTTCAGACCAACTGCTGAGTGACTTTTTTGAGTTCTACGCCACATTTCCATTCAGCAGGATGTCCATAAACATCAGGAAGGTATGATCTAATATATTCTCTGTCATGGCAACAACAAGACAGGCTTTAAAATGAAACCAATGGACTTTCAGTGAGTTTTTCAGAAAATGTTTGAACACCTATTTAGTCTTTTTCAATATGGAATCAGAAAAACTGAGTCACAGTTTGGTTGCGTCCAATTCAAGCCTGATGAGAAAGGTGTATCACCATACTACCATAAGAATAATAAAGATATTAGTACCTAAGGGATTCATTCATTCATATAGTCCCTGCTCAAAAAGAGAAAAAAAACCTTTAAGAGCAAATTGATCAAGATTGAGGGAATATCAGCCATGGCATATATATTTTACCACAGAAAAATCCTATCAGAAATGAAAAAAGAATCTTCAGTTTTTGACAGATTTTCCTCTTGACCACTAGGGGTCAGTATGCGTCACCCACAAACTGTCTTTTAAACGCTTAACTTTGCTTTTTTTAACCCAAACAGATCTCTAGGAAATGTTTATGACACAGAATCAACAACTAGGATTGAATCTTTCATGGTGCAACATCTTTGTTTGAGCCTTATCCTGCCTCACTGTAAACAGAGGAAAAAATGGTGTAACTTTCCTTCAGCTTCTTTCTGTCTGTTTTATATTCATCTCTCCCCTTGGAAGGTCATCTATAGGAAGAATTAAGTCATTTATCATGGGAACAATGGGTGATGAACCTCCTGCCTTGTTACTGGTTATTACACAATCATTCTCAGTGCAAATAATGTCCAGGAGGGTTTTTCATGCGGTGGTCGAGCCATTCAGGGACCCGATTAGAGCTTAATAAATTGATCCCCGTGAGAACAGAGGGGCCAGCCGGATTAATATCGGGGATTAATCTGAGGTTTGACACAGCTGAGGAAGCCTGCAGGTAGACGGCGGCCGTGACCGAGGCGCACGGCTTTCACCACTGCTGCTTCGGCCATAAATCACTTTTACTGGGCTGCAATTCTTCAGCTCATTCCACCTCTTCAGCAGGTTACAGCAGCCATGGAGGTTGTTGGCCTCTCCCTGACCCACGCTGGGATGGGTCATTCAAAGCCTGCCGGAGCGTGATGAAACGCACGGACTGCGCTCATGCTAACATGCTCTATAAGTTCAAATCCGTCTCGTTAACATTGCTGATAGTTTTTGACCAATCAAATGAAAATGTTCAGGTCTGCTTTTTACACCTTTTATGGTTTTGTTTCTTCAGGGCAAAGAGCAGAACAAACCAGAGGTGGCGCCGCTGCACATCCAGAATCCTTTTGAGACGTCCCTTAACGTCAGCAAGAACGTCAACACCTCCCAGCTGGACCGCTTCGTGGCTTTGTGTCAGGAGAGCGCGTGGCTGCTCCAACAGAGTGAAACCAGAACGCCGAGGGGCGTAGGTGTGGGGGACACCCCCGCTGCGTGGGGCCTCGCCACCCTGCTCCTGCCCTCTCAGGTGGCAGGAATCAAAGGTCGTAAGAAGCGAAAACGGGAGCCGGCCAGTGAGAGGATTAAAAGCTTACTGGAATCTCTGAAAAACAAAAACGAAGGAAAGAAAAACTCAGACTCCTGAAGTTCACAGCAGAGTTTGAATCTTTACACCCATCTGCAGAGGCGGCAGCTGAAGAACTCAGGCTGCAGTTCCTGACATGGACACCAGGGGGCGATCCTGCCCCTATATGACTAGAGGCTGAGTGGAACTGTAGGGATATTAGCTGTTTACATTACTGTAGACTTCCTACTTTGTTTTAATAAACAATACGGCTGGCGACTGGACCTTTCTGAATGGAAACTAATCATTTCTAATAATGTCATCTGAAAAATGTTTACCCTTTTTGCTATTTTTTCAGATTATATTTTAAAACAGTAATACAAGATGCATTTAATGTTTTACTGCAAACTAAAACCTCAAACCCCATAAATAAAGATAACAACCTAATAAACATTAGTCCCATTTTAGCAGGAACAAGCTTTCACACTGGTACCAGAGTCAATAAATATGTTATAATGTAGTTTTTGAATATTTCTTTACCCACAAAAGACATTTCCTTTTATTTATTTTTAGCAAACAAAGATTATATAGAAAGATTATATGGATATTAATTTCTGCTAAATGAGACACTTTTATTTTTTTTAGTTCAAATGATCTAAAAATCTGTTATGTTTTTAAATATGTAATGTTTTTTTTATTTTTTTATTTGAATGTTTCAGAAATTTCAATGTGAATATTATCGATTTATTTCCTAAGTAATGACAAAATGCTCAAGGAAAAATTAAAACAGGACATCCAGACATAAACCAAACAAACTTTCTGATTCGATTTAAACCTTTGATGAAATCACTTATTTTTTTTAGGAGCATTTAAGAAAAAAAATCATAGAAATTCAGACTTAGACGCCCAATTCTGACTCGACTTGTGAGGTCACAATTACCAAAAGACGCCTCGTTTGCTTCATGTCTCTAAAGCAAAACCGGTTTAACTTTATCGCTCTCGTTCACATAAGCAGACTGCAGTTGATTATAGAGGTTATGGGGGGAAAAAAGTGCTGCAATGTGAATATGTGCTGTATTTAATTATAAAACTCTATGAAGAGATTAGAAATGTAACTGAAAAATAAAAGGGAAATACTTTTACCATTCATAAAAAAAAAAGGAAAACCTGGATTGCAGGCCATTGCTTGAAGTTTGAATGGGTAATAATTTATCACCTGTTTCTTCACTCGCTTTGTTTCCAGAGATGTATCTAAAATAAATGTTAGTTTAGATAAGTGCTAATCTTTTGATAAAAATGTTCATTGTTTTTTGTGAAAATTTAAATACTTCTGTCCCAGTTTAGTTCCAGTCTAGAGAAAATAGTCAGAATGTGGTGTAATTTTCAAATCCAATCAGAAAAATCTAAGTTATTTTCATGATTCATTCAGATAATAAATCTAACTTGGACTAAATGACAAAATATTGCAATCCAAGATATTAACACTTTTTGTCACATTTAACCTAACTGGTGAAAACGAAGCACAAAAAGCTCCTCAAAAATGGCCGCCCATATCAATCGCACTGTTCAACAAAGCAATGAAAAGAACTTGAAACCTAGACCTAATTATGTTTAGATATATTTATATATATATAAATATAGAGAGACCCCTGCCCGACTTCACTCTCCTGCAAAATGTACAGTGTGTGGGGGATATTTAGGGCCTGATACAGGATGCTGTATAGCCCCCTAACCAAAGAAAACAAAAAGTGAAAGTAAATATTCAGATATGCATTATATATAATTAATCATTTCCCTTATTGTAAAGGAATGTTTAAGTTAATAGACAATTTCCAGCAGCATTTGGGTGGATGGGCAGGATACAGTCTTAACAGGTCAACAGGCCCTCAAAGGGGCTGGTAATATTTGATTTCAATCTGAAAACTCACACAAAAAGTGAAAAGACAATTAGGAGAAATTTATTGATACAATTACTTTGTCTTTGGCGGCTCAGACCTCGGTAGGGAAACATAGAGCTTAATTTTGATAGATATGCATAAACAGGAGTAAAGAATAGGGCTGCAGTGGACCCCCAGGCC
Organism: Cyprinodon brontotheroides; assembly: GCA_018398635.1. NCBI lineage: Eukaryota > Metazoa > Chordata > Actinopteri > Cyprinodontiformes > Cyprinodontidae > Cyprinodon > Cyprinodon brontotheroides. The sequence continues at coordinate 1,873,857 of JAGKQL010000064.1, forward strand.
TGAAACTGGTGGTAGAGTGGAGATAGATGAAGTTGGTCAGTCTGTAGACTGCTGGTTAGAGAGACGGCCGTTCTGCAGTTTTATGGGGAGATCCAGTGGACTGCGCGGAGCTGATACTAGAGAGCTTCACCTCCTCGAGGTCCTGGAAGATGGAAGACCAGCTGGGATAACACAGAGGTTGAGAGACCCTGTCCATGATCAGCAAGCATGAAGCGACGGTGGAGAGGAAAAACTCTTCGTTGGGAAGAAACCTCTGGCAGAACCAGGCTCAACATGGCGGTCGTCTGCCGGACTGGTTACGATGAGACAGGGACACAGTAAGAGTCCGGGAGGAATGACACTCCCAGGTGGGTTGAAACGGTGTATTCTGAATGAAGTCACAGCGCATCTGCCGCCTGCGCACAGGTGCGTATCTGAGACCTTTTAAGATGAGCTTTGGATGCTGATTGGCTATCGTGGAGGTGTGGCTCAAAGCTGATTGGCTGTGTAGCAGGTGGATGTATGAAAAAACAAGGAGTTTCTTCAGTTAAATTTCCACCTAGGCTCCAGTAAGTGAAACTTATTCTGATATATGTAGCTTGAACTCGTTGCCATTTCAGATGGCTTCCTACAAGACACAGTTTGAACTTATGCCAGATCTGAATACCTTAAATCAGTGAGAACACAATCTAATCTGCCATAATAACTGCTATCCTAATAAATAGTGCTGGCAGTAAGGAAGGAGGCTAAGACCAGGAAGCACCAATGCAGTTAGGATAGATACCTCCTGCTGTTCCTAGTTGCAGCTAATGTATGCGCTCACACCGACGCAGCAGGCGCGCAGAAGCAGCCAGTTTACATGCAAAGTCAATGGTTGACGCTGGCCAAGGCGCAGCAAAATGTCCCGCGGCGTGTTTTGAGCAGCAAGCAGCGCCTGCCTGGAGCAGCTGAAGAACGTTTAGTCAGGAGCGCTGCTCGCCGCCTGAACTTTAGCTGCTCGACGCCGCTGCAGTGAGGCGGCTAACTGCATGTAGCTTGGCTAACTGGCATGTAACTTGGCTAAATGCATGCAGCTCAAGAGGCTAACTGCATGTAGCTTGGCTAACTGCATGCAGTGAGGCTAACTGCATGTAGACAGGCTAAATGCATGCAGCCAGGCTAACTGCATGTAGCTTGGCTAACTGCATGTAGCTTCAGGCTAACTGCATGCAGCGAGGCTAACTGCATGTAACTTGCGAGGCTAACTGCATGCTGCGAGGCTAACTGCATGTAGCTTTGGCTAACTGCTACTTTGGCCCCAACTTTGGCTAAACTAACAGCTGTGCAGGCAGTGAACTGCATGCAGCAAGGCTAACTGCATGTAGCTGCATGGCTAACTACATGCAGCGCAGGCTAACTGCATGTAGCTTGGCTAACTGCATGCAGCGGTAACTTAACTTTTTTCTGCTTTAGCTTATTTAACTACATGCAGCGCAGGCTACCTGCATGTAACTTGGCTAACTGCATGCAGCGAGGCTAACTTCGCATGTAGCTTGGCTAACTGCATGCAGCGCAGGCTAACATAGCGGTTAACCGTATTTGCGAGGCTAACTGCATGCAGCCAGGCTAACTGTATGTAAGCGCAGGCTAACTGCATGCAACTTGGCTGGCTGCGCAGCAAGGTAAGCTAACTGCATATTAGCGAAGCTTGCATGCAGCCAGGCTAACTGCATGTAGCTTGGCTAACTAGGTGCAGCGAGGTAACTGACATGCGAGGATGACTGCATGTAACTTGCCTAACTGCATAAGCAAGGCCTCTGGTTTAGCAAGAAGGCTTGACTAACTACATACAGCGAGGCTAACTGCATGCAGCAAAATTCGCTGCATAGCTGTAGAGGTAATGCAGCGAAGACTGGCACTGCATGCAGCAAGGCTAACTACATGTAGCGCGGCTTACTACATGCAGCGAGGCCTTTACGTGCAGCAATTACTGGATAAAACGGCTTCTTACCAGCCGCCAGAACCAACTTTGCATGTAGGGAGGCTTACTGCTTGTCGCCAGAGGTTGCCGTCTGGTATCCCTGCCTCCATTTTGACAGGCCAAGATCTGACATCGGTGATGTGATGGTAATGGCTGATGATCACTCCTCTGAAACAGTTGATTAACACCTAAATTCAGTGGACATGCTGAAACCTGCCAGCAAAACATATTCACTTTTACTATCCTTATTCCTACAGTTTGGATTACGTACAGGAAAACCGCTTTCCAGCTGGGCCATAGGCTGCTGTTGAATGGGTTTCCAACCGCCGGTATGTGGGCAAAGAAATAGTATGTGAATGCAGGATCGTACTCTGGACCAACTGACTGCACTGATGAAGTTTTCAGGTGGACTTTCAGGTGGACAGCTGAAGTAGCTTTGCTGCTCCTTTTGCGCGCCAGAACTAAACTTGTACAAGCATCAAAAATGGCGCGGCGTGAGCAACCAGCTGCTTCCAGCACGTCTAACTAAACTGGTACAAGTAGCAAAAATGAAACGGCAGACGGCGATTTTTATGCTGCTCTTGCTGCGATCTGGTGTGGAACCGAGCATAAGAGCTCTATGGTTGTCCACACATCGCGCTTTACGCATTGACGTGGCCATCGTGCCCACCTCATGAGGGGTTGGGGCAGGAGCTTTGTTCTGAGTTCAAGCCCCACTCCCACAGACTGCCCACTCCGGTGCTCTGAGCAAGACCCTTAAACCCCGCACTGCTGTGGGGAACTCAGAACCTCAGCGTTCCAAGCTCTACATGCCCTAACCACCTAATCCCCCTTAAACTGTTTGGTTTTAGCATCCGGGTACTTTTAATTATTGGAGAGCTGATATTATTTTTACCAACTGATCCAAAGCAAAGTTATCTACCACATATGCCTAATTTAATTTAATTCTCCTAATTTAATTTGAGAACAAATGACCCAAATAAAGCAATCAAAATTTAGTAAGCATGAGGTAAATCTTATCCTTCATTACCATTTGCTGTGTTATGGCTTTCGGGCAGGGTTAAGTCTAATCTCAATGTCCAAAGCAACAGTTCACACATGAATCTGGATATAGACATTATCATTACACAAATATATATAAAATGTAAAAAAAAAAAAA
>JAGKQL010000064.1:1892536-1902718 GCA_018398635.1 Cyprinodon brontotheroides
GTTCATGACCATAGATGAGGGTAGGAACGTAGATCGACCGGTAAATCAAGAGCTTCGCTTTTTGACTCAGCCTCTTTTCACCACAGCGTATCCTGGAACATTCCCACTGCTGGGCTGAATGGAAAAGTAAAATGCATGAAACGCTCCCTTCTTCCCCTCATTTCTCGCGGAACAAGATCCCCAAGATACTTTAAGTATCTTGGGATCTAGCGACTCAATCTGATTTAAAAATGAAGATTCCACAAACCTTTTCATGTAAAAAATATTTTTAATGACGCCACTTGCCAATCAACCCCAATGGCCGCTCATCAACTGAAAAATGATTGATCACGATGTGAAACCCCTCCTCTGCAGGAGCAGCTGCGTCTATCTGCTTCCATTTTCCCAGGATTCTGGAATAGAACGGCATACTAGACATGGAGATTTAGTTAAAGACATCAAATAATAAGCTAAATGTTGAAATTTAGAAGAGTAGTAATATGGCGGTGGAACACAATGGTATGCATTAAACGGAAAAAGGAATCTTAAAGTTATCCATGACTAGTTGAACACTGCTGACGCTGCTTTTGGGGGCGGTGCACCTTCGCATAGTGATGCTCCTCCTCCGTCAAAAAAAAAAGGGGTGCAGAAATATAGGGAGGAATGGGAAAAAAATACCTGGGTGAAAAAAAGTCTGCGGCAACAAATATAAAGGACACTGCAAATATGCATCTAATTAAATGTAGATTTGAGTCAAATTTACAAAAAATAATTTCACACACAAAGGGGGGCTAAAAAAAAAAAATCACTGCGCCAGGAGTAAAGGCAATCAGGTCAGCTAACACAGAGGTAGGCTAACATTAGCAGTTCTTTTAATATTTATTGTGTTTGACTGGTATAAATTTAGACAATACCATACTGAGTCGCTGCCTCACAGCTGGAATGAGCCGTTATATACGGAAGAGGTGATTAGGGCCACTGGAAAAAAAAAAGTTAACAGATTTTTCTTGTATATTATTATTTCAGTATAGTATGCGGAAAAAAAGTCAAATTCTGACTTTTTAATCTCAGAATTCTGACTTTAAACTCAGAGTCAGAATTTTTGGCTTTTTCTCCCTCATACTATACGGAAAATAAAAAAAATCAGTTAACTTTTTTTTTTTTTTTTCAGTGGCCCTAATCCTCTTCCGTAGTTATACGTGAGATATCTGTTGAAACAAATTTAATCTGCTCGTTGTCTACTGTTTACTATGTTAGCTAGAGCTAATATGGTAGAAAAAAGTCTCATTGGAATCTGCCTTTTTTTAAAACTGCATTTTAAACACTGAATTTTTTTAACAACAAATTTTTAAAACTGAATTTTTTTTAACACCGAATTTTAAACACATTTTAAACACATTTTAAACAATTCCTTACACTCAATTTTTATCTGGTAAAAATTCATCTGCAAAAATTCAGCTGCAAAAGTGTGTACCTTTTGGTGAACTCAAGCCAAAGCAATCTACACTCGATAGAGTAGAGCAGCTCCTAGCCAATGAAATTAGGTAATTTGGTCATGTGACACAACGGCTGCGCTCAGCGCAAAACAAGAGCCTTGGCAGACAGGGTACTAGCTGTGATTGGCTCAGTTGTTTCACCCAGTCTGATAAGAGGATAAACTCTAATGGCTGTCTGTTAGTAGCTAACTGACGTTTTGTAATTCTATCTGTTTAACAAAAAAAAAAGAAGTAAATTCCTCATTCAGCCGGGAACAGCGCTGAGTGCTGCTGTTGTGTCACAACACTTTTGCTGCTGCAATTTTTAGCTGAATTTTTTTCCAGATAAAAATTTAGTGTAAGGAATTCAATGTCTAAAAAATTCAGTGTTTAAAATTCGGTGTTTAAAAAATTCAGTGTTTAAAATTCGTTGTTAAAAAAAAAATCAGTGTTTAAAATTCGGTGTTAAAAAAAAGGCAGATTCCATTGAGACTGTTTTTCTTCCATAAGCTAACAACATTAGCAGAAGCTAAATTAAAACCAAATCAAAAGATAATGAATGGCTGTTTAAAGCGACAGTGAGGCAACTTTGAGTCGTAACATCGCAGTAATTTATCTGAGAACATTTTTGGATCCAGATGCTAATAGTAAACAGCCAGCAGCTAGCAGCCAGTTCTCTAGTTTCACTACCCGATCCCTCCTGGAGGCACGATCCGTTCTGCGCATGTGCCATCAGCTCATGTGCGCATCCAGATACACATCCTGGTTGTCCTCGATTTTATTTTGTTAAAAATACTTAAATGACATTTTCCCCTCCCCAAAAATATTGTAAACATACTAAAATATAATGTGTTAATCATGTAATTCCTGAGAAAATAAATGCCTTAAAATCCTTTCTGTTTTATCACTCGTCTCTGCCCGATCTGCACCGAAAATGGCATCCTACGCTACTTCTGGTGGCTAACTTTTTCGGCTTCAGATTTAAACATAAATTTAGTATTTTTGAGTTTTATGTTTTCTTTCGTTTTAACCTTATGCTATATAGCACGTAATTTAAAGAAAGAAACACCTAAAATACAGATAAACATGGTTTAACCATATTTTGCCGGACTGTACTGAGCATGTCTGATGATGACGTCAGAGAAGCAGTTTAACAAAGAAAATGTAAAAAGCATAAAATTGTCTCACAAAAGTCATAAAACATTATTTTACAGATTAGTATTACTATTCTTTAGTGAGTTAAGGATAAAAATAAGTAGTTTTAGTACTGTTCGCGTATGCGCAGAACGGATCGTACTTCCGGGACGGATCAGCAGTGACATCTAGCTCTACAGGACCTAGCATTTGTCTTTTATCTAGAAGCATGATGAACAACATGGCTACATCTCTGTTACAGCATTTCATTTAAATCTATTATAACTAAAGAGCTTACAGTGTTTGTTTGTTTTTACCGTACTGTATTTACATTGAAAATAAATAAAGCCTGTTGTTTACCTAATCATGGTTCCCTTTAAAAGATGTAAAGGATGGGCAGGCTTGCAGTGAACAGCTGAATTTGTTTGAACGTAACAAATACTTATTCCTTTTTTGTCATAATCATAGTGTTTGTTGATATTTAGCTTTGAAAAATCTTGCGTTACTTAGTTAATTACGAGCGTATGTTGAAATAAACTACATAGAAGAGAATTTGCTGGCATGGGCTATAATATTTAGGCTATACACAGCCTGATCATAGATGTAATATTCGATGACAAGACGTCCCTGATTTCCGGGGACAGTCCCCGTTTTGCACCCCAGTCCGGGTGGATTATGGTATGGAGTTTATTTTGCTCCATACCATATTCCACAATCAACAGCTTTTGGTTTAGTTGAAATTTGGAAAAAAATGCAATACAGGAATTAATCGTTTGATCAAAATAACGTTACTTTGCTGTTTTCTCAAATGTACTATAAAAATATATGTCTCCATATCTTATTTTTGCAATTATTATTTTTTTTAATGATTTAATTTTTTCCCAAATTTTTTTTTTTTTTTTAAATTTCTGTTTTTCAGGTAGCGTTTTGCACAAAACATTTTTTTAATCGCTGCAAGCCTGATGCAAATGCTGCTTCTTGACCCACATATTCACCAATAAAATAGTTGTTGCTAACGTCTACATATACCAATAGAAATACATCTCTGCTTGAAAGCCTTTTCCCAGAAGGGAAGAGAATTCAATTTGTTTAACAAAATCTGGGAAAAAAAAGAAATAAAACATAAAATATAACAAAAAATCACAAAAGAAATATTGAAAAGTATATCTGTGAAAACAGCAGTTATTCTCAAAACCTTTTTACAGATTCATCTCTGCAAGGAATTTTTTCATGTTTCCATTCTTCTATTTATAAAACTGTTTTCTCCTTTTTTTCCAGATTTGTATTTACAAAACATATTTTTTACTAATATAATAATAATAACCTACACATAGTGGATATATATATAAGGTCATACTTCTACCGAAGCTCTATGTAACCTCTCCATTGTTACAATTTGTTCTGTTTATGCTTACTTTTATGCGAATGTTAGAAATAAATCAAGTAAATTACATAGACAGAGCCATGTCCTGATTGCGATCACATCAATTACACTCACAAAAGGACATAAAGATAAAGAAATGAAGAAATACATTAGAAATAGCAATGCATGTCTATCACAGCTCTGCCACTGAGAGCCAGCATTTTAAAATGCCAACATGTTCTGTAAGCATAATCTAAATATAGATATAGACTGGATGGATGTCACTCACTCATTACTAGGCCAAGAAGCTCATTTTTGGTCTCGTCTGAGGCAAAATTCATTTATGGCAAGCTAAAGCCATCTTTAAATAACGTTTCTCTGATGCCGCCAGAAAGGCTGAACATGTGCAACCAATAGTTTTCCTTTTGACAAGTTCATCCAGTTTTCAGAGCATCTTAGCAGTCCCTTCGGGGTAACTTTATTGATAATTCCCTCCCTGTGACATACTCTTTCCATCTGTGATGGATTAAACAGTTCTCTGAGACGATCCAAGCCTGCGATATTGTAGTATAATTCTGCATTGTGTTGTTGGTTAACACAAATCTTTTTATTTCTAACTAATCTGTGAGGCCGTCGCAGAACAGCTAACCCTGACTCGCCAGATGGATTTGCTGGATTTGCTCCTTGCATATCCATCTGGAAACCTTCTGTCGTTAGTAATTTTGGGAAGGCGAAAATATTGGTTAGCTGATTGGCCTATGACCCGGTGATAGACGGCCAAAATAAACCAATCAGATCAGCGAAGCATATTGTACATCGCCTAACAGAGCGAACGACAAAACACAACACAAGCCAGGCACAAGCCAGTATGATAGATCAAACTCTTGCGAGGAAACCAGTGGGAGAAGAGCAAAAACATCTTTTTCTCTCTGAGAAAAGCCTCCAGAGCAGTGTTTTGCTCTTCTTTCTGTTTGAAGAAATACTCTGTAATTCGATAAAACTTGCATTCGATAGTCCTTGCGCTAGTTTCATGCGGCTGAAACACTCATGTTCTTTAGACTCAACTGGGGCTGCAACAGCGAATCGATAAAATCGATAAAAATCGACTTTAAAAGCGTTGGCAGCGAGATTTCATCATCGATTAGTTGTGTCGCGCGATTATTCGCGTCATCCGCTCCGCCGCCCGTCATCACTGCGCCGCTGACTGAAGCGGGGAAGAAAAAATACGGCAGAAGAGCGCCAGCGCTGGAAGCGTGCCATGGTATTGCCAACTCAGCGACTTTGTATTATATATTTAGCGACTTTTCAGACCCCCAGCGTTATTTTTTTCAAAGCGACTAGCGACAAATCTGGCTGACTTTTACGGTGTCACTGGCGGCTTTGGAGACTCTTACGTGGAAAGCATGTATCGTTCCTCCAGCGGCAGCTGCTGCCGTGGCGCGCTCCCCATCGCCAACCCGTTCTCCCCGCAGGAATCACTCTCAGCGCTGCAGTCAGAGAAGCAGGATGTTTCAGCGTCAGACTGCAAATGAAGCTGGCACATGCGCGGGATTGACGGCATAAATTGATCATCACTAATAATTAAAATAGCCTTTATAAATAAATTAACTTGCAAATTATGAGGGGCAAGGCTTTTGAAGTTAAAATCTTCTGGCAAAGATAAAGTAAAGATCCTGCAATTTATGGAAGTAAAAGCAGAATAAAATCCAACAAGATCAGTAATATGTCAATTAATTATCTGCCACATTCCCATGTAAATATCTGTCTTTGGAGGATGTGTTTTAAAGCACCCCTAGTTCTCTCATTTTTATTGCAAATACAATTTATAATTTGAATCACAGGAGCTATTTTTATCTCTATGGTTCAGTATTTTTCTCAAGTAGCAAGCTTTAACTGCTATACTTTCCTGTCTTAAAAAGGCAGAACTCTTCTAGTCTAAAAAAACCTATGGTGACCTATTGTTTTGAACCCTTAGGGGCTTTTAAAAACAAAAATGTCTTTTTTTGCGCTTTATGAAACAAAGTAACCTATATTTTGTGGATGTACAGCTACATTTCTCATGTAAGTTTGCGTAGTTTTAACACAAACATTTATTTTTCATATTGCACCAGTACGAGTTAATGAGCAACCTGTACTTGTGCGCTTGTTTGTTCTGTCTAAAATGTTGATTTTGGAATAAAGAGGTTGATATGAAAAATATTTTTTGTCCGATTCATCGATTAATCGAAAAAATAATGCGGCCGATTCATCGATTTTTAAAATAATGTCGTTAGTTGCAGGCCTTAGACTCGGCTGTCGCGCTTCTCGTGGCGTCACACCTCAAGCCGCCGCCTCAAAGCCAACGCTGATTGGGCGTTTGTTTTGGTGAGCGGCTCCAAATTTTCTTTTTAACGGAGGAGAGTCTCCAGACTGATCTGTGAGTGAAACCTTGCAAAGCTACTGAGATCAGGATGGTCTCAGCGAGGCTAGGGAACAGCTGGATTCATACTGAAATTAAAGCACTAGGCTTTATTAGGAGGAGCAGAGAAAAGGGAGATAAATATGAACATAATTTTACTTCCTTATTTGCATGAGATGCCAATAAAAAACAGTTGTAATAATGATTCAATAAAGATTCAATGCACCGTTCGTCTTTAGCTTCAGTCAGCTCTGCTTGACTCTTTTCATGTAGTTTATGCAATATGTCAACATGAGTGTCACTGCCTTAAACTGCTCAGCCATCCTTCGCCACATTATGCCTGTTATCGGTCTATTCATAGGATGTTTGCTTACACACTCTAACTCTGCACTGGCTCCTCCCTGAGGCCTGATTCAGGCATCCGCGCTGCATTGTCTACCAGGCTGTCCCTGCGCCTCCCGGGCTCCTCTCTGCGCCCTCATCTCAGCCGGGCCAGGAATAAAGAGCTGACACCAAACTGTCAGCCTGCAACCTGTCATACCCCTGCAGCATTAGCAAGCATTCCAAACACAAAGCCGCAACCTTGCTTCTACCTGGCTTTATCTAAATAACTCCCCTCGACATTTCATCGTTTGACCTACAAGCGCCCACTTCTACAGAATGTTGTTGGAAAGCCGCTGCCCCTAAAAATGGTTTGATTTAAACTTAAATCAAACAGTTTTTTGTCAGTAACAACATAGTTGATCTGATTTCCTTGTTTCTTTTTTATCCCTGTTGCCAAATCCAGGCGGCTGTGGTTTGTTTTCACACAAGCGGGCATTGTAGCGGAACACAATGTTGTTGTGTTTTGGGAATGAAAGCCGGCCATTGTTGCAGAATGTTGCACAAATCTCGCTTTTTATTTTATATAAAATGGGTAAATACATTGTGTAACAGCATTAACGGTGTTTGGGGGGAGTTTGTTATGGAGGGGGGGAGATTAGATGGAGGTGGGAAGGGCGTACAACAAGAGGAAATCCTCAACTCTTGAGAATATAGGAGGTGATTGTCCTTTAGTGATGACATCGCAGATAAATGCTTTATGTTTGGGCTAGATTAGAGAACGCTGAGTTTCGGCAGGTTAAGGTCTTAATGATCTGTTGCCTAAAGCTCTCTTAAAGGTTCTATACTGTGCCTTTTAATTAGTGGAGAGACTCGACTGAACTTCTAAATAGACTTAATTACAGGAACTCTATTTAATGAATTAATGACATATATCGACAAAATAAAACACCTTTTCAATTCAAAAACTTTCTTTGCTCGTTAAGTATTGAACAATTAAACATATGAGCTCAGCAACACTAATAGTTACTGTTTTTAATCGTTTATTTAGGTTATTCAACAATATGATTGGTTGAAAGCTTTAATCATTTACCTTTTCTTTTTCAGAAACACCTGATATTTTATTTGTGTTTTAAAAACTACTTCTTTAGAAGTCTGAACAGTACATAAATGTTAATTATACCACAATTTCTTCCAATAAACATAGTTAAAATGATATACTATATTGACTTTAAGACTTTAACTTTTGCTGTAAACAGAAGTTAAAATTTAATTTCTAAAACTGTCAGAACTATGACAGTAGAACTTCAGTAGAATCATTGCCTTTTAAAGCTTAACTTTTGCTATTCATCATGAACCTCATATTTTTAAACCATATACACCAGGGATGCCACTTTTCCTCCTTAAACCAGTTATTATGAAAAACAACCCAAGTTGCAACCTACTTTATTTCAATTTATTTATATAGTGCCAATCTAGAACATGTCATCTCAAGGCACTTTACAGTTCAACCAGATCTTACAAACAAATTGATTAAAAGTTTTCTATCTAAGGAAAACCAGTTGATTGCATCCACTCATTTACTCAAAGGCAATCCCTCACACTAAGCATGTTTGTAGCGACGGTGGAGAGGAAAAACTCCCTTTAACAGGAAGAAACCTCCATAGCATAACCAGGCTCAGTGTGCGCGCCATCTGCTGAGTAGGGGTGGGTATTGGCAAAGAAGTCATGATTCGGATTCGAATCACGATTCACATGCCACGATCGCGATTCTATCACGATGCATCACGATACTTGAAATATTGCGATGCATCGAGATATTTTCACTGAACACTGTAGGGAAAAAGATACAGCCATTACCAGTGGCTGACTGGCTGTGTATGATCTGGATCGTGTCTTCAGTTGATACATAACTGAAAGCAACTGAATTCATACATAGCTGTATTTGTTGAAACGACTTTTGGAGGTGTTGCCATGGAAACAAATACTGGACAGAAATATTACTATTACTGGTGTGGACACACTGACAAAAAAGATCTTAGGATTCATCAAACTTAAAATAACAAAATAAGGATAATCAGTAACGTTTACATGGCCTCAGTGGTCCTTTTGCAAATGACGGCCATATCAATTTCATTTTTTACCTTCTTTGTTTTAAAGCCTAAATGCATCCAAGCAGCTTACTTGAAATGTGATGGAGCCGGGCTTAATTTTCTCAGTGTCTCCATGTTTTTTACTTAATGACTCGCCTCAGTATCCCGCGTCAGAAATGTTAGACACAAAAGCAGCGTGGCGCCAATCGAACAACATCCGCAGTTTACATCTGCTGGACTGGAAGTTGTATTCCACTTGATTTGGCTGATGTGGGCCAACCATTCATGTATTTTATTTTGTTCATTTTTTTAATTAAGAATCCGAGCATTTTGGCGCCAAGAATCGATTCAGTAGATCACAAAATTAGAATTGGCGTATGCATCGCCATGGCTTATTATTTTGCACACCCCTACTGCTGAGGCCGAACTGGGGTTCAAGCAGACAGAAGCAGAGATAGAAAAAGCAGCTGTGAAACGCGTCCCCCGGGCCAGGAATAGCCACAGCCAGGCAACGAAGCTCGAAAGCCAGCTCCCACATGTCAGAGTGATGAAAAGAGCACATCCCAGTTAGTCATGCAGTCAGAGAAACAGGACTACACCTGAAAAACAGCTTTTATCTCCAGCATCTAGAAACAAAGGTGAGAGTTGATGACAGCAGCAGAGCTGATATTTCTCTCGAGTTAGTTTTTCAGACATGGATTTTTTATGGTGTTTTAGAAGCCTGTTATCTGGCATGCTGTGGGCCAGCTAGTTGTGCCACAACTGGAAAACATGCTATTGTTGTAATTTCCTGTGCTGCTTTGAGATGGTTATTAAGCTGGAATTCACCCAGTGGACCAACACTTGTTTTGCTGCTTGCGCATCAAATTTACAAAGAAACGGCAAATACGAAGGTTCCCACCACCTATAATAGTAATATCTATTTTATTTATGTAAATAATTTTTCAACATTTATTTCGTTAAAAGGGTGTCATCGCTTTCAGATGATTTATATTTTAATATTAGCCAGATTATTAAAACCCTAATGAAATCATCATCACAAACATACAAGTGTTTAACCGCGGGTCTTTAAATAACGGTTACCAATGCAGTAAAGCCTTTTGTTATAACTAGAGCTGCAACTAACGATTAGTTTGCAAATCTAATAATCTGTTGATTATTTTATTGATTAATCGATTAATAATCGGTAGCTAAATATTCCTTAAAGAAGACTTTTTATGAAATTAACTCAGGTAAAACCAAAAGTTTACAGTTGAGGAGTTCTGAATAGAGCTATCCAAATAAACCAATCAGGTCAACGAAGCATATGATGTAACACAGCGACAACGAAGAGGAGCCAATTGATAGATCAAACTCTTGCTGAAACCAGTCAGGAGAAGAGCAAAAACATCTTTTCCTCTGAGAAAAGCCTCCAGAGCA
>JAGKQL010000064.1:1910838-1964233 GCA_018398635.1 Cyprinodon brontotheroides
TAGAAAATGAAGGCTAATCATGTTTTGGGTGTACTATTCCTTTAAGATGTAACAACACAGAAACTTATTGGGATTTTCATGAAAATTGATGAGTAAAATATGTGAAACACTTGAACAGAGACGTTTATTGTAAAACTATCATGATAAAACAGGGTATGTCACTCGGCCATACCGTCATACTATCAGCCACTCAGATTGTTGGCTGTACTCATGGTATTATGGGTAAATTGGAAAAAGAAATTTTGGTGCTCTGAGCCCCTTTCGAACCAAAATCTTTCTAGTTTTAAAAACCTGGAGTTATGATTAATTTATAATAATTGTTAATGGGAGCACAGTCAATTTTCTAAACAAACAAACCAACTGGTACATACTGCAACTATATATTCTTTTAGTCATCGATTCATCTAAAAAGAGATTAAATAAAAAAATTTAACAAGCATTTTTGCCTGAAAAAAGTCAAACATTTAATGCTTAGGCATTCTGCAGTTTGCTTATTATGCACTCCGTTGAGAACATCATAACAATTAGTGAATTAATTATCAGATAGCAGAGGGGGTTCTTTTTATTTATTTTATTTCATTTTTATATTTTTTTATAAAAGATTTGAACCCGGTGAATTTAAAGCTATGGCTTTTATGCAGCAACTGGCAGATTGTCAGAGCATATATATATATATATATATATATATATATAACCAAAGGGTTTTCAACTTTGAATGCAACATAGATGTATTTATTGTGGAGTTTCCAGTTAATTTTAGCAAATGGCTTCTTAACGATTTTTATTTGTTAGGGAATTTGTTGCTGATTATTTGATAATTCACAATTAATTGAAGTTATTGGTTTAGCCCTACTCAGAATATGAGTTAATCCTTCTTTGTCTGTAAGTTTACTTGATAGTTGAGCAATTAATATTTAGTTTTCACAGAATCAGTGTCTTCTATGAGTATCTTTCTCTCTGGTAGTGTTAATTTTAGCAGCCATTTTTAAATTTAGTTTCAGTTTTAGTCCAGTCTCAGCATCGCTTGTTAGTTTTTATGACATTTAGTCGACATCATTCCATTTTTATTTAGTCTAGTTTTAGTCAACTATAAGTCGAGCATTTTAGTCTTTATTTTAGTCCAAGAAAATATTATTTTATTTGTTTAGTTTTAGTCAACAAACACCGTCAACATTTTAGTCAGGACATAATTTTAACCTTTTACTTTTTTGTCAGCAGATAATATTTAACATTTCTAAAGGTATTTCATTTCTATAAAACATCTTTTTGATAAAACCTGGAAGGAACGCATTTGCGGGCAGCGGGAAGGGTGTTCTGACAAATTTTTGCATATTTTATTTTGCACAGCAGAGGCTTTTTAGGAGTTCAAAGACCATAAAATAATAATATGTAATTTTCGTCTCGTCTTTGTTCGTGAACTAAAATGTCCATAGATTTTAGTCCAGTCTTTATTTACCGAACTGCATTTTCGTCTCGTCTTTATTAGTCCACAAAAATTATTTCTGATTTACTCCAAGTTATTGTTTATTAGTGGGGATTTTCGTCTCGTCTAGTTTTGTTCTGTCAAAAATGTGCCTTGACGAAAATATTTTTGTTTAGTTTTCGTTAACGAAATTAACACTACTCTCTGGTCCTTAATCTTTTTAAAAACCTTTGGACGTAAAGGTGCATCAGATAAAACAGCGCATTGGATGATCTGGAAAGGTTTTGTTAAGTGAAATGGTTCAAGAACTGTCTTTCTGTAGGCTTAAACTTTGTGAAAGTGTTGACGCGAAAAATTGCTTTGGCATTATCGCCGTGAAGTTTCTCAGCTTGCCGTTTCCTGATGAATTAATACAAATTAAATCTTGATATACTGGCATACCTGGATGCCACTGTCAGTACACATATATTGGCAAATTCTATATCTCCCAAAATGCAGAAGCACTTTCCTCCTGTTGCAGCTAAGTAACTTCTATGTAATAATAATGACCAGGTGGGAATTTTCTCAGCTGTGAGATCAATACGGCATCTGTGTATATATCATATATATATCCTAAAGATTAGAATAGCACTTTAAATAAACATTTTAGACAGAGGTCAGAGTACTAGAGTTTATTGTATATATTAAAGGACAGAGTTTCATCCATTTACATCTGTTTTTTGTACTTCATGCTGATATTTTTTGCTCTCTCAAAGGTTTTGTGACAGCAATAGAGGCCCACAGCCACAATCCAAGGATGTTTCATACTGGAGGAGGAGAGGCCAGGACTTCAGTGTGCTGCTAGACTACGCTGACATCAGGGGACCACATGCAAAGGGACACGCAGGGCATATCAGGCCAGAGGGACCTCAGCAGGCCAGAGGTCAAGAGCTCTCTGTTGAGGACCGTCAGAGAGCAGCTCAGGAAAGGCAGCGTTGGGCGGCCCAGGCCCAGGCTCAAGCCCTGGCTCAGGCACAGGGCCGCTCTAAAGAAAGGGAAGCCGCTCTCCAGCAATGGAGAATGGCAACCGAGAGGAAATGCCAGAGCCTGGGGACTGAGGAGTGGCATCCAGCTGTGAGCTTCAGCCGACAGATGTCTCAGAGCGAGGGGGAGCGCTGGGCACAGGAGCAGCAGCGGCTCCATGCCAGAACACCAGAGGGCATGGTAGTCCACCCGAGGACCAAAGCTAAGTCTCAGTCCCTTCCCAGGATGTTGCAACCCGAGAGCCTGCAGTATGTCGACATAGCGCTGTCTGGTAAGGAAATGTACAGGCGGGTCAACGGCCACCCTCTGTCTAACCAAGACTTTTATCGAGTCCCACGGTGGCCAGAAAATGGGAGGCCTGCTAGCGCCAACCAGCTCTCAATCACACCAAAGGCCCGATTCACCCGACCCCCCAGACCTCCTTCTTACGAGATGCACCAGCAGATCAGGGGAAGCTGTGAGGTGCTGTCCGGCAGAGAATCAGTAACTCCCCAGGCAAGGGACCGAACTCCTATTCCCACATCAAGAACTAAAGATCCACAGTTGGATTATTTTGCACAGGACTCTGGGCCCCCAGGATATATCCCCCCTCCATCATATAAAAGAGCTCCATTAATGGGAGGAGCCTTCCGAGGATATGGCGATGTTCCTTTTGAGTACAGGTTGTTATCATTTTATTACTTAATCAATTCTTTAAGACAATATTTGCAGTCTAAATAAGCCTAAACATGGAAGAACAAGTTTAGAATATTGATATAATCATCTCTTTATCTATAAAGCGATTTCATTCAAAATGCTGAACAATATGAAATGATTTTTTTATTTCCAGTATGTTTGTCAATGAAAGTTTGAAAAATGTCTTAATGAAAAAAGATTTTGAGAGTAACTTTGTTTTTATATATTTTATATTTAGATTTTTTTTGTTTTCTAATTGGTACTTTTACATTTTTTACAGATTTAATGTTTTCAAACTTTTATTGTTTAAATTCAGTTTTGCAAGTTGCATTTTTTTTTCAAACTGCCTGTCAGTCTGTTAGGGTTGTTAAGTTTCCCCAACTTTAACCTATAAAGAATGAAACAAAGACAGTGTAAGATTTTTCCTGACCGTGCTTTGCAAAGGGAAAATACACAGAGCTTTGGGATCTCTCTGTGCATCTTCGTCTTGCTCCACGCTTGCAGGCTTATTTATTGAGCAGTCAACACATTACAACAGCAGGTGTTAGTTTCGATTACGCAATCTCTTAGACATAGCATGAACTTTTAAGATGGGGAACTTGTCTGGTTTCAGTATACGCTTTTAAAAAAGGTGTCGGGGATCATGAACTTTTCACTTCTGTGCTTCTTAAATGAAAAACAGGAAAGCATTCTTGCAAAACATTTGACCGTCTTATGACCTGCATACACTATTTCCACTGATGACAGTAACATAAAAAAACAAACGATTAAAAGCAATATAAAAGATATAAATGAATAAAATGATAAAAACAACAGAAATCATAATAACTCCAACACAGTTCCAGTAGCACGATCTGTACCATCAGCTCATTTGCTCATGGGCAACCAGATATAAATCCATGTCCATAAATAATGTAATTGTGGTACTAAAATTACAAATTTCTATCCGTAACTCACTAAAGAATGCTAATACACATCTTTAAAAAATGTTTCTGAGATAATTTTGATGCTTTTTCTCCATTAACCTCCATCTCTGACGTCATCGTCAGACATGCTCAGAGTAGTCCGGCAAAATACGATTAAAACATGTTTATCTGCATTTTAGTTGTTACTTTTTTAGATTACACACTATAAACCGTAATGTTAATATGAAAGGAAACTCAAAAAGACAAGATTTTTGTTTACATTTAAAGCTCAAAAAGTTAGCTCGCAGAAGTAGCGTAGCGTAGCAGCGTATCCCATTTCCTGTACATATCGGCCAGAGAGCAGTGATACAACAGAAAGGACTTTAAGGCATTTATTTTATTAGGAAATACATTATTTACCTTTAACACATTATATTTTAATTCGCTTACTATTTTTGGGGTGGAAAAAACGTAATTGAGGCTGACCCAGATGTATATCTGATTGCGTATGCACAAATGAGCTGATGGTACGGATTCTACCCTGGACAGTAAAGCTAACACTTGCTTTGTTCATACAAAAATCCTAATTAAATATTAACCATCATTTTAGAGCATATGGCTACTGCTGTCAGAAGAAATTCATGACTGTGTTAAACTGACTTCTTTAATGGTGACTTATCTTAACCAATTTTTACTGCTTTAAGAGAACAGCCATTAGCTTGAAGATGCTTTGCTAACGTTGCTAGCCACATCTGGGAAGAAAACAGTCTCAAGGGGCGGGGTTGCTTTAAAAGTAGCCACAGCTACAGACAGCTTAATTTATTAGATTGGTTCCAGTCTCAAACTGACTAAAGTTCACATGAGGACACAGAAAGACATCTGCATGCGAGTGGGAGAGAGGCTATGAGCGTAGGGAAGGAGCATGCCTTAATGCATGTGACACATTGAGTGGCCGTATGGTGTTATTAAATCTGCATGCATAAAAATGTTTACATACATGTGGAGAGTAATTTATATGCATGTGTTTTAAATCAAACTGGTCATATCAGTATTTAATACGCGACTGCACATTTGGCAGAATTCTGACTGAATTCATAATTTAGGGCTCTTTGATCCATCAATGTGGTCCCAGTGGAAAAGCTCACACCTTTGTTCAAATATTTGATTGTCCAGTAGCAACAACAATTGATGGATGTTTAACAAAAAATAGCTAAGAGTAAATACCCTCCAGAAGGGGTCAAGTAACAAAGTACAAATACTTTTTAGGTTTACTTTACACCATTACTTATTTTTCTTCCTACTTCTGACTTCTACTCATTATATTTTCACACAAGTATCTGTACTTTCTATTCCTTACATTTTTAAAACAAACATTACACGTTACTCTTTTCTTCGGTTTAATGTTTATAAATATTTATTTCACCTCATGTGCGCCATCCAATTAGAGATCATTGGCTCCATCCACATCTAGTGAAAACTAGCGTAACTGGATGATGAGTCATATAACGCAAACACTCATTGGTTAGCTAAAGGAAATCATCAGAAGCAAGCAGGTGTTCTTCAAACTGTAAACGTGAATTGTCTATGCCATTGCTACAATTTTGGATTCAGAAAAAGATGTCGAAATTTCTGGAAAGGTCGGACACAGTGGCTTAGCTAGCTGGATCGAGATGGAGATTTCAGGCCAAAAAGACCTCCCCTATCCTTTTGGCCCCATTCCCAGAGAATCTTTGGTAAAAGTCGAAAAAATAAGCTTTCAATTCATATAGTGGCACATTATCTGGCTGTTTTTTTAAAGGTTACTTTATACTTTTATACTTTCAGTAGTTTTTGGAGCACATGCTTTTTCACTTTTACTTGAGTAAATAGGTTGATTTGATACTTGAACTTTTACCAGAGTGTTTTTAAAATGCAGTATCTATACTTCTACTTACGTGACAAATGTGTGTACTTTTGACACCACTGATACCCTCTATAAAAATTTTAGGAATGAGAAGAAGAAATACCAGAATGCATTGGGGAATACACTGTCTCTTCAACAGAACTTAGAACAAGCCTAAGAAATAGAGTTGTAGATATATCTAATGGCTGTTCCTGAGTTCCTTTGAAATTTAAATCCTGGTAATTGTTAGTCTGGGATCACCAGCCAAATGGCAGCAAACTTCCCTGCAACTCCCCTCCAGCTTCCAGCCACTGGCCTTCTAAAGGAAGTGCATTTTTTTTACTCTGACTCCACCCTTTCGCTGAATTACAGGGTCTGACCAGGAGATTATGCTTCTCTATAGATCTTTATGTCCACAAATCATGACAGAAAGAATATTTTAGTACAAAGATTGATGTTTAAAAAGGAATTCTAGAGGAACAGCCAAGGACCAACCCAGGGCCCATCAAGGAAAGTGGGGAAATTTTGAATGGCTACTACTGTAGCAAACCATGCTGCCGCCTTACCCACCCCCACTTTGTTTAAAATGTTGGACCAGCTCTGTTTGCTTTTCTTATTAAGCAGTTTTACCGACTGTTATTTAGTGTTACATAACCCCACAGCTAAAACATAAGTCATTTAATTGATTGATTTAATTGATTTAATTGATCAAAACAAAGCTCAAAGTTAAAGATGGTGTCAAACATCCTTTACTATTTGTTTAATTCACAAGAATTACAATAACTGTTGTGATCCAAATCATCTGTGATATGAACCTGCTTTAGCAAATCTTTTAGATGACAACAATGCCAGTAGTAACGAGATATGTATGAGTTTGTTTTATAAAAGAAAGCACTGGTTCTCACTGTTCGACTGTTATAAATAAGGTATTTGAGAAAAGAAAGATAGTTTTTATGTTACTTTCGTCTTTGTGTAACCTTCTTTTCTTTGACCTTTAGGTACAGAGGGGATATGTATCCTCAGATACAAGTGGCTCCTGATGGAACTCATTGGTTCATCAGGCATCCTGCTTGTTCCTGGCCCAATCCCCATAGAGAGAGAAGTACATCCACCCAGAAGCAGCTATACCCTGTATATTCAACCCAGGAGTGTTCAGGAGGGGGAGTACAGTACATCTCATTTGATGATCCTCGCATCCGTCACATTTCGTCAGCTTTGGGTGGTAACTCCTTGACGGACGCTGACAAAATCCGCCACATTCGTAATGAGCTTCCCAGTGTTACCGTGTCGGAGCCTGCCCCCGACGACAGTGCCTTCTTGCCCCCGCCACTGGGGCCTTTTATCTCAGCCAAACTGGCAGATGAAAACAACCAGACGTCTTCTAGTAACTTGGAAAATGAAAATAAAAGGTGGCGAAGTGATTTGCACAAAGAAACTATAAGTAACTTCCGAGCACCCGACCAAAACTGCAACAATAAACATCTTGAAACTCTACCATCACCTTTATCCCCTTCCTCAGCGTTTCAGCCCCCCTTAACAAGGACCTTTTCTCGTCAGGGGTCTAGTTCAGACCAGGTATTTGCTGAAACCATCACGCAAGTAAAGACTATTTTACCAGAGTCAGGCCAAGAAATCCACAGGAACACCAAGAGGAGAGTGAGTGAAACCATCTTCTGCCTTGTGAGTGTCCCGGTTCACACACCAACAAACATTAACAAAGGCTTAGCAGCTGATCAGAACAACAATGAGGCAATGCCAAACCTGACTGTCACGAAAACAGACACTTTTGCTGTAGGTCTCAGAGAAAGCCCCAACATCCGTAGCAAGTCTGTAAATGAGATACCTATCAAATCATGCTACTCTCGCTATCACACCACCAGCACATCCTCAATGAGGAATTACAAGAGAGCACCTCTCAGAAAGGAAGTCATAGATGCTTGGGTACTTCAAGCAAATGAAGACAAAGAGGCGGGCTATGGTGGGTCTTGGCCTGGAAACCAATACCGTAATCAGGAAACTCAAACAGGCTCACCTGTGACAGATTTTAAAAGTCCAGAAAACCAAAGCCCTACCAGGGGACAGGAGACTCTCCAGTCAGTCTCAGATACCATGGATATTGATAACGGGACTGATAGTGCCTCCTCTTATGGTTACCCAATGACGGGTCAAAAAAACCTTCATCCATCCAGTAATAGCGCCTTTTCACGTCTCAGCCTAAGCCCATCAAAAACGCCATCCCTTCAGCACACACAACCGGACATATCCTCCCCTACCAAGACACAAAATAAGGGAGAACATCAATTATCTTCTCCGAAGAAGACCAGTCCACAAGAAAGTGAAGAACAATTGGTTTTTGGGCAGTTTCTCTTAAAACCTGTAAACCGACGACCCTGTGATGCTATTGGTGAATTGGAGACAATTAATAAAGAGATGGAAGACACAATAAGCAAGAGACCAAATGTGAGTAAATTTAAAAAGGACTTTGGCAGTGTTGACGAAAAGCTAGCCTGGATTAAAACAGGAGCACATTTCCCTGATGGTCCAGAACCTGGTCGGGAAGCAATTAGTCTTCCCCCAATGCACATAGAAAAGCCCAAACACATAAAGCAGAGATCAAAGTCCTTTGCCTCTGGTGCTGATCTGGAATCCATGGAAATTAGTAGAACTTTATTAAAGCCACAGGGTAAAAACATGCCAGTAACAGGTAAACAGTCCCCACTTCTCAACCCAGACCACAGCAACAACTGTCATTTGTCCTTTGTTCTCCCAAATTATGAACCAAACCACCTCTATAGGCAGGACATCCCAGTGCCTCAAGAGTCATTGTTGAGGGACGTTGGGCTAACTGTCTACACAGAAACTCCAGGTGGTCCCGGAGAGCCTATGCAGCGCTCACTCTCTGTCCCATCCCCACTCAGTCATAAAGGTCATAGTAAGACAGCAACAGCACTCGTAAAAACCAGTAGCAGTTTTGAGCACAATTCAAAAGAAGAACTTGATCATAAGTCAAAAGGACACTCGAAATCAGATCTCTCTCTGTTGCAGGGTGAGGCTAGGGTTTATGGAAAAGAGAGGGAACATTGCATATCACCTAAAAAAGGCAGTTCACTACATATTACAAGACAGACAATGGAGGTCTCGTATGTGCTTGTAGATGATTATGGGGATGAGAGATATGCACTCACTGAACCTCTTACCTACAATAATGACTCAACAATAGCAGATAAGCACTTAGAGAGCCTACTTATTCAGGAAAAGGCCAACACTTTGCCTGCAGAGGACCTCAGCAACCTATTCGAAGTCAAATGTGCTAAAGGTATCCCGGAAAATGAGTCAATAGAGGAGAGGGCTGCACGGATCTTGGGTATTTCAGTTCCAGTAGAGGCATTATGTGTGGCAGACAATGATGAGCCTGACATAGACGCTATTATGACTGAGAACCAGCAAAGTCCAAATGAAGAAACACAGCATGTGAAAAGAGAGTTTGAGCAAGTCAATGAGGATTCCTTGACAGTCAAAGATACAAATTTGCAAGAGATTGAAGATGTAGGGTTAGGTGTGGCACAAGGGGATGAGAACAGACTGAAGCACAGCAGGGATCATAGTGATGGCCTCGAGAATCAGGATCCAGAAATTCCATCAGTTCTAGAGATTCCAGAGTTCCCACCAAGTAAGCTTCGCTTGTCCCTTCCCGTCACCCCAGACGAGACGTTATCACTCAGCATATGCAGTGGGGAGAACAAAGGCAGAGGCGGAACGGGCAAACTTATCGAATCTCTGCAGGATAAGCTGAATTGTTCTGCAGCTTCTTCTGCTGCAGCTTCAACTGGCTCCACTACAGACAGAATGGCACGTTTCAAAGAGCTTGACTCGGTGTCTAGAATAAGACGCCTTAGCCTGAAAAGTCCTGATTCTGTAGAGGAACCTGAAACTAAAGAAAGAGAAGACCTAACTTTGGAGGTTTGTAAGAAGACTGAGAATGTTGTTCAGCGAGGATGTAAGGAGGAGGGGGAGCTGGAAGAGAACAGAAATAGAACTCAGGAAGAGGATAACCTGGACGAACATGTCAACTTGGGAAATCTTGAAGAACCTCAAGAAGTAACTGATGAGATGTGCAGGGAGGAGCTAAGACAGGAGGAGGAGGTACGGGTCTGTGAGGTGAGCGGTGAAACTGGACAAACAGCAAGCAGTATGCCGAGTGAAGAGGAGCATTTTAAACTCGGAGTTGAGGAGAGAATAATGGAATTAAGAATTGTGGAGGACAATGAAAAGACCTTGAGGAATGTGAAAGAGGAACATAACCCAGCATCGGTCTGTAGACCTGAGACCACTCAACATGCAGAGGGAGGAAAGTTACCGATACCAAAGCAGCGCACCAAGCTCCAGAAACCTCCTCTGCTCCCCAAACCCCGCAGCGTTCCCAAGAGAGAAATAACTCTGCCTCTAAGCTTCAGTGCAGGGACCTGTGGCACCTCTGATATGGAGGATGAAGAAATGCTCTCTGGCTCAGGTGAGTGTAAAATCATGAATGTATTATCTTTTTTCTAATGTATCCCCCATTATATAAATGTTCTGTTTTTTAATGATACTTATGCATAATGTTACACATTTAAAATATGTTGCTTATTGGGTTTATTGTGATTGTTAAAGTTGGCTGGCAATGTACTTCAGTTTAGCTGCTGTTTCTAAAGTAAACTTTGCTTTTTGCTCCTAAAATAATAATAAAATAATGATGGAGCTGACAAAATTCCTGAATATCCTGTAGATGTTACTTCTGCCCTGTCCCTTTACCTGAAAAGCAGCCCCATATTATCAGGGAATCTGGAAATCTGAGTGTGTTCCTAAAACAAAGCAGTAGCATCATAGTAGATCATAAAAAAATGGCTACGAACAAAGGACAAAAAGTAAAAACTTCAGGATTGGTTTTATTTATATTTGAGACAAAACCTGGATATTTTCTGATGTTGGAAAGCAAAAACAAAAAAGTTTTCTCAATAATAGGCCTTAATTATAAACATTAAAATACAACGTTCTCCGTAGCATGGTGAAGTCAGGAATTTGTAAGACAAAAATTAATTTAAAAAATATATATTTTCTGGGTAGATTGCTGTTGGTTAAAAGCCTATGTTTCCAGGAAGCTAGGAAACTTCTGGCAAACCAGTAAATACGATAGAAAAAAAGCAATTTGCTGTGGTTTTTAGCAGAGTGACAATGTGCTAATTAGGGGTGTAAATAATAATAGTTTTGCATCGATGCATCGATCCAACGGCCGACGATCCAATGCATCGATACCTCCGCAAGAGTATCTGTTCAGGTTTTTTAACGTGGGGCTATTATTATTTTTCAGTGAATGAGGTTTTCATAGGAATAGGTGGAGTGCAACTTTTCTACTTCTGTTATTTGCTGTTGTTTCTCAAAAAAAAATGCATAACGATATTACAGCTTTCATTGATTTATTTCATCAAATTTGAAACATTGTCTAGCCTGTAAGTGTTAAAAAAAAAGAAATGAACCAATTAATCGAATCCAATGGTATTGTGGTGAATTCTTGAGTATCGCAAAATAATCGAATGCGTTGGGTCAGGAAATCGATACTGAATCAAATCGCCATGATGGGTGTGATTTACTAGCCTGGGTGCTATTCGAACTTAGTCCCGCCTACAACGTTTGAGGTCGGGAAGTTCGGTCTGGCGATATACTCAATAGTAGCGCGGTATGCTGCGCACAATATCTGGCGGGCCAATCAAATTGTCAGGGCGGGCTTTATACGATGATGGACAGATGATCAACAGTAACGTAATCAACCACGTCACCAAAGCGCGCTTCGGTGACAACAACAATGGCTGCCGCTAGAGAGTTGAGGTGTGTAGATTCTGCTGTTTAACTAGGGTGAAAATTTAACTAAATCTAATAACTCCAAAATATCTCTTCAGCTAGTGATAACCAACTTTACTTCAAAGCAAAACTCAGATGATTCAAATCAATCTGATCACTTTGGTCCAACTAAAACTAAAAAAGATTTAACTCCCAAGTTAGTCTTATTGTTCGACCAAAATTTATGCACATCTATAACTAGATGCTGCCATTTGTGGTTTCTATAACCACATCCCAAAAATGAAAACTCCCAAGTTATGCTATTTAAAAGTCACCTCCAGTCCAAAATAGGTTAGATGCCTCGAAATTTAACCTAAATCCCTTTGTCTATTAGTTTGATAAGACTCCTAAACACTTATTTTATATTGTGTAGAACAAGTCTTGTTGCCAGATTTAATGTAAGTTAATCTGTGATCCTACCCAACCGAAAGGGGATGGATTCAAATTAAGTTGCTTAAAATCCCTTAAAGAAAGGTGAATCATAAGCTAATTTGCTAGTAAATCCTTAAAAGGTAAGCTTTGCGCCAACTGCTTATAAATCCTCAGAGACAGGTAAAGCATGCGCTAAAAAAATAGCTAGTAAATCCTAAAACAAGGTATAGCATTTTTTAACACTGAAAGAAAAGTGTTTCTTTGATATCACAGAAAAGGGTGAATCATAAGCTAAATTGCTTGTAAGTCCTTGTAAGGTAAGCTTTGCGCCAAACAGGGGAGGGCAATAAACATCTTAAAGTATCAGAAACATAAATTCCCTAGCGAGGCTGGGAATAGAATTTAACTATAGAATCACAACACTTGCTATTAGGTCTGTTCTAGAAGATATGGGACAGCAAATTAATTTTAAAAGAGGAACAGAGAAACGCTGATCAAGGCTCATCTTCTTATTCACGGCGCAGCAACTGCACTCCCCTCTTTGTTTTTTGTTGATCGCTTAACTATGCGTCGCTTAACATACGTCACACGCATAACTCACGTTGCTCTTATTGGTTGTAGGTCTATCCCAATTGAGGTGCAGAGGCATTTTTTTTCCTGGTTCGTTCAAAACACGCCCCCATAATCACATCTCTATGGAGCAGTATCAGACTCCACTATTCTGACGCTAGAATTGAGTAGGACTACACGTCAGGCTAGTGATTTACACCCCTAGTGCTAATTGGGTCTCTGTGACGAGGCTTGTATTATAATCTCTATAGTTACCACAACCAAGCTGTTGTTTATGTTTTTACTTTACATAAATTAACTTTCCAAACCGTTTTTTAAGTCTCTGTATCTCTTTATATATCCTACCCAGTTGTAGGTTGGTGTTACCTGGGCCTTAATTTGGATAATACTTGCAAACATTAAGAGAAAATCAAGGTTTTCCATTTTCAGAAATAATGTCCTGGTGACTCTGTTTCATTGTTTAACCCTTTAAAGCCATAAAACAAATGAACAAATAAAAAGATTTTAAATTGGAGTTGTCATTGGGCTTTCTGACAAATTACATAAAAAAAACATAAATGTTGAATATGTTAAAAAATACCATTTATTTGCATCACTTTTTATTCATTTAAGCATTTCTGTATAAGTTTTCTTTTCACTACTGTCTGATTTTGTAAATCAGGGTTTTCAAGTACAAAAATATCCCATTGATGATGCAGAGGTCTCAAAAACTCAAGTATTAAATATGATACACTTGGATTTAAAGGGTTAAGTCTGTCCCAAGTCGGACGCCTCATGAAATTGGAAACACAGGAAGTGGGGAATGGTGGCCTAGTGGTTAAAGCATAGAGTTCCGAAAGTTCCTGAGGTTCTGAGTTTGAACCCCACTCCCACAGACTGCCTGTCAGTTTCCCTAAGCAAAGACTCTTAACGAAGCTGCAATGTTTGGTCAAGTCAGACAGAGATATAGGGTTATTAAAGTAGAAGTTCGGTTTTAAACACTTTTAGCCCATTTTCTGTAGTGTCCAGGATGAAATCGAATGATCAACACCAAAATTTTGACAATTGGTCCTGTCTCTGCTTTTGGGCTCATGCAGAATCCCTGGCTGCTTCAGAATTGCTTCCATTGTGCATGTCCGGACCAATGTCCTTAACACAACCTTTAAACGCTCTTTTAAAATATGCTACCACAATCGGGTCGTCAGCGCTTCGTTCAATGACGTCCCAAAAAAGTCGCAAAGAAAAACCGTTCCTGTTCCTCTGTTTTATTTAGTACGGTAAAATCCCAGAACTATTTTTTTTCCGATACAATCACAACCGCTATAAACTTCCCGCCTTCGTGCTCTAATCTGAAGCGCTGCACACTCCAGACCACTAGTTGCAACAATGTCTCTTTATGTACTTCCTCCCAGTATATTCCAGTTCAAAACGGTATCCTCCAATCGGCCAAACTCTAAAGTCCAATATGTCCTCCCCTCAAGAATCCACCTCTGATTCCATTTTCTTGTGAGTTTTTAAAGTGTTTAACAGAGACGCAAGCACCTCGACGCCGGAGTACACAGAGTGAAGCTTAAAAGACTACAACTAAGTAAACAGGCCCCATTTCCGCTTCCTCGGTGGCAGCAGAATATTTGATCATTCCCAACAGAACTCAAATGATTTACAAAATGCTAAAACAAAACAAGACAGGAACGTTTTTCTTTTTATTTAAATCATATTTTTGAACCGCTATTGAACAGCGCTACCTAATCTCGTGAGTAGCATATTTTAAAAAAGAACGCTTAAGGTTGTTTTAAGGACATTATCTATCATGCACTATGCAAAGCCATTCTTGAAGCAGCCAGGGGGATACTCCTGCATGAGCCAGCCAGGCCCAAGACAGGACCAATCGGCCAGTAAAATTTTGGTGTCGCATCATCTCGATTTCGAACCTGACACTACAGAAAAGGGGCTAAAAGTGTTAAAAACCGAATTTTCCTTTAATGTAATGAAATGAAAAAATATCTGATCTTTTTTAGTTGAGTTTAGCATTGACTCTTAGAGCTAAACTGACTCCAGCGGCAAAGAAAACAAGTCTTCCTTTCAGGTCCAGTTTGGTTAAACTCTGCCTCTCACTTCTCCTCCTCTCTTGGTTTTTCTCATCAGACTCGTACGACCCCAGTCGAGTAGAGAGGGTGTGACCTCTGACCACTGCCTTCACCACTGTGGAAATCCCGTCTTTCTCCTGTTAACAGCTTTTTCCACCAACAAAGACCTCCATTTCACCCCATGGCTCAGTCAACTCAGCCCCTCCCATTCCTACGCCTCCCTGAACTGACCGTCCTGGTGCTGCAAGAGAATTTTTTTTTTTACAGCTAATAAAAAAGCTACACCCGGGTGCTGGTTCTTTAGGTCATCTCAGCCGTGTCACCCCGTTGTCTTCGCCTCCAGACTACTTAATGTTCTCAAGCGAGCCGATTCACCCTCGTCTCAGAAGTCATCTTTCTGTTTGGAAGAATGTGTGTCATTATTCCCGTCTGCACTTCTCGGGAGCTTCCGCGTCCAAACCTGAATGTAAGAGTGCTTCTGTTTATCAAGTGAGCAAAAGAAATGTAACAGAAAAAAAATAGAAAAAAACACAAGGTGACAGTATTGCATTACAATCAGTATTACCCTACACCAAATGTAAATAAAAGAGTTATATGATTTATTAAGATGATGAAAAAAAAAAAAAAACATTCTAACACAATAAATTGAAATGTATATTTTCTATGTATGTTGAGAGATTAGATTTGTTTTTCAAAAGTGTAATCCCTTGATGCATGAGCAGTAATGAAACTCCTAAACTTGTTTTGTTTTGTTTTTTTCCTCCTATACCTGTTTGATAGAGAATGTACTAAAAAGAGTCGGTTTGGCAAAGAGAAACACGGTGGTTCCTTGAAAAGTTTCACTCCAGAGCAATATAGTTGTCATATATACGGAGCGTCTGGGAAATAATTCCAGTAGTAAGTCGATTTCAAGGAGTTAATCTCATTTCCTTTGAAGCTCTGCCTTTAGGTACAAGTGTTAGATTTGCACTGCAGAGAGATTATAGGCTTGATGTTATTCCCAAACACCTGGTAATCTCCTCACGTTCTCGGAGATTACACTCCCCTTCGCCTGCTCTCAGCATCAGCAGCCACACTGTGTGTTTAAAAAAAAAAAAAGTATTTTGTTAAAACCGCATACTGTTCCAAAACTCCTCCCATACGTATTGTGCTGCATTAACTGATCTGCATATACGGTTCTGCTGAGAAGTTGACATACATGCTATCTTAATTTTGGGCTTTTAATTATTTATTTAAACCACTTTTTTCCATAAGGAATGATTTTATGGTAAATATATTCAAATATTAAAGAAATAAAAGAGAACTTATATCAGACACAGGGATCTTATATTTGTATAGGCTTAAAATAAATCAACTAATTAGTAAAATTTAGCTTGGAAACTTTAAGCACAGCTCTACAAAAAGTATTATGGCATAATTCTGCGTAAATATTCTACATCTGGGTTATCAGGAATGGTTGAGAATCATTCTTAAATTGTGTTCAAGTTGAAAAGTTAATTAAATGTCCTTTTTTTCACTTTAAAACTAGCCTTGCTGTGTTTGACTATATTGTCATGTTAGATGCGGTTTTATTAGAGGTACCTGTGAATAATTTGGAAGTATCTCTTTCCGTTTTCCATCTGTTCTGTGTTGCATTAGTTCCACTTTCTGCAGAACGGCCTCCATGACGGACAGCTCAATGCCTAACAGGTGGTATGGAGTTTATTGAGTGCATTTTGTTCCAATTATTATAGCGAGTAAGGAACACATTTTGTAATGAAATTGAAAAGAAAATGCAGTCCAGAAATTTTGGAAAAAAGTTTTGAGAGTAACACCTGTTTTCTTAGATTTTGTCTAATCAACAAAATGTTTCAACATGTTTTTAAGGATTTTATGTTTTTTTTTTTTTTTGTGAGTATTTTTTTTAACTTAATAAAATGTAATTACCGTATTATTTTTTTGTAGCCGTTCATAGTTTTAAGTCAATTGTTTTTTTAAGCTTTAAAAATTGCAGTCTTTACAGGTTATACTGTCTGCACTAATTGAACATATTCAGCAGATTATACAAAGAAATTATCTTAGAATTTACTTGTGTAATTAAAACATTTAAAACATACTGCAAAGTCTGGTATGAAAGTGGCTTGTTTGTGCGACACGGAAAAGTCCACTAAGCTCAATTTTGGTCACTCCACTGTATTGTATTCGACCAGGAAAGGATTAATGCTGCCTTCACACCGACAATGTATTGGTGCGCATAGAAGCAGCGAAGCTTACATGCAAAGTCAATGGTTTACGCCAAGGCGTAGGCAAAAGGTCCCGCCGGCGCCGCTTTTAAGCAGCAGCAGGCGAGCGCCGCTGGAGCAGCTGAAGCAGCGCTGCCGGGCGCGTTTAAGCATCTGACGCGCTGCAAACGCGCTAAGCTGCTCTGAGATGGAAAATTCACTTTTGTTGCCTCGACGCCGCCGCCAACCAACTGTGAGAAGCTGATCTGGGAGTTGGTTGGAGAGAGACACAGCGCTGATGACACAGAGCCGCAGTGATCACCCTCTGGAAACAGCTTATTAACGATAATTAACTTAAATGCATACATCTGCCGCAGAATATGTTCTTATTATTCTGGTGCCTGCAGATCGGATTATTTAGATGAAAAACACCTACCAGCCGCCAGCGATGAACCAGCGAGGAGGCGACCCGGCCAGAGGCTGCTGTTGAAAGTTCGCTGGTTTCCAAGCGCACCGCCGTATGGGGGGTCTGAGCGTCTCGACAGAAATAACATTGGGAGGCAGGATTGTAATCTGGATGAAAACTGACTGCACTGATGAAGTTTTCAGGGTGTATTTTCTTACTTAAAAACATATTAAAAAAAAACTTTGCCTTTATCTCTTAATTACAGCAAATATAGCCGCAAGGCAGGTAGCCCCATGTATTATGTTGCTGCTTTAGTAGCTTCTGACTCATATTTTGTAATGCTAGTGTTTACACCACATGCAATTGAAGCAGCAAGCTCTGCTATCCAAAGCATCCGTGTGAACGTAGCATAAAGCATAATTAAACTTCTGCAACTGCACACACATCAAATGCTACTTCGTACTGGTCGCTAACCAGTTTTGCTGTATAAGCCTGCAACGCCGGTCTAGAATTGAATTGAATTGAATTTCTAGGGATGCACAGCAGTTTCCCGCCAAAGCGCAAGGGGAAGCTTATTTGAGAACTAGCAAGAACTTCTTTGGCGGCACCGGCGGGAGTGTTTGTTTTCCAAAACACCATGTCTGAGGCATTGTACAAGTGGTTGTACTTCCGAACCTCCTTGATAAACCTTTTGTCGTGGTTATCCATTGTTGTTATTCATCCTCGTTTTTTTTTTTAAATGGCGTGCCCCGGCACCAAATGGAGAAAGTCGACCACACAGACAGCTGCAAACATACCAAGGACCAATCACAGCTGCTTTTTGTCTGCGCACTTCCGCCTGAGGTCTGCACGGGTTTGCGACCGTCCGACATGTAGTCAGGATTTCTTTTAGGTGCGCTATTGACGACGGTTGCAGAACCTCTGCGCGGGGGGCGTGGTCACGCACAGAGACAGATTTGACGGTTGCAGAGGCTGTGCATCAGAAGCATAAATTGGCTTTAAGTGCGGAAACAAACCATGGCTATCTGCTAATGTTGGTTAGCGCTACATCTGCATGAATGTGCATACACAAAATTAGTTTTTGTGCAAGATCTATTTTTTTATTTTTCTAAAAATTATTAAAAATTAATTTCAAGTCTATTAGAGCAGGAATTTATCAATAAAATACCAGGTTGTGATTCATTTAACGATTTAGCTCATTGGATCTATGGTGCATTGAGCTATCAAAGTAATTTCCACTTGCAGGTTGCATCAACTTCACCCTGTGGTAAAAGATTGATTTAGATGAATAATTAAAAGCCCAAAAAGTATTGAAACTCATGATAGGTATATGCAAACTTCTCACCATAACTGGAGGTGTTGATGTTTCATCGTGAATCTGTTTATCGTGTTCTCTTTCCTGGTATACGTGGATGTAGCGTCATAGATCGCAGTGTGCCTTGCACACACTGTCTCAGCAGAAGATTTTCTCTCATCTGTGTGTCATCCGTCCGGTTTGCAGTTTCACCCGGACTCCATTTCACTTTAACAGATAGATATATATGAAACTGTTTAGGCAATAATAGTATTAAGCTAAAAGATGCTTAGTAACGATGCTGTACAGAACATTGCTGTTGGAATACTAGTCAAAGTATCTGAGCGTCTTTAATACGTTAATGCTGACATATCAGTATTGTTAAAGTTGCGGGTAGAAGAGTTGGTTAGCAATAGAAAAAAAAAATTGACAAACATGCCAAACCAAACTTTATGCTATGCATTGGATTTTTTTTTTTTTTTTTATCGGCAAAGATTAAAGCTGAAATACTTTTATCCACTTTGCTAGTGCAACCATATGACTCTGTGATCCAGCTGTATTTAAACTGTGTGGTAAAACCTGTAATAACTGGCTTGGAAGCAGCTCTATGGAAGGTTCATAACAAGGTCAGGTCTTTGTCTCCGGCTCAGTATTCCTGCACCTCTGTGCTCCAGGTAAAATGTCACCTGGTTCATCTTTGTGGATTTTTTTTTTTTTGTAATGCAGCGTCTTTGAAACATAATCTAGACAACTGGTGCACATCTTGCTTTGATATTTTCTATTTTCATACTAAAATATGTACAGCTTTTTTTGTAAGTGCCACATCTTTTCCCCCCTCCCCTCTTTATTTTGTCGCATGTATTACGTAATAAATCACAGAGAAGGTGTATTTGAATATAATAATTGCATTTGGTACAATATAGTCTATCCTATAAACAACTGTTATATTTCATACAATGTATATTTTATTTTACAAATGTTAAGCTACATATTTAAAACAGAACAAGGTATTTTTAGATTCTTGTGAAGGCGGAGGTGTTTTTGAAGGCACAGTATTTGTCCATACTTGGTATGATAAATAAGACTGATCAGAAATCAAGACAAATCTGTGCTGTTGTACCCGTGCTGCAGACTGTTCATAAATAAAAGTCTTTGCATGAGTTATCTTTCCTTTTGTTTTGTCCAGTGTTTTAAAGACACAAAGAATTTGAACTCCAAAAACTGAATTTTGTTTTTTAACTAATTAAGGTACATAATGATGATCCTGTTACATTCAAAAATGTAGGTTCATAAAAGAGAAACTGAGTCCACACAGAAGAGGGATTAATGGCTTCTGCAGAAGGAGAGAGCTACGTTCAGCTATATCTACTCTCTGACCGGCTTCCTCAGCAGAAGCCTTTTTATTAGCAGATCATAACACATGGGGTGGGTTACAAAATAGAGTGGTCTCCTGATAACTGTGATTAGCCTTGCACAAACATCAGCAATTTTCCACCACCGTTGCATGACAGTTTGGAGTAAACAGAGTGAAGCATCTAATTTCTCCAATGTTCTATATGTACACACATTAACTTTATAATCATCATTGAATAAACCTAACAGATCCATAGATACATTTGGATCAAATCGAAAACCTTTTAAATGGAGGTTCTACATTTTTTAAAGTAAAAAAATACCTTGATAACCATTTTTTTTCCTTTTTCCAATTCATCAATGTTTAGATGTCTATATTTCAATATCACTGTTAAAGGAATAGTACACCCAAAACATGATTAGCCTTTGTTCTACTCACACCCATGCTGAACAACACTCTGGAGTACTTTGTTGATATCTCAAATGCATCAGGAGATCTGGGAGGCTTCTTGCTGTCTGCTGACATTCAAATAATGGAGGTCTATGCGCCGAGAGGCAGAAAGGTCCATAAAGTCCACAAAAAAGCGTGTCAATATTCCTCCATACTGCTCGTCCAATATATTCCAAGTGTCCTGAGTGGGTAGCGTCCATAATTTACTCGAAGCGATGTCATTTAGAATGTTTTTAGAGCATAAACAGTAGTGTATAGGGATTTCCTGATAAGCTGGCCAGCGGCGTGCTGGCGTTCCGCGACGCCTTCGCCACGGAAGCGGCAGACCAGACCAGATGAAAGTGCGCATTCAGCGTCTGCTCTGCCAATAATGCAAAAGCGTAGAAGAAGAAATGTGCTGTTTACCTGTGCAAAGAAAGAAACAACGAAAGAAAAATGTCTGAGGACTTCCAGTGTTTCCGTGAAGCGTCGTGAACTTGCAGGCGCGCTTTCAGAAATCCTATACACTACTGTTTATGCTCTAAAACATTCTAAATGACTTTTGTTTCGAGAGTAAATTCTGGATGCTACCCACTCCAGGACACTTGGAATACATTGGATCTAGCAGTATGGAGGAATATTGACCGCTTTTTGTGGACTTTATGGACCTTTCTGCCTCAGCTTCATAGACCTCCATTATTTGGAATGTCAGCAGACAGCAAGAAGCCTCCCAGATCTCCAGATGCATTTGAGATATCAAAAAGTACTCCAGAGTGTTGTTCAGCATGGGGTGAGTAGAAAAATGAAGGCTAATCATGTTTTGGGTGTACTATTCCTTTAACATATGGAGTGAAGTTTGTTTCATTATCGTTGCAAGCAAAGAACTTTGGCAAATGGGAATTTGTAGAAAAAAAATCAAGAAAGGAAACTGAAAAACTTTAATTAAAAAACGTTTTTATGGTGACTCATGCAGTTTTTCATTCTTTTATTTGTTAAAATTTAAAAGATCTAATAACTTCCGTTCCTGTGAGCGACCAAGCTTAAATTAGGACAAAAGGTGATCAAAAATTGAAAAAAACTTTCATTCAATAGGGTCAAAAATATTTAACAAAGCCTCAAAAGCAATAAAAAAAATGCTTAAATAACATGGATTTGGACCCAACTCAATTGAGGTCAACTGAACAGTAATTCATACCAACTGATAAAGAACAGAGGAGGCTTAAAGGAATAAACATAAATAAAAAAAAACATAAATAAAATAACTCTTTAACTTTGTACAAATAATTGAATATTTAGGTGACAAAATAACTAAAGTAAACTTAAACAAAATCCCCCCCTCAGTTCTTGAGAAAGTGGTTTGTTCCTGGCTGCTTCTACCTCCAGCTGATCTGCATTAGCAGAACCTCAAAGTGCGAGTTAAACCATTCAGACATTAACTAAAGTGTGCACCCAATTAGAAAATATACATCTAAATGAAATACCAAACTAAATGTGGAACTAAATACGAACTTTGAAACTATACAAACACTTTGTGATGGAGGTAGAAGGATCCACCTCCCATAAAATGTAGCGTTCCGCTTGATTTTAATTTTATATCTTTATGTTTGAGTCCGGAAAAATGGAAATAGGTGGAAAAGTTCAATGGGGGGATACTTTCACAAAGCACTGTAAGTTTTACTGTTAAAAACATCTACTTTAAAAGAAATAAACCAACAAACACAGAAGCATTTACTTATGTTAGAATGTTGACTAAAGGAATATCAGTGAAAAGAAAAGGCTCAAACCTTCATCTTTTATATACGAATATTTGTTTATGATTTGTTTCGCTGTAAAGAAGCAAACACTTCTAAAATATGAGGTTCTTTTTGTAAATACTGTCTGAACAGTGTTTAATATAAACCGGGCATCAAAATCGAAATATAAACATCAGAAATGAGCAGGCTTTAGATGGTGCAAGTCACAAAGCCTGGAGTGTGTTTGGTTTCAATCAAAAACTGGAGAAAGGATCCATAAACATGATTAAATTCCGATCAAGATGATGGATGACAGCCCCACTAACACCCACCCACCCACCCTCGGCTGCACACAAGTATTAAAAGAGCATCAAAAAGCTGAATCATTGCTTTGAACACATTCAGACACAAGGAGGTAGAGCTTTGATTTCTCTCTCTGTTAACATCAAAGCATGGCAGCCCATGCAGCAGGAGTTTTTATTTTTATTATTTCATGAAGGTATTAAATGTGGAATCAGCAGCCTTTAAATGTGATCTGTTTTAGCAGCTTTTATGCATAAAACAAATATGCATAAACTGATTTAAGCAGCTTCTTATAAATGTTTCGTTTTCATTTTTAATGTTTTGAATTATTTTCTCTTTTCTTCAGCAGTTCTTGTTTTATTGTATCTAGTGGTTAAAGACTTTAATACCTTTTATTTCATCTCACTGAAGCAGTAGAGAAATGTCTGTTTTTTAACATCCTGCATTATACATCTGGGAGGAAATCTGAATTAATCATTTAAAGCAGGCTGTAGGAGTAATGGCAAAGAGGAAATAAAGTCCCTCTTTTCTCACTCAACTTGAGACACATTGACAATCAAGCAAAGGTCTATGAAATGCTTTAGACTCAAACATATTGGTCATACATTTAACTGAAAATATAGATGTACAGATACTCCCCAGTAGATTTGAATATCATAAAAAAATTAACTTCATTTATTGAGTCCCAATAAAAATAAAACTGTTTAGCCAATCAACCATGGGCTGCTCCAGATATATGGGATGATACTAAATAAATTGGTCCTATGTACCAATTCAAGTTTTTACCTATAGAGGTTCACATGATCTTATAATAAAGGTGTTGCACTTTTAGCTTTAGCTGTATTTAAATCATGATTGGCATTTAGTAGAGCAGGGTTCTGCAACACGCATATAAAGAGCAACAAAAGGTTCTCAGACTATGATGCTTTTTAACATTATTTCACTGTCAATATTGAGTGGAGGTTGGTTGAGGACCAAAATGCAGAGATGAGTTCTTGCAGGTTGAATGAAAAAGATCAACAGAAGAAAAACCCAAGAACAAAAAACAGGAAACCAAAAACCAGGAGACATCAGGGGAAAAGAGTAACTGAACAGGAGGTGTATATCTGGGAGACAGAAACAATGGCAGGACTAATTATCTGATAGGGAGCAGGTGTAGACAGAAGTAACTAGAAGGAGCTAAGGGAAAGGAGACTGCCACAAGGGGGCAACAGAGAGCAACTCCAAAAATACAAGTCTGCTTAAATATAACACAAAATGGAAAAGAAACCAAAGACAAACAAAACAGAATTACATAAATAACTGAAAACTTAAAAAGAAAATAAAAAAGAAGTCCAAAAGGGGAAAAGCATATCATTCACTATTTTGTTGTTTGCCCTAAGAAAAAAAAAATATATGGTCTAGAATCACCAATGCATCTGACAGTGACTGGGGTTAAACCAATTAATCCATCCATTCATTTTCCATCACGCTTATAGGCACCATCACCAGGGGTTCTGTTGCCTATCTCCAGCTGTTAATGGGGGAGAGGCGTGGTCCACCATGTACAGGTCAGTACATTGCAGGGCAAGGAGAATTTTAGAGAAGCCAATTAACCTAATAGTCATGTTTTTGGACTGCGGGAGGAAGCCGGAGTACCCAGAGAGAACCCACGCATGCTCAGGGAGAACAAACTCCATGCATAAAGACCCCAGGCTGGGAATCAAAGCTGGAACCTTCTTGCTGCAAGGCAAAACTGTTTACTTTTTGGATAAAGACCCAGATGAAAAGGTACATAGATCTTTGAATATTTCTCTCTCATATAGTTATTGTGTCTTTCTATTCAGATAATGTGTAAAAGTTTCTTTGTATTGTCATTAAAACATTTTATTTGTTTCCTTAGGATATTTCAACATTTTATTTGGCATATTCTTGAAATTATTAAGGGATTTTTTAGCAATCAATGAACTCATAAAAACACAAATTAAATGCTCTAGTGGTTTGGCATGACAGCAGACACTGATAAATGTTAGGTGTTTAAGATTGTACACATCTATGTGAGAAACTTCACAGTGTTGCCTTCAAGGACATCTGGAACATTTGCCTGCATTAAATTAACCTTATGCTGTAATGCCATGTATTCTGTTAAATTACTGCAGTGTTTCAGGTAAGAAGATATAACAGCTTATTAGCAGGTATCTTCTATCTGGGGAATCTGATGGATTGCTCCATCTGCTGGTCATATTAGGTATTTCACCTTTGGTTGAGAGAAAATCAGAATTCAATGTTTGTTGTCTTGATTAAAATAAAAAAATAGGTTTTGCAGAAAATGCAGAAAAGTCGCACAGTAACTAACCTGCTCATTTGCAATCCTTGTTTTGAGATTCTTTTGTCTCTGATATACACTGCAGTTGCGTGCCGTCATCTGAGCATTTGAGGCAAAAAAGTGGTGACGTGTCAGCATTCCCACTAAAGTGATAAATTAAAAATAAGATATTTGCGATGGCCGGGAATCGAACCCGGGTCAACTGCTTGGAAGGCAGCTATGCTCACCACTATACCACCATCGCATGAAAAGTTCATCATGGATGAGAAAAAAATCCCACCGACATTGTCATCAGGAGGGAAAAGATGAGGGCGGGTGCTTAAGAAGATGAAAACAGACGCGGGGTATGCGTTGGAAATGTCCCCCGCACTTTTTCTATCAATCCCCTTTTTTCCCCGCACTTTAATAGCCGTTAGAACAATAACAAAGTAGCTGTCTTTGAAAGCACCATGAGCATCTACAGTACATGACACGAGCCTTGATGCCGAGCAGCCCTGAACCTGAGCATCACAGTGTCTACAAACCAGCATCAAGAAACAAAAATAACCTAAAAGAAATTATTAGGTTGTGAAACGTTGTTTAGGAAGGAAGAAAGGTTAAAAAATAAAAGTATGATAAAATAAAAAGCCGAAATTATTACTGACCGGGAATCGAACCCGGGTCAACTGCTTGGAATCTCTAGGAATGTACTGAAAACACAGAAACACATTAAAATATATGTACAATGATGTCATATAGTGTGTGACATAATGTCACACAATATAAGACCCATGATCAAATCAAAATTAGATGTAGAAGCATTTAAAGTAGGATATTACATTAGATTAGACTAAACTTTCAACAATTTCAACAATATTCCTGACCTAAAGAAAAAACATGTATCCTCTATATCAGGGGTCTTCAAAGTTTTCCAAGCCAAGTGACCCCAAACTGATGGTGAGACTTTTATACCTTTAAGTAGTTTTTGGACACATCCTTTTCAATTTTTACTTGAGTAAAGAGGTTAAGTTGATACTTCAATCTTTACCAGAGTATTTTTAAACTGCAGTTTAAAAATACTCTGGTAAAAAAGACCAAACTGTGTTTGGTCTTTTCTTGCGGCTGATCTTTAGAAAAATAAAATGCAATAGTTCGTTTTCTCTTTTTGGACCTCCCATGGGTTTGAGAGGCAAAATAATTAAAATATTTGTGTTGGTTTAATTACTCCTACATAACGGGAGATTATTCAACAAGACTGAGCAATAATTATTTAACTTGTGAGAAAAAAAACATGGTCCTTGTGTAGTAGCAATAAGGCTGTATTAAAAACGCGGACTGGACTGACTGGATTTTGATCACCATAGTATTTTTATATACTTAAATAAGTGGAACAGAGTTGTACGGAAGAGGTAAGTCTAAGGAAAAAGTAAACTGATTTTTAAATTTTAATTTCCAGTTTAACATGGGAAAAAAGTCGGAATTCTGAGATAAAGTCAGAATTTTTTCTGTAATTCTGACTTTTTCTCAGAATTCTGACTCAAATTCTGACAATAAAAAGTCAGAATTCTGGAGAAAAAATAGAAATTAGATTAAAGTCAGAATTGTGAGAAAAAGTCAGAATTTTAGATTAAAGTCAGAATTTGGAGATTAAAGTCAGAATTTTGACTTGAATTCTGAGATTAAAGTCAGGACTTGAATTAAATTCAGACTTTAATCTCAGAATTTCGATTTTTTTTCTCAATTCTGAGAATAAAGTCAGAAATCTAATTTCAATTATTTTAACTGCACCAAGTCAGAATTTGAGATTGTGTCTGAATTTAATTCAGAATTTGACTAGTTTCCTGACATTAAAAGTTTGAAATTAAAAGCCGTGAATTCTGGAGAAAAAAGTTAGATTTCTTGACTTTTCAGAATTTTGACTTTAATTCAGAATTTTGACTTTTTTTCTCATAATTTTAATTCAATTCAGAATTCTGAGATTAAAGTCAGGTTTCTGACTTTATCTGACTTTAAGCTTTTTTTTCATGTTAGCAGGGTAGGACATAAGACAATTAACTAAATATAATTAAGTAAATGCCAAAAGCAGTTGCATTATTTTTTTTCAGTGTAAAGGTCACCAATTAGCTGCTTTTTGTCTGCGGACTTCCGCGTAAGGTCTGAGTGGGTTTGTGACTGTCCGTCGCATAGTCAGAGACAGATTTGACGGTTGCAGAGGCTATGGCTCAGAAGCATAAATTGGCCTTAAAGCCTACATGGGCAACCAAGGCTTTTCCCACGTGGGTCCCAACTACAGAGCCCACGCCCAGCTGAAGCCCTAGTGAGGCCCATATGGGCCCCACCTGGATGTGTTTGCTTGGATTCAGCATGTGACATTTTGAGTTATGTGAATATTGATCTGTTGGCCTCAGAAAATATGTTTATTTACAATATAATATGCATTAAATGCATTAGTGTGCATTCTCACAGGGGAGTCCTATAGGCAAAAGAGTTCCTGTGTTAAAATTACGACGTTACCCAGAATGCATTGCACTAGTACTTCCTACTTTGAGAATGCGCTAAGAACAAGAGAATATGGAAGTGATATGACCACAGCACGGGTTCGAATCCTGTAAGAGACATGAAAATTAACTTAATGATAAATCTTGCACTAAGTGCAGAACTGTGTGTAAAAAATGTTGAAAAGATAAAAGAGTGGATTAAAATGTATATACTGTAAGTTTTCCCTTTCCCAGGTAGATTCTTCTGGTAGCCTCCTGTTGGTGTTGACTTCGTCCACCAGAGGGCAGCATTTACCCATGTTTCTTCCTTTTGGGAGCAGACATAAAATGTGGGTTCCTCAATTACACGCTTGCTTTTGACTTTATCTACCTGTAGTTGGCTATCAATTCAGATTTTAATGTTACACTTAATACTAAGCAAATAAATAGTAGCCAATATATGTAATTACCAAGTTATTAATGAGAATGTGGCAGCAAGTTAAACCAACTTGAAAAATCCAAGCTTCTGCTCCTGTGTGCAGTATTAGTGAGAAAGCTTGTTAGAAGGGTTAGCCAAGGCAGAATGGTTGTTTATATCTGTGAGATCGTGCCTGCATGAGTATAATCTCACCCAGTGGAATTCAGCTGGTCACAATGTGCCCATTGTGTAGAGCCACAGCCGGCAGGTGGAAGCTCAGCGTTAGACATCAGAGAAAACATGTGATGGAAAGGTGGAACATTCTGCAAACTGTGGCTTATCCGCACAGACTTACAGCCAAAGTCAATGTGGACCTGGACACAGTTCAGCGACTGCGTATCTGAAGGTGGTTTTGTTCAGGAACATGCATAAAGTGAGCAAAACTATTGTTTTAATCTTAGAGGATTCATAGATGTTTATACTGGTTTTGGGTCAGTGAACTCAAAATGAACCCTAACAACTTAAGTTTAAGAACTAAACATGTTTACCTCTTGCAGGATTGCAGTGATATAATAGTAATTGAAAAACTGGGGAAAAAAACCCAACAAAAATGTCCTATAATTGAGCATTTCTTGGAGCCTCACTTACTCCATCATCACGTTCAAATCCAGATTCAGAGCAGGGCCAGGTCTCCTCTGCCTGCTGTACAAAGCTGCGCCTGTGAAACAGGACAGCTCCGGCATGAGAGTGCTCCACTTAGCTGCGGACATTTCAACAGCTGCCATAAAGACAGGCAGAAATAAACCCCAGTGAAGATGCATTATGCAGTAATAGAGTAAGTAATATGAAAAATGTACATTCCACTTTGCTTTGCTTTGCTTTGGCTGTGAAATGTGGCCAGAACACGTATCGTCAGTTTTATCAGTGGTTCAACATGCAAACCTGCCCGTGCTTGTTTATTTGCTCCCACCTAAATTGGCTTTGCTCTGTTTGCTTTAACTGTAAAACGTGTTTGAGGGATAATTGCTTGTGTACACTAAATGCTTGAGGTGTATGCAACACAAAATGTTTTACATTTGTATACTTGATCGGATGCGGGTTCAACACAGCATTGTCCCGTTTACCTCTGTCCATTAAGACTTTGAAAAAATGTGTACTTTTTGAACTTTATTCAGATTATGTCACATGATATTACCTGTGGTACTCTTTTTACATGGCCGTTGGCTAGTTGGTATGAGCCATTTTTCTATTTCTTGTTATATAAATTACAGCAATTCACAACATTTCCACTAAGTTTCTTTAAATCCCCACATTAACATGAATTCAACACACTGTAGTAAACAGATAAATGGGAGGCAGAAGATGTCTTTCATCATCAATGCGCACTATTCAGCGACACACAGGAGCTCTTTCAAGCTGGGCAGTACCGTTTCATTCACAACACCTGTCCCATCAACCAGGGATCAGAATAAGTAATACTTTAAAGCAAAAATTACTTTCGTTGCATTACTCCATCTGTAATAGAGTGACTATAGGACCAGTTTGATAGAACACAATTTCATACAAAATATAAAATTTGGCGGTCCCCGCCCATTCTCGCCATCAGTTTGGGGGTCTTTACGTAATTTTCTTGTGGCATTCAATCCTCCAGGATGAGTATAGATAAACTTCCTCATTACGAGGATGCATGTAGCAACAGTGGGAGGGAAAACCCCCAAATTACATTAATTAAACTGCAGCAG
The DNA here is from genome assembly GCA_018398635.1 of Cyprinodon brontotheroides. NCBI lineage: Eukaryota > Metazoa > Chordata > Actinopteri > Cyprinodontiformes > Cyprinodontidae > Cyprinodon > Cyprinodon brontotheroides. The sequence continues at coordinate 1,940,270 of JAGKQL010000064.1, forward strand.
AATCAGAACTGTAGTAAATAACCATCTCCCTCTATAAACTGGGGATTTAAAAGGATGCATTGCAAAATCTGAAATTTAGGTTCTGTGGTATTTATTGAGTCTATTTCATTTTTAGAGCTAGAGTTTCATATACCACAAACCTTTTCAAAGTCTTAATTTTACTTATTATTTAGGCAGCACACTCATATAATGAATGCCTCTCACAGAATTCAAATGAACCATTTAAGTCTAGATTAATTCCAAGATTACAGTGAGATTAATCTAGATTAAAAAGACTAATCTATACCCACACTAATATAGATATATAATGAATGTCACAATATCCATTTTTTTATTATTTTGTTTACTATTACTTCTTTAATTTTAAATTTATTTTATTGGCAGTTAATTTCTTTCTATCCTTAAAAGAAGTTTATGTAAACTTTTATTCACTGTAAAATCATAGTAGCTTCTCATCAGCCAGCTGACCGGCAGTGTGCAGAATAAAGCTACTCTATTGTCCTCATGAGGACTTTAAATTAAAGAAACAATAACATGTAATACCCAGAGAGATGCCACACAGCAAAGGCCTCCAGAGGAGTCAGGTCTGAGCAGCTGATAGATGTGAAAACATTCAGTGTATTCTCATTATCAGTTCGTATGAAATCGTACAAAAAGTTATACACAGTAATTTCGTTAGTTTTTGACGTTTTTTTCGTCGTATTTTTACATCTTGCCTCGAGACAAGATATCCTTGCGCATGCGCATCTTACGCACCATTCAATAACATAGAATTTAACATACAATTAACCCTTAACCCTAAGATACAAAACAGCAAGCAACCTAGTTAGAGACATCAAGAAGTAATTATTGCATTGTTTTTCCCAGTTTTACGTCCGTCTCGCGTGGATCTGCTTTTTTTCGCCTTTGCTGGTCGCCAAGATAAGCACTGATGATCTGTTTTTCGAGGAAAAACGTTCAAAACGCATCTAAAATACTGTGCATAACTTTTTATACGATTTCATAGGAACTGATAATGAGAATATGTTGAAACATTTGGTTATCAAAATAAAAGAGATTCAATTTCTGCTGTTTGTTGGCCTTGAAGGAAATCTACATTATTGGTTTGTCCATCTAATAGCCATCCTGTTGTGACTAGATAATGGCGCCAGTAACAATATACAAATTTATAAACTGGAGCTTGTAGAGCTGGGAAAGTCCAAAGAGGGGCTCATCATCTGGGCTGTTTGTGTGCCTTTGGGTGTCACAGTAAAATCCAGTGGTGGCAAAGTTTGCTTTTCTTTGATTGGAGGGCTTGTGCTGTGTTTCTACTGGGTTTCTCAATGCGACGGGGCAGGCAGGGTTTATATAAAGGGGACCAAAGTTCCCCAGGGTGTGCAGTCACACCAGGGCAGCACCAGTGTTGCCTCACATGAAAACAAGCAGCATTTCTGTGGTACAGGCATGAAATCGGGGCTGTTTTAGTTTCCCTGCGTGTTTTCATAAATTTAGTTAATCTATGAAGGCCTTAGAGAACATTATTCAACAAACAGTAAGGAACACATTAGATGGGTCAGGGGAAAAGATCTGGGAAAGTTTAAAGCAGAGTTAGTACAGAGACGTTAATCCCAGGTATGGAATATTTCACAGAGCTGTGTTTAATCCATCCTCTGTGAATTAAAACAGTATGGCTCAACTATTAACACACCAAAACACAGACCTTCGCCTTAACTTACTGCTGAAGCAAAGAACTCAGGACGAGCTGCAGAGATTTGCACCTCAGCTGATAATAATTTGTCTAGTTTTCTGTTCTACTCAAATCTGGGCTTTATTAGAGTGTGGCATAAAAAAAGGAGTGTTTAAAAGAAGCCTGTTTTTCACACGTTTTGATCAGAATTCATAGAAACTTTTCTTAAACTGCAATATGTCACGGTTTGATGTTGGATTGAGGACCCAAAAGCAGGCAGGCAAGAAGTAGGCAGAGGTGAATTTAGGTGGGTTTAATGAGGTCCCACAGGTACAGAGGCAGGAATCAAAAAAATCCAACAAAAATAACAAACAAACCAGAACCAAGGAAACATCAGGGGAAACCAAACTCTAGGAGCCAGGGAGAGAGCGAGTAAGCAGACAGGCGTTAGATGAGGATCCGACGAAACAGGAACTGAAGAGGGAGGGCTATTTTAAAGGGGACAGAGACAAAGAGAGGGCTAGAGAGGGATTGGAAGCAGGGAGGACAGAGCAGAAAACAGAGCTAGGGATAGAGGACACAAGAGGGGCAGCAGAGGACAACAAATGGAAAACCTAACAACTAACAAGAAAACAACAAAATAATAATTAAACACTAAAACAAGGAGCAAAGTAAAGCTGAATACTCTAAATAAACATAACAAGACCAAGACTGTGACACAATAAAATGCCCATGTAACTAGGTCTTTCAATTATAAATCTACCCAAAAAGTCTTCTTAATCTTGCTTGGAGAATAAAATAAAACGATAAAGCAGTTTCTGTTAGATTGTTCATTTTCTTTTGATAAAATTCTACCTAAAATAAGAGAAATAATCTTCTAGTGCAGTCAGATGATGCACTTTCTCGGTGCTCTATGTTTGTACAGAGGTTCTCAAACATTTATATTATTTAAATTTACTATACGTTTTCTTTTCAGTTATGGCATTGTATATTTAAAGATAATATTCCCTATCTTATTTGACCTCATTTATCTGCTTATCCTTTACCTTGTCGTTTGAACGACATGATCATTTGAGCATCATCACAAATTCTGAAAAATATTCTATTTAAGCCATCCAAGATCGTCCTTTAAAGACAGGATCCATGAAATAAGTGGGGGAAAAAAACCCTCTTTAATTTAAGACAATTTTTAACCACATTGATTTGAGAGCAGCTAATAGCAGGCTCTGTACTTCACTGAAGTTCACAAGAAGGCTTAAAAATGCTAATAAATTCGTAAACAGGCGTCTGTTTCATTTGGCCGAACATCCAACCGCTCTTCCACTGAAACTTTGGAAAACACAGTTTATTTAGCTTTAATCCTCCATCGTCTCATATTGAAGTGAGTTGATTTTATGACTTCCTCTGCGTCCTTCTCTGAAACACAAACCTAGAAACCCTCCTCCTACTTTTTCCTCTCCCATGAAAATCTAGTCAAGAAGCCAGCAAACTGTTTATTCTCTCCTGTATGAAACAGTGTGTGAGGCTTGTCTGGATAAATACAGGAGAAAGAAGAGATCTGCCCCGGGGTGTGTGGGGGTGGTGGGGGAAGAAACTCCAGGGATCGTGCTGCTGTTATTCTACCATTTCATTTGGTCTCATGATTTGACGTATGTTTGCGATCAAACCGCACTAATGGTGACTTATAAGCACTAAATGTTAATTGGCGTCATGGAAGGAAGTGGAGCTCTCACTAATGATGAGCAGGCGTGGGAATTAGAGAAACTTGTCAACCATGGATTGATATATGGATTTCTATGCTGCATTTCACTGGTAAAAGAAATTTTGACCACAGCTTCATGTATTAATATGCTGCTTTGATGATAGCTTCCTTAACTCTTTGAAGCCAATTGTATCATATTTGATACATAAGCTTTTGAGACCTCTACATCATCAGTTTTATATTTTATATTCTTAAAAAAACCTGACTTATACAATGCGATGCATGCAGTGAACAGAAAACATTTAAAAGTAATTAAAAAAAAAAGAATTCTGTCAATTATTTTTTGTCAGGATCCAAGTTTTTGTGTTGTGTTCTGTTTGTCTTATCTTTTTGTGTTTCTCCCTTCCACCACCAGGAGGCGCCTGGCTCCGGTTTGCCTCCTCACACACCTGCAAGCTGTTGCCTCATCACCGCCGGACTGCTCTTAAGCTGCTGGTTGCCACTACTGGCGACAGCCAGAGTGTTTGCCAGTTTGGGGTACTCTAGCCAAGAAGCCTTGTTTATGCTGAGTCTATCTGAGTTTTTGCATTTTGAGTTTTTGTCCCTCTAGCCAAGCTGAGATCACATTGAGTTTTACTTAGCGCTTGTTTCTCACTGAGTCTCAACTTTGTTTGTTCTTTGCCTTCTGGCAGGAAGCCTTCCACTGCAAACTGGACCTTTTCGGACCGCCTTCTCCCAAGTGGGATCAACTGAGTCTTACACTGAGCGACGGATTCAAACAGGAGGTTTTGGATCCAGCCACCTTTGAGCACACCTGAGATCACTCTCTGAGTAAAGGAAGTCATCTTCACCACGACCGTTCAAGTACCACACAGGAAAACCGAGTTGCAACCAGCGGCTTGCATCATTCCACTCTCCGTCCGAAGTTCTGGGTAAACTCTGTTTCTCTCCACCAAATCAAACAAACCCTGGAAGATCAACACACAGACTGGAGTCTATGTGTCTCCTTCTCTGGAAAGCGTGAGTGGCAACAAATTCTCTCCTTCAAGATAAACTAGTCAATTCCCAACTGAGCCTGAATCAAATAGCGCCTGTCTTCCCTCGTCTTTTCAGTTTTCGGCCGAAAGCAGAGTTCGGAGGAACTCTGCAGACGAACTCTAAATACCTTTCAATAAAACCCGTTCAAACCTTTTACTCTGTGTCTGTGTCTGTCTGTTTGGCTTCACTGCATGTGGGTCCGAGCTTTAGATAAAATCATGACAATTTTATGGTTCAGGTTTTAAAGGGGGTAAAGCCAGGGCATACACTGTGCAACATTTTCAATCGTTGCTACGCAGCTACAGGCTTTCACACTGTAAAGATGAAAGCGCGGGGTTTAAAAGTTTACAGCTCACGATGTATGTTCTCACACTGTGTGGCTCTGGCGCTCTGATGCGATCTACCTGCTCACACTGTACGTCTAAAAACTTATGTAGGACTCAGCTCCGCAGTGAGATGGCTCTACTCGGACTCGTCTAACTGGAAGCCAAACGAGCAGAAGAAGAATATAAAGCTCAGTAGAGTGAAACGCGCCGCCTTGCCAATTTGTGCAATAAAGTGTGCTGAAATCCCTAAGAAGAAAAGGCTGAAGAATGGCTGAACAAATGTTGCTACTACGGCATGTCAAATTTACAGAAAGAACTCAATTTCACACATTGCACCCCTGCCATGCTTCTTTGTTTTTTTTTATATGAGAGGAAGAAGAAAAAAAAGAATCCTTAAGTCGGCCGACAGAATTTCAAACATGTTTTATTTTCTACCGACCTCACGATTCCTGATCTGGAGGTAGTTGTGAGTGGCCGATCACCCTTCGTTACCCCCTTGTCAGGTCTAAGCACCTAAAACATCATACATACATACAGGGATAGAAATTATCAATTTAGTTACTCGCGACGAGAATAGGAAGGAGACTGCGGAGTTTACAATCTCCACCCCACTCTGCAGTCTTCAGCTTTCTCCTTGCCATTTATTGAAGAAAGGGGATGTCCCTAATTACATGAGCTGAGGTTAACTAAAGGAAAAGGGAAACAAAAGGATCTTACTTTAAAACTCAGCACATATGTTAAAACAAAGCATGTGGTTGTTTTACAATTGAATTGTTCCAAGAACACATGTTTAGAAGAAACATGTGATAGAGGATGTTCAGGCCTCTTTTCAACAACCCGTCCGTTGCATGACCTTTATCTGGAACAATCTTAAGCAAGAGTAATAAAAGATGAATCACACATTATACATCATAATAGTTCATTAGAACACAACCCATGAAACACAAATGGAGTATAAATAAAATATTTCTAACACCCCTGTACACTAGGCGATGCACAACGCACAACCAGGCTGAATGTCGGCCCGATCGAAAAGTTGTCGCACAACTGGAAAATCGTCCCGTGAAGGGCAAAAAAATCGTACAGTGTATCCCCGGCTTTAGAAGATAAGAAGATGAAAATAAAAAGGAATGTTTTTTTTTTCAAGAAAGGCACAAAAAACTCACTAGCAAACAAAACTAGAGGATACCCGCCAGTTAGAAACTCACAACCTCTAATTGTTTTCCCTGTTTAGTGCACAAGTCCTATCATACTATTACCATGTAGTAATTAGATACAATCTTTAGTGTTGGCTCTTTAACAGAGAAAAGACAAATCTGTTTATAGTGAAAGCTGTCAAAATGGAGTGAGACGAAGCTCTGATTTGTCGGAGGCGATCTGACAGGAAACATTTGCCAAATGTTCAGGTTTATTGAAATGGTGAAAGTTGGAGAGAGAGCAAGACTTTGAACAGGTAACAGGAAGGCTGAAAGGGGAAAGGTTACTCTGTTTTATCCCCTTGAGTGAAGAATATTCTGCTAGCTCTGACTAACTGCACTTATTGCCCATGTTTTATATATATATATATATATATATATATATATATATATATATATATATATATATATATATATATATATATATATATACACTATATTACCAAAAGTATTTGCTCACCTGCCTTGACTCACATATGAGCTTAAGTGACATCCCGTTCCTAATCCATAGGGTTCAATATGTCCGTCGGTCCACCCTTTGCAGCTAGAACAGCTTCAACTCTTCTGGGAAGGCTGTCCACAAGGTTTAGGAGTGTGTTTATGGGAATTTTGACCATTCTTCCAGAAGCGCATTTGTGAGGTCGCACACTGATGTTGGGCGAGAAGGCCTGGCTCTCAGTCTCCAGCTCTAATTCATCCCAAAGGTGTTCTATCGGGTTGAGGTCAGGACTCTGTGCAGGCCAGTCAAGTTCATCCACACCAGACTCTGTCATCCATGTCTTTATGGACAGCCTTGCTTTGTGCACTGGTGCACAGTCATGTTGAAAGAGGAAGGGGCCAGCTCCAAACTGTTCCCACAAAGTTGGGAGCATGGAATTGTCCAAAATGTCTTGGTATGCTGAAGCATTCAGAGTTCCTTTCACTGGAACTAAGGGGCCAAGCCCAGCTCCTGAAAAACAACCCCACACCATAATCCCCCCTCCACCAAACTTTACACTTGGCACAATGCAGGTCAGACAAGTACCGTTCTCCTGGCAAGCCGCCAAACCCAGACTTTCCGTCCATCAGATTGCCAGATGGAGAAGCGGCGATTCGATCACTCCAGAGAACGCAGCGTCTCCACTGCTCTAGGGAGTCCAGTGGCTGGCGTGCTTTACACCACCGCATCCGGCGCTTTGCATTGCACTTGGTGATGTATGGCTTGGATGCAGCTGCTCTAGCGTGATGGAAACCCATTCCATGAAGCTCTCTGCGCACTGTTCTTGAGCTAATCTGAAGGCCACATGAAGTTTGGAGGTCTGTAGTGATTGTTGACTCTGCAGAAAGCTGGCGACCTCTTACGATTCATGCGCGCTGCCAGCATCCGCTGACCCCGCTCCGTCAGTTTACGTGGCCTACCACTTCGTGGCTGAGTTGCTGTCGTTTCCCAAACACTTCCATTTTCTTATAATACAGCTGACAGTTGACTGTGGAATATTTAGGAGCGAGGAAATTTCACGACTGGATTTGTTGCACACAGGTGGCATCCTATCACAGTTCCACGCTGGAATTCACTGAGCTCCTGAGAGCGACCCATTCTTTTCACAAATGTTTGTAAAAACAGTCTGCATGCCTAGGTGCTTGAATTTATACACCTGTGGCCATGGAAGTGATTGGAACACCTGATTCCAATAATTTGGATAGGGTGAGCAAATACTTTTTGGCAATATAGTAAGTGTATATATATATATATATATATATATATATATATGTATAGGTAGTCCTATCAACCCAAATCCAAATATTCGATTTACAGGTGCATGTGTAAATATGAAGGTCTTATTTGTTATTCAATCGGTTGTACAGATGGTACCATAATACATCATCAGGTATCAGCTTGTTTGCTTTGTCGCAGTTGGACATTGAGATTGGGGGAAAAGTCATTCCAGATCCATTTCCTTTACAGTTTCTTCTCATGCCCATCTGGAGTACCACCTACTACTTGATTCAAATGAATAAATGCCTGTGACAGAAAGGTTTTTCACCTTTGCCACCTCCTTGTGAGACATAAATGAGCATTCAAGATGAAACTGACCTCTGACCTCACAGCAAGGTTGTTTCTCTTTATCTTTCTGAGACTGACATAAAACAGAGAATGGCAGCCTTATGGAGGCCTCATTGTTCAGTTGGCACCCCACTGCTGCCAGTCCCATCCAAACCTCCTCCTCCTCATAGTCTTCGTTCGAACTGTGGCTCTCTGTCTTTCTTTCTCCTCTGTTCACTGTGTGAGGGCTTTTTCCTCCAGGGGCCACCACCCGGACAGTACACGCCAGCCAAGCATGACTTCAAATGCCGCTTGCTTGGGACCGTTTCCCTGGAAGTGTTTTTGGGTCAACAGAAGTCTGGTTTTAATTTTTACTTTGCGTAAAAACAACCAATTACACATATTTTTTGTCAGAGATGATATACTTCATATTTTCCTTTAACATTAGCATCGGTCAAATAAATGAAAAGATGAACTAAAGCGTGTTTGGTGGTAGAGCCATTGATAGCCTGTAGCTGTACAGTATATGTAGGACACATGATGTAACATTTTTTATTTTCCATTTGTTAAACAATTATACTTCCAGGTGTTTAAAAAACAAAAATATGCTCACATACTAAGCTAATGTTTTTCAATCTTTGTCCTCAGGAAGGTCAGAGCTGAATAACAGACATTAAGGCCTTTTCTCCACATGCTGAAGAAGTATCTCTTCCTTTGGCTGTGCGTCCTGTGGAGAGTGGTCTCTTTTCCAAACCAATTATGTTTCTTTACTGGTAAAATAACTGTAAATATTAAAATTGTTTGTCTGTATCTGAATTTGCAAAGGAAAATCAGAAGAAATAAATATATGTACTTTGTTCCTAGCTGTCAACTCATGCATAGATGTGATATCAGTATGAATCACTAATTTACAAAGCTGTTAAGACAGTATCAAACACACAGCAAAAAAATGTTAGGGCATAAAACTTTCAAGTTTTAAGTTTAGGACTAAATTAAACATTTAGGTTTTGCTTTCCAGTTAGCCAGACTTTGAATTCTGTTATCACAGCTTAAAATGCTTTTTTTTGCTGGTTTTTCCAACCTATGTGAAAGTAGTGGTGCTAAGAAAAGGTAACGACTTATCTACAAATCTTACAGTTCTTACTTAAAAGGTATACTTTTTATTCAGAACCTTTTGCACCTTAGTGGGAAACCTTTTCGTTTAGATTGTTACCAAACCCTTTTTAATTTTAGGGACAGTAAGAATTGAACTTTTAAGCCTCCAAAAGCTCAGCGAGAAAAGCCCACTAACCACTAGACCACTTTTTATTTTACATTTATTTTATTTCAAAGGGACAGTGCAAAGTTATAAACATTTTAATGTAAATATGCCAGAATTAGTCCTGAAGGCTACTTTATATCTGTAGTCCAAGGCAACCTAATAAGAAAGAAAATATCAAACGATCAGAAAGTAGACAGCAGAAATCAATTAATCACTCACTAAGCAAATTAAAAAACAGAATGAACACTCCAAAGGATAAGGATAATTGAACATTAGTGATCAAAGATCTGCTTCCCTTTGAAATTAATTGAATGTAGACGAGTCTCTTGTAGAAGCTGGGATGTTGTTTCACATTTCTGTACCTTTGACTGATAACAACTGTTGACTAAATGTAGGCTCCAATTTCTAAAAGACGGTAACTTAACTATAGGTCAACTCGAACTATTCAACCTTTTTCCACATTTCAGGCTTCAAACATATAATATTAATTGTAATTTTTTTGAAAAACAACAAGTAGGACAAAATCATTGAGTGGAATTAAATGTATTGGATATTTAATGTATGTATGTATGGGCGTCTTACGTGCTCATCCCCATTTTCAATTACTGGTGATGAGTCTGAGCATGGTGGAACATTTGGTAATCTTCTTTTGGAAAGGAAGCTTATATGAGTGATGCAAACAGCTACTTTTAAACAGAGTGTAAAGGAGGAGAAATTGGCTTGTGCACGCTCTGCATGTGTTTAATAGGCGTTCCCTCTCAGGAGCGGGTACAAAGTAATGGATGTGCATTTTTTTATAAAGTCAAGAGGGTGGGTCTTTTCAAAAATTTGCAAAAATTCTCCACTATACCTTTAACTTCTTCTCAGTTTTGTCTCATTGTCTGAATGGACTTTTAATCTGCTTAAACTACAAAGCATGCTTAGTGTGAGGGATTGTATTTGAGTCAGCCGAGTCGATACAATCAACTACAGTTTTCCTTAGATAAGAAAACTTTTGAATCAATTTGACTGGGCTTGATCTGGTTGAACTGTAAAGTGCCTTGAGATGACCTGTGTTGTGGATTGGTGCTATATAAATAAACCGAATTGAATTGGAAGAGTAAAATGTTAAAGCTTTCAGTGCTAGCCTTTACTACTTACCTATGTAGCTTTTATGTCAATGTTTTGATTTGCCTTATATCTTGTGCAACTAATTTCTTTTGGTTGCACATGATATATCATGAGGGCGTGATCTACAGCTCTCGCTGGAGCAGTTCACTTCCGAATGTGAAGCGGCCGGGATGAGTATCAGTGCCTCCAAATTTGAGACCATGGTGTTGAGTTGGAAAATGGTAGCCTGCCTTCTCCGGGTTAGGAAGGATGTACTGCCCATAGTGGAGGAGTTAAATATCTTGAGGTCTTGTTCAAGAATGAGGAGAAGATAGAGGGGAAGATCGATAGGCGGATTAGTTAGTGCGGCGTCTGCTGTCAAGTGTGTGCTATACCGCTCAGTTGTGGTGAAGAGAGAGCTGAGCCAAAAAGCAAGGCTCTTGATTTACCGGTCGATCTACGTTCCTACCCTCATCTTTGGTCATGAGCTTTGGGTCATGACGAAGAACCGAATGACCGGATACAAGCGGCTGAAATTAAATTTCTCCGTAGTGTGTCTGGGCTCTCCCTTAGAGATGGGGTGAGGAGCTCAGGCATCCGGGAAGGACTCAGAGTAGAGCCACTGCTCCTCCAAATCGAGAGGAGCCAGTTGAGGTGGCTCGGGCATCTGATTAGGACACCTCCTGGACATCTCTCTGGTGAGGTGTTCCAGGCACGTCCCAATGGGAGGAGACCCAGAGGCAGACCCAGGCCTGGGAGCGCCTTGGGATTCCCCCGGAGGAACTGGCCCAAATGGCTGGGGAGAAGGACGTCTGGGCCTCCCTACTAAAGCTGCTACCCCTGCGACCCGACCCCGTATAAACAGAAGAAGATGGATGGATGGATCTTGTGCAACACTTTTTGACTTTGTCTGTATAAAGGTATGTTATGAATGCATCATTAATTTAATCATTACCCACCTTTACATTACACTATTTTGTTTGAGTAAGTCTGTTAAAAAAAGGAATTTTGTGTAAAGGAAAAATTGAGAGGGTAAAGCTACCTCATTGATCACCTGGTGAAAGCTTGACATCTCTGGAGAAATAAGTCAAATTACACATTTTTGTGTGCTTTAAGTGTAACCCAGCCCTTAGAAGATATATTCATATCTAACAGCAGGGCTGTGGAAAAGCATCAGCCATGTTTATATATTTCAGCTAAAAGAATAACATAAATCCTTAAGTAAACCCAATCTGTCACTGATTGTAAACAGTCTGTCACAGTAATGGCCTCTGGAACAAATGAGGACCTCATTGTGGGGCCTTCCACGCAAAGCCCCCCCACACAGTGAACTTCTCGTCCATAAATCCCCCCACCAATCTTCCCTCTCTCCATTAAAACCTCCCAGAGTCCCAGTGGGGTCTCAGACAGGAAGGAGTTGGTAGGAAGTTCCTGCCTTGCTCTAAACTTGCGGGAATCTAAAAATGAAAAAGAGAGGGGGGTAACAATTACAAAATACGAAAAAAAAAACACAACTCTATCTTCACAGTGGGGGAGCAGGCAGAGGCCCGACACCAAAGCAGGTCAAGTTAGGATCTGTGGGTGAGATAAGACAGGCAACAGGATGGAGACAACCCAGAAGCCCCTAACTCCCTGACACGACAGAGACACTATTCATTTTTGCAGGAAGAAAGAAAGAAAAACATCAACAATATCAGATGCAGCAAAGGAGAGGAGGAGAAAGGAGCGAGAAGGTCAAGGAGTAAACTTGACTTCTTTACAGGATATAGCCTCTCTATTCCAAAACTTTTTGTTAAGTCAGGACAAACGTTGGCAGGAGTATCTAATTTCCTTAAAACAGTTAATTAGATAAAACCAAACAGTTCCACAGAACCGAAGCCTCTGGGCATCAGACGATTCCACAGGATAAAGAAGAGCGCTGGCGCCGCAGCAGCCAAAACACTTGTTGTTGTCACTGCGCACATAAATCACTCCTTTCTCTTCATCGCCACGCAGAAGCTGTGAACAATAGCAGGTAAACAGAGATGATGCTGAAAGAAGAGCCCGTTTGTCCAGCGCGGTCTGCTCTCCCATACGTCTTTTAAAAGTGCAGATAAAGGGCCACGGCACCATATGTCAGGGCAAAGCAAACATGTTCGACAGATGAGAGCAGGGGAGGAGATTGCGATCACTCGCATGCAAATCTGTTGTTAGAGTCAGTAAAAACGAAACAAGAATTTTCCCAGACGCTTTGTTTGAACATCAACTCTGAGTAAAGGTTTAAAAAATAAAACAGAAAACAAAAATTACAGTAAATAATTCATTACATATCTGGCTGTCCGTCCTTCCATCCATCCATATATTGTAATGGAAGCCACTGTCCCCTGAAGGTGTCTTTGCCTCGGAGCTTCCCTTCCAGTTCTTATCCTGGTAGCAGTCTACTAAGTTCATCCACACTTCGACTTAATAATTGGAAATGTGTACAAATGACTTAAAAGAGGAAGAAAAAGTTTTACAGAATTTATTCCAGATATGATCAGTTCAGAACTGAAAAATTACAAAATATTCCACAGCTGTGGGTTCAAGTCATCGGTATGTGCTGGTATCCAAAGAAAAAGAAGTCCCAAACAAGATTTCCTCCTCCCTCTTATACACTGTAAATGCAAACAATTTCCTGAATAAAGATGACATAGTGTAATTGGCACCATGTATTCGACACATAGTATATTTGGTCACAGATGTGGACCCAGTGCTCTCACTAACTTTGGTTTCCATAGGTGCAAACCTTTTACTCATATATCTTATATCCATGAGGCATATTCCATGAGTCTGTGTTGCATCCATTGGATGCTTACAATAACTGTGCGTATCATTATTTGACACGCCGATCACAGCCCTGTATTTTTCCCTACTGCATCTACACCTCAGGATTAAAAAAAAAGGTATGACTTATGCAGGAGAACGACAGAGTTGGAATGGTGATTTAGTAATGGGAAGTATCTCAATTTTTTGAATGGCTTAAGATACAGGTAGGCCTTCGCATTATGCCAAAGCAAAAACGATTGGGAAAAGTTGAAGCACTCCACAGTGCCCTTCTGTACTTGTAATATTTTGAGAAGGACCTGTTTGTTGTTTGTTCTCGTGTTGAAAGACTCAATAGTTTTTTCTTAGAATATCCACTGTGAGAAGCTGCCGGCTGGCAGCCATACCTAGGGAGGTAACAATACGGCAGTTGTATGGCTGGCCCCATGGAAGTCCTGGGCCTTCCATGGAGCCTCACCCCAATACGACATTCCTGTAACACGTCCCAAGAAAGACGACCAGGAGGCATCCGGAACAGATGCCTGAGGCTCCTTTCGACATGGATGATCAACGACTCTACTCCGAGCTCCTCCCGGGTGACTGAGCTCCTCACCTGATCTCGAAGGTGCGCTCAGCCACCCAATGCGAAGGGCAACAGTGGCGTTGGATGTAGGAGTTTGCCCTAAAATCGGAGGGTTGACAGTTCAAGCCCTGACTCTGACTTTCAGTGTCGTTGTGTCCTTTGGGCAAGACACTTCACCTGCATTGTCTACTGATGGTGGTCAGAGGGCCCGGTGGCGCCAGTGTATGGCAGGCCCCGCTTCGTCAGTGCGAGCCCCAGGGCAGCTGTGGCTACAATGTAGCTGTGAGTGTGAATGGGTGAATGAATGTAGTGTAAAAGCGCTTTGGTCAAGTCTCCTGACTTGAATAAAGGTGCTAATATAATATACATGCCATTTACCATTTCGATCCATCCATCATTCGTGATCTTGTCCTTTTTGGTCATTACCCAGATGTCATGACAATAGGTGAGGGTCGGAACGTAGATCGATCGGTAAATGCTGTAAAGAGCTTAGACCCCCGACTCAGCTCCCTCTTCACCACAATAGTTTGATACAGCGACTGCATCACTACCGACGCCGCACCGATCCGTCCATCGATCTCACGCTCTATCCGTCCCTCACTCATGAACAAGACCCAGAGATACTTGAACTTCTCCAGTTGAAAGACAAAGACCTGAAATGTCCTGCTGCATTAGTGTAATGCAAAATTACAATGAAATCAGTTGTCAACACTTTAAGATGTATTATCTCAATAGGCAACCATTACATTGTGGAATCTTTGTTACGTTCATAATGAAAATAATTATTTTGTCTTGACAGAAGACTGTCCTAATTAGATAAGCTGATTGGGGTAAACATTAGACTCAATAATTCATAGTGTTACACTATGGGTGGGAAAACTAACTATATCTACTTCTGCTTAACAGAGGATTAATATTAGATTTTAACAAGTGCAAACAAGAATAGCAAAGACTAATTCTATCAGTACCAAATGTTCTTTTCCTTTAAAACATTTTGTGCTGATTGTCTCAAAGCAACAGTTGTGGCTTACAGGTTCCTATTGAGACGCAAATTGAGAACAAATGCCATTTAATAGTAACTCTGGGCACTGGCACTTTCCATACACAGTTGTTCTGTTTTTGCTTTCGTCTTTCAAAAGAACTTTGTTTTTTTTTTAGATCATCAATCTAACTTGAATATCAGACAATGGGAAGTTGAGTTAATAAGAAAAGGTCAAATCTGAAATTTAATAAGAGAATGAAAGCCATCCAAACTATTCTGGCAACATTCCACAAAGCAGCTGCTCCTGAAACCTAATATCTGCCACCTTTAGCACCAACAACTGCCATTAATCATTTGCTCTAACTGGCAATGAGTCTTTTACATCCTGTTGGACACATTAATGGGTGTTTAAGGTCATTTGCAATGTTACAGACAGGGTTTAAATCTAGAATTTGACCGTGGCAACACCAAAACCTTCCTTTTTTCTCCTTTTTGGAACCAGTCAGTGGATATGTCAATATTCCTCAGATCTTTCCCAGGAACATAACCACATCACAAAATAGGGAATAGGTAATTACCTTTTTCTCAAAATAAGTGTATATTTCCTTGTGTGTGTCAGACAGTTTGCCAATGGAATAAAATAATCTTATTTCAAGCGCCTACTTTCTCATTATTTCATTTTAAGGACAAAAGTTTTCATTCCATTGATTATCTTATTTAACTGCTCAAATTAAAGCAAACACATTGGAATTTGTCCCTTATTTATAGATGATTTTTTTCAGTTTCAGATAAAGGTCCAACCTGGCGGTCCAACATCATTTCAAGGATTTTTGGCCAGAAAGTCGAATTAATAAGCCTAATTTACATGACCCTTTTGAAACTGTAACCGAGATAACTGTTGAGTGGAGCAAAACTGAACCGGACCAAGCCAGACACAACAGAACCACACTAAACTGGTACTAGTTCATGAGCAGAGCTCAGTGTGGTTCAATTCTGGCTCAGTTGTTAGATAACAAAGAGCGCTTGAGCAGAATGTGTCGTTGAATCTCCACAAACTTCGTAAACCTTACCTCTAGAGAGCAGTAGTACCGTAGATCGTCACTAGGAGGCGAGGAACCGTGCTAGCGTGGTTTGTAAATGGTCGTAAGGAACTGAGCTCAGCATGGTTAACTGGTCCAATCTCCGCACAGATGGTAATATAACTGGGGCTATTGTTTCATCAGTAGTTCCTGAAGTATACACTGGGAAAACGATCTAGAAATAAGTAAAAATGTCTTCAATTAAGTGTATTTACCCTTAATTTGAGTAGGTAAATTTGATAGTTTGCCAATGGAATGAGAATTTTTACTCTTAGAATAAGATAATTGGATAAAATACACTTGAAATAAGACAATGCACTTGTGTTTTCTTATCTTAAGTCTAAATTTTCTTGCTCCATTGGCAAGATGTCTATTTTACCTCCTCAATCCAAGAACAAATACACTTATTTTAAGAAAAAATTACTTATCTAGCTGCCCCAGATGTCACTCTGTCTCCATCCTATGAACTGTTTATATACTGCTGTTCCTTACATGCAATGCTGATGGTTTTACTCTACATTTAACAGTAAAAACATCTTATCATCCTAATGTTCCACTTTCTTCATCTGTATATTGAATATTCTCTGGGGAAGATACGTTTTTTGGCAAATGTGAGTCAGCCCTCCATGTTTTTTGTTTTCTCTGTGGTTGGCGGTGGTTTTGTTTGCCTCGGAAATCTCCATGAAGGCACTTTTAACCCAATTTATTCATTATTGTTGAATCACGAACACTGATTCATCACTACAAAGAATGTTCCCTACTGTTCCTTGTTTTCTTTATTTAAGGATAATGATGCTCACCCTGGTTTGCTGGATGCCTTTCAGCCATTTCCATAAAGCTAAAGTGTGCAAAGTTGTTAAAGCTGCAAATAAATGGGAGTAAAGTTATAATTCCAGAGCAGTCAGCTCTTTTTTATTCATGAAATCAAAAGTTTCATTTATAAATCTGTAAGCAACCATTTTAAAGACTTGATAATGCCAAATTGGCCTGATATAAAGTTGACACCCCTGCAATAATATGATCCCGTGGTTTACCAATCCGCTCCAATATGTGATGCTTTAGGCTTTGATATTTTGGAAAAGATTGAGTTTTGCTTCCATGAGTTAATGTCTCTGTTATATGCTGCCTTAATAAGCATTGATACAGATTATTTAAGCAATTCTTGATTTCTGTGGTCTTTTCTTTCTATTGGATAATTCACTCTGCTAGGTAGCAACAAGGTTTGCGAAAAAGTTTGAGCAGCACAAACTGAGGCGATAACTTTGCATCTAAGTTTTTTGGATGTCAGACAAATATAAAATAATCTCTACTGGACAAATAAGTCTAATCAATAGAACCCGAATATATATAACTAACAAAATTTAACGGATCTGCTGCTAAAATATCATAGACAAGGTCAGGTAGAGTCCAAACCTCATTGGGTGAAATAAAATAAAATAAACAAACACTACTAGACAGATTGGTGATGTCGGTGATTGTTTTATTGACCATAAACAATGCTTTGGTATCAGTGGCGGCTGGTGAAAAATATTTTTGGTGGGGCTGATATAGCCTAGTGTATGTCTCCAACTAATCCGGAATAAGAATTCAAATAAACAATTGGACAATACATATAATTTAACAGTAATGATTTAATTTACTATATATAATAACAGTAACAGTGATGATTTTTGGGTCACTGTGACGGGGTTCTTTGGCATGGCCTTCAAGAATCCAGGCTCAATTCGGGTTACCTGTGTTGGTGATTTATTGAGCTCAAAAACTCAAAACAAGGGTGCAAAAGAAACTAAACATGTACAAGATAATTTGGGCCTCAGCCTCCCTCCAGTTACCAGCAATGTAACAAAGAACAAGAAAACAAGAAAAAGCAATTTTTCTTCCCACAGCCCTCATTAAATAATTTAAGCCCCTTCCCTCAGGCTCTCTTATTTCTGATTTCTTCTCATTAATCAGTTTTGTCCATATATTACTTCCACAAACAATTGATGTACAAAAAACAAACAAATAATTTTTACAACTTAATTCTTTTACACAGATTCACTGACTTATTGAATTACAGCAAACTGGGTTTGAACCCAGCAAAGACGCAGCCAGACTGAAGATGACCAGTCCCCATACGCATACAAGGCACATACACACACACACATACTACTACACACACACACACACACACACACACACACACACACACACACACACACACACACACACACACACACACACACTGCTAACCCCACTGAAATATTAAGTGTGCACCCTCAATAACGCCAGCAGGTATCCAGGAACAGCTTGTGTGTTTTAAGTTCATGGAGCTACTGGGCTCCAGCGCGAGTGTATTGTTCCTCACAAACACATTATAACAGGAATGTGTGTGTGGCGCTATAAAGTTAGAGAGGTTGTTTTAAGCTTACCGAGATTGGATTCGGTCACAGTCACAATAACCATGACATGAAATGTTTCATATCCTACAAGCAACAGGGATGCCTTCTTCTGGCAAACGGTTAGATAAATAAGGATCTCAACGAGATTTGGTGGAAGCTGCATCTCGTTCGTTACATTAAGCCATCAGTCCCTCCCTAATTGTCTGCACCTGCGCTTTGGGTTCAGAAGCCTGTAAAAGTACTTGCGCAGTATTTTCAAGCGCCCCCAATACCATAATGTTCCGAGACAGCTGATTGGCCATTAAATTCACCTAGCAAAAAGTACATGATTGACAGATTCTCTCTGCAGTCTGTGGGGCTGTTCGATCAGCGCCCCCAGAACAGTAGCCGGTAGGAGTCTGTCTGTGGAAATCCACAAATTAATGACAGTAGATAGGGAAATGTAGTTTATATAATAATTTGTTTTGCTTATAGGTACAGACTCTAGTAAAACTGGCATTTATGAGTTAATTTCATAAATATATTTTTCGTTTCTCTCTTCTTATCAGTGAGGGCGGTGCCCCAGCGCCCTATGGGCCGGCCGCCACTGTTTGGTATATAAAGGAACAATGGAAGACATTTCTAACTGATAGATTATGATACATCAGACAGGAAATAAATGATTTATTTTGTTGAAGAAAATCCTTATATTTTTTTGTCATACAGCCTGTCAATTTTGTTGTTTTTGGCCCTTTTCTGACCCACTCCGTAAGTAAGCAAACAAAAAATAAATAGGCAAGATACATAAATTCCAAATAAATCATAATGCCCTTATAAGAAATCTAAACTCATATTTACACAGCTATGCTGCCTGAACCAATAATTCATGGTACTGTATAATATAAACATTACATAGAGGACTCCAAGATGACTTCACAGACACTTGACCCGAAAAACCCCCAAACCTGCTCTGAAAAGACCATGAAATCTGTATTTATCATCTTTAATGTTGGTCTATTGAGGTGAATAAAAATGTATTGTTTATTTATAGTTAATAGTCTAGTATTTTAAGTTAGTTAAGATGTTCCACTTGATGGTATCAGTGCTGCCACCCTCTGGTTTAGAGGGGAACTGCTTTTTCCAGAGATGGTAAATAACGTCCACATGGGTACAAAAAATTAGATGTTAGGGATTTTGGTGAGCTTCCCTCTGGAGTGAGGAGTAAAGAGACATTTCTATTAATCTGCATGGACATTTAGCAACAACGAGACCTGGACCTGATAAATACCTACATAACAAGCCCCATTTTTCCAGTTTCCACAGAAAACAAATCCTTTATTCTAGAGAAAACTGACTCACCAAAGTTTTCACGTAAGCAGTAATAAAAGTCTTCTGTTGTACAAAATCCTTGCAGACCTGACAGCAGTCTGAATCCATTCTATAAACCCTAACTTCACAAAAGCTCCACTCATGTCTCATGATTCGTCTCATTTCCCTGCCATGCCCGTGGCCCACCTCCGACCAAACCGCAGCTCCTCTGATCTTCTGTCATAATATGCCCTGGTTTACCGCCTTGCAGATCAGCGCCGCATGGGGACAGAGGCAGCTTTTGGGCCAGCGAAAACGTCCCAATCTGCCTCTACCGCTGCAGCTTCTGCGACAAATAACAACACCAATCCAGCGGATACAGGAAAGCATACTGCATCTCTGAGCCCAAATTTGCTCACTGCTTTTGAATGATGGCTTTCCTGTAGAAAATAACAACCGCATGCAGCAATTACTCTGTGGCGAAGAATTCATCTCTAATCAGGAACACTGCTTTTAACCCGAGCTGTCATTTTTAGTTTGAGTTACTGCCGAGGGCCAAAACAAAATACCGCATTCTCACGGACAGTTATTCTTTTGGATTACTTTATTAATGTTTCTGTCAGGATTCCAGTTTTTGTGGGTTGTTTTTGTGTTTCCTCTTTCTCCTCCACCAGGTGGTGCCCCCATTCTCATTCGGCCTTCCCTGCACACCTGCAGCTCCTTGGATCATTACCTGAGGATTCTTAGCCTGCTGACTGCCACTACCTGAGGCCAGAGTGTTTGCCAGTTTTGGGAAGTCATCCTGCAAACTGGATGTTTTGGACCTTCCTCTCCCTGGAAGGATTATCTGAGCTTCAAACTGAGCTGGGGATTCAAACTGGAGGTTTGGATCTACTTTTCCCCAAGGAATTGTTTAAGTTTCACACTGAGCCAGGGATACACTTCCACAAGTAGATGTTCAAGTACCATTGGAAATCTAAGTGGCAGTCAGCTCCTCCGTTGCTCAAGAAAACACCCCAACCTGGGTAAACCCTGTCCGCCCTCCAACGAGCAAGTGTATTACTGGAACCCACACCGACTGGATTCAGAGAAAGACACCTTTACAAGAAACGTGAGTCCTGTTGCCTTTATTCTAGGGATGCACGATATTTGGGATTTTGGCCCGATATCAAGTATAGCGCTCTATATTTTGAAAACTCATGTAGCCGATAACCGATCGGTTCACACCAGGATGTTAAAGCTTGGACAAAAATAAGTAGTCATTGAAAATAGCAGTTTTGTTATCCATTTCTGACACTTTGAAAAATAATATACTCAAATATATTTTCATATGCTGATATGAAATTGATTTTTAAAAAACGCTGTATCGCATCTATTTTACTTTCAAAATCTGGTGAAATTTCATTTGTTCTGTTACAAACTCTCGTGATATTTTGCAAATTCTTGCTGAGATTTTGTTAGTAAAATAGATCTCCATCGCAGCGTCAATATATCACTTATATAAAAATATGCGGCAAACATTTAAAATTTTCGGTGATTTCAGAGCATAACGATGACATATAGCAATATTTCATTAGTAAAAGAGATTGATATGGTGTTTTTAAATGGCAATATATCAGCATATATATATATATATATATATATATATATATATATATATATATTGGGATATTTTAATGTATCAATATTTTTCCCTCGTCTTTAGAAGTTTTTAAGTCTGTAAAAAAGAAGTTTTTGAGGAAGAAGAAGAAGTAGTATTTTTTCTTAAATTAATTTTAGACTTTAGAAACTCAGAAGCTGATCAAATATCGGGTTAAATATCGCGGTGGGTGGCCGATGTCCGATATTCAGTTTTAAGGCCGATACCGATAGGGGGCCGATTATATCGTGCATCCCTACTTTGATTCCCTTTTGCAAACCAAGCCTCAAATTCTCCCACTGAGCCTGAACTAACCACAAGAACTTCCCCTTCACTTTTCAGTGCCGGTTCGCCAGTTTTCGAGCAGCACTGGACCATCCTCTACCAGTTCTCAATAAACCTGTTAAACCTTGGTCTCTCTGTTTGGTTTTCTGCATGTGGGTCAGATCTTAGAATAAAATCATGACAGTTTCTCAGTTTCTTTAAAAATCCACTTTTTATTTTGCTTTACTTGCAGCCCCTTACAACAACATGAAAGCCAGAGCTCATTAAGGAGCTACTGTCTAATCCGGTTTCTTTTGGAATCAGAAGAAACTTTGGCTGACCTCTCGCCCACCTGCATGTGGATATTTTTAATTAATTCATGTTATTTTCCATAAGTCTGTTTACTCTTGAAAAAAAGAAGAGAAACATAGCATCCTGGGCGGGTTGTATCCGGAGTAAGGCTCGGCATGCAGCTAAATGAGACCACAGATATTCCTTGGTCCTCTGTTTCCTCTCTTCATCAGCGTATCCTCCTTCTTTTAGGGTCTCTACACACTCAGGCTTAAGCGAACAGTGAGGCACATTCAGCTCTTTGCTTTTTCCTCACCGGGGTCCTGACCTTTCCTAACAATGCTGCGCTCTGCCTTTTCTTTGGGCGTAAGGAGGGTGTTGATGCTCCAACCGGGACGGCTGTCTTCCTTTCAGGCTCACACACGTCAAAACACACAGAGCTGTTTGTCTCATTCTCTCTTGCAAACAACTGGGGTCTCTGTGTGGAGGTTTTATCCTTATTCATCCCAGTCAGATGGATTTACAGTGTGTGCATTCCCAAGTAAAAACAGAAACCTTGCTTATCTTGTCTCCATCACATTTAAAATAATTCAGCAATTTCAGGGCTTTCGGCTTTTGAGAAATCTAGGTTTGATCCAGGTGTGGGAATTAATTTTATTACCGTAATCTTTTCTGTCATATAACTCAACTTAGATTCATTGAAAGCTATGCTGCAATTCATTAGGATAATTTTATATGTATTTTTTAATTGAAATCAGATTTTTTGCTCACTTCTTCTTCAGTTCAGTTCTGAATTGGTGTAGTGTGCTATTTCCATGCCCAACCTGCAGTCATGTTATTTGAATTATCTTAGCTTACTCTGGTTGTATGAAAAGTTTTTTTTTTTTCTGGAAAATTAGCATTTCCTGCTTGGGTATAATTTGTTATTTTTGTAATTAACGCTTTGAATGTGATCAGTTTAAGTTAATAATGTCCTTTGTATTATTTACAATACCGACAGAAGTCAGATATTGTGCATGTGTGCAGGGAGTAAACAAGGTAGTAGACTACAACAGCTAATGCTACGTTCACATCGATTGAAGTCAAAGGTTGATGCGCATCAAGGTGCATGACAAGGCCCTGCAGTGATTCTCAAGCAGCAGCATCAGTGCATCTTGATGCATCTGAGCAGCAGAAGCAGCCAGTGTTGCCAACTCCTCAGTAAGGAAAGTAGCTATTGGCTGTGCTATAAGTCGCTATAAGTCGCTGAATGACGTCATTGCCTAATTTGCATAATATATATATATTTTTTCAACTTTTTTTTTTATTTAACTTTTTCTTTTTCCCTTGTGGTCCAATAAGGACCTTAAAAATCCTGCTAAAACGTGAACATTTTGAACCATAACATTTTTTTTTACATTACATTAACAATCTAAATGGAAAAAAAAAAGACTATAAAGAATCAATGACAATGTGAGCAAATGGTAAATTGTTTTTATTTTTTTAAACTAATAAGAATTCCCTGCACACACACACAGGCTGTGCTTGCCTGCTCACAGAAAGAGTGGATCATGGTCATGTTGGTCAAGGCTCTCTATGGCAGGTTCAGCAACTGAGGAAGCTGACTCCAGAGTGATCAACCTGTGCCGTTAAACCCCGGGCGCATGCGCGCAGTTCATTTGCTGTCTGGAAGCTGAGGGTAAACATGCTGTGTCTCTGACTGTAGCGCTGAGAGGGACTCCTGCCAAGCGGGAGAACAGGGTTGGGACGGGGAGGCGCCTCCAGCAGACACCAGAAAAGTCGCTAGATTTGTCGCTAGTCGCTGTTTTGAAAAAGAGTCGCTGGAGGGGTCTGAAAAGTCGCTAAATAGCGACAAAGTCGCTGAGTTGGCAACACTGGAAGCAGCGCTTCATGAGCTTCTGAGCAGCTTCACAAGCTGTAGCTGCTGGCGTTGGAAAAATGTAACTTTTGGTGTTCAACGTGCCACATCATCCAGAATCAGAAAAGCTGATCTGAAAGTTGGCATGGAGACAAACAGTGCTGCTGATGCAGAGCACTATGATCACTCCTCCAAAACAGTTTATTAATGCCTAAATTAACTTAAAATGTCCAAACCTACTGAAAAATATGTTTGATTTTATTTTTCTGGTGCCTGCAGTTTGTACCCACATACCAACAAAATGCCAACATCTACTTCAAACCTGTACAGAATAGCAGCGGAAAACCCCCCAAAAGGCGAATAATGGTTAGAGGCAGCTGCTGCTGGGGATTCCCCAGCTTACAGCGTGACCAAGCAAGTTATCTAGTCTTCCATATGAAGGACCAACTCTGCCATATTTAAAAATAAATACAGAGAGAAATAACTAACGCTCAATAAATGTATAAGCACACAAATTA
>JAGKQL010000064.1:1968796-2018086 GCA_018398635.1 Cyprinodon brontotheroides
TTGTCCCTAATATTTCAGGCAGGGTCAAAGCTACAATGGTGCTGACACCAGAAAACCATTCTATGACATCTTACCTTTACAGAGGTACCAAAAGTTTCTTTTCTTAAATCTAATAGCTGTGAGGCTATAAGTGATTTACTTTTGTGTGTTTTTACCAGGCAGAAATTTATTTATACCCCCTGAGGGTGTAAGAGGTTAAGATGACATGTGCTATGAATTACAAAAAAATAAAATGAATTGACATGAAATCATTCAGTAAGGACAGAGACTCTGTTCAATCTAATCTTTCCTTCTTAGAGGTTCTTATGATCCTGGCCCCAGTCCCCCACCCCAAAAGACATCTCCGTCTCTATATGAACACATGCACCTTACACTTCATCTCTGTTGTTTTATCCTCACACAATCAAATCCAGCTCTTTCATGAAGTCACGTTTCTGAGTGACGAGCTCAGCTGACCTTGTCTCATGGGGTGGGGGTCCGTCAGCCCTGCTGGATCTTTAATATAGTTCTGCCTCTATGTCAAAATGAGATGGTGCAGGGGTCCTTAATGGAGGCTGTGATCAATAACAACACAAAGGCCTTGAGTATTTGGACAGTTCAGCTTTTAAACTCACAAATTCCACCTGTGATGGATTATACAAACTGGAAGTGACCTGAAATCTAAGTGTTAGATGTTCAAAAGGGAAAATGCCGCCTCTGTCGTGCTACTTGCCTTTGCATGCCAACCCACACACAGCTCCCTCCGGCCCGAAGACCTCCAGGGGGTTGCTGAACTTGCACTGTTTTATTAGTTGTAACACATTCATCTCGTTCAAGGGGAGCAGCGACCTTTTCAAATTCCTACCTGTGATTAAACAGCAGAACCAGTCGTCAGGGCTGCAAGCCATCGTAGCCTAAAGGTTATTAACACTGGAAGGAAGAAAAAAGTCAGCAACCTGAAAGCGCTTCTCTCTCTGAAGAGAGAGGGGGACGTGTTGAGGGCCTTTTCTGAAATGCTTCATGGCAGTCATTAGGTCTGCTGGCAGCACTTTCAAAGTGATACATGCTAATTCCTCCGACTCTGGAGCAGTTTAATTAACAGGACTGTTGAGGGAAGAAGTCATACTGAGTTGGAAAATAGGATTATGCTCCTAAATCGTGCAAAAAAAAAAGGGTATAAAAAAAGTAAAGCATTAGAATCAAACACAAAGTGTACCTTTTTTGGGACGCAACTTTCCCACAGAAGAACACACACCCAGAACACGCCTCTGTTCTGGCTGTTATTATTAACCATTTTCACAGCGATGGTGTTTCCACAAGAAGGCCAGCTTGTCCCGACCGTGTTTGCTCACCCCATTAAAATAGCCGCTGTGCTAAAGTGATCAAGCACCTCGGCTGGGCCCCTAAATCCAAGTGGTCACTCTAAAAATATTCAATATACAGCAAACGCACAAAAACCAACAAGCTGCCCCCCTGCCTCCCTCACTGGCTGTGCTTTAAAACAACACACTCAGACGTGTGGAATGCGAACATATCTGCCTGATAAATCCCCATTTTTCAGTTGTTGTTTTTTTTTTCTGGTGATGCCTTTTGAGTAGAAATCCCCCTTTCTGGATGGAATGTTTTTCAGCGTTTGCTTTGGTCATATGTGAGCGATATTGCTTCAAAAAAATGAATACAGACATTGTTTAGTGGAGGAGAGGAAGAAAGGCTGGCCTGGGTTTTACTCTTTTTTTTTTCCTAGTGAGGCCTTATCTTCTCCTCTCATCAGGGAAAGTCTGCTTCAGGTTATTATTGCTGACCTGCTGGTCCTTTTGCTTGCAGAGATAAAAAGCATTTAACCTTTTTTTTGTAATTTCCATCACGCTTTAACAGTGAAAACAGACAAGCTGATCCCGGTGCTGTGAGAAACTATTTGCCCCTTTATCGATTTCTTTTGCTTTTCTTTCTCACACTTAAAAAAAAACAGTTAAAAATAACATTAATAATCAGGCAAAGATCCCCTGAATAAATCTAAAATGTAGTTCCTAAATTATGAATTTAATTTAAATCAAAGAAAAGATAATTAGAAGAAAAGAAAAAAAATCAGAACTGATTTTGCCACCATATCCTAGTTCGATGTAACAGTTTGGTGTAACTCTACCTTTATTATACCTTTTACCATCCAAAATACTAAGCTTATTCTAAGCTCTTTTCTGCATCTGTGCTGCTATTGGCTTAGACTGCTGGAGGACATAGGGATCCCTTTTCATCGTTCAACTTTATTCTATATCTATTCTCCCACCCTGCAGTATTTGTTATTTCAATGTATAACGTTCTGCTCTCTTTGCCTTTTCTCATCATAGTAGCTTCATCTGGTCTGATTCTGTTTGGCTGTTAACCATCCATTAGGAGTGTAAATCACATCCATCATGCATGACCCTCGATCTCGATCTGTGTACTCGATTTCCTGATTCAACGATTCGATTAATTTGATACTCAAGAATACACAACAATAACGATTCGAGTCGATTTCCATTAAGTTCGCTAAAATTTTTTTTTTTTTTTTTTTACACCTTACAGGCTAAACAAAGTTTCAAATCAATGAAAGCTGTAATATCGTTATACTATTTTTTTTTTTTTTTAGAAACAACAGCAAATAACACAGAAGTAGAAAAGTTGCATTAAAAAATACCATGCAGACTTACTTGCAGAAAATCAGTGCAAATGAGTGCAATGCAATACCTCGCCTCCAGACTCCGCCCCCTCCACAGACGCTCCGCTGCTCCTCTCCCAAATTGTAGCTGACCGTGCAGACAGTGCCGCAGACAGGAGGCCAGCTTGTTTTTGTTTTTATGGACTAAAATTCGAGGGAAAAAACAACTTCGTGAAGTTTGACCCTCTAGAAGAGTGAGGTGCGCGTGAACGCTGGACCCTTTTTCCTACCTGGATCTTCGCTCTTTGGCCCACATGTCCTCCTCCGTGCGTCAGGACTCAAACGCCGCCCCACTTCCTAAATGCGCCTCGGCGTCATCTTAGACTCCACACAGCATGTAGCACAGACCACGCTTCAATACCCCGAGCGCAATTCAAAAAATGTCTGTGTCAAGCTTACTGCAAATACACTGGCTGTAAGAGTGATAAGCAGGAAGCTAGGTGCAGGAGTGACAAAATAGGTTAGCGCTACCTTACGCAGCACAGGAGGGAGAAGTGCATGCCCCAGGAGCAAATGGATAAAAAATAGACCGGGAGGAAAAAAAGCATGAATCGATTTCTTCCTAAGCGGCGCTTCATTGGATCATCGGCTGTTGGATCGATGCATCGATATAAAACGCATTGATTATTATTTACACCCCTAGACTCCATCATGGAGAAAAAAATCTAAGCTGTGCTACTGGCATCATTGTTTTTCTTTTTATAGCGTGTTGAAGCTTGGCCTGTTTTCCAGTGTAGTCCTGTTTCTCTGACTGTGACTAACTGGATGTGCTCTCTTCATCCTCTGACATGGGAGCTGGCTGGGAGCTCGTCTTCCTGGCTGTGTGTTTCCTAGATGAGGGTCCGTTTTGTGAAACTGATTGACAGTTTCCTTTTTTTATCTCTGCTTCTTTTTTCTTTTGTCTTTTTGTCTCATTGAACCCCAAGGTTCTTTGAAATTTTCAATTGCTTTTTGTGAGTAATTTTCCCTTTCTCTCTTTATTTTGCTGTGGTTTTTATGTATTGTTTTGATTCACCATGTCTGCTTGGAGTTTCCCTTTTTAGGTTTTAGATTGTTTTGGGTTCGCCATATTTAGATTTTTTTTTTGCCAACTGGGTTTTGCCATAAAGGCCATTTCTCCATGCTCACATTTATCAGGTTTTTATGTTACCGCATTTTTCTTAACTTTTGGCTTTCTAGTTTTTTGTTTTCTCTGAGTTAGTCTGGTTTAGTTCTTACCACGTTTTCACTGGACTTAAAGTTTTGTTCCAGCTTAGTTATGTTTCTTTCCTTTTTCTGTCAAAGAAAAGCCATACTTACTCTACCTGTTCATCATTCCTTTTTTATTTTCTTATTATAATTATGTATATATAGTCTACCTACATCTGCTAGTTAGTTCCTAGTGTTAACTAAGTGAATTATTGTGAACTAAAATTAATGAAATAACAAAAACCACAATAAAGAAAAAGTTTCATGTACTGAAAGAAATAGAAAAATGAGGCAAAAAAAGACAAAAAATAAAACTTCAAACTGTAATAAGAAAATTAGATAACACTGAAACTGTAATAAAATTTAAGAGATAACTTGCTCAGTTTTTCATGTCTTTATCATAATGTGATAATATTCCAGTTGCTTGTTAACGTTTTTACACTAGCAGATGGGACAGCAGTGTTGCTGCAGTGGTTGGTCCTTATCTGGCATTTTATTTCTATATAACAGTTTTTTTTAGTCTTACCCCGAGTATATAAGTCATATTATACAAAAGATAGAAACTATATCTCTAAATAATGAAAAAATCATCTCAAACTAGGCATTTTTAAAGAATAAAAATGTAACTAAACTAGTTAACAAATGCAAAAATAAAATAAAACTAAAATAGAGTTAAACATCAGAAGTTGAAGCTAAATAAAAAAATAAATAATGAAAATTTTAAATTTATTTAAACCTTGCTTCCTGCCTGTGCCATTCTGCAGGACTGTATGTTTTTTCACCTTTATTTTAAGTGAACTCTTTTTCCAACTTAACCCCCTGCCTGCCAGCCTGCATTTGGTCAATAAATTTAATTATCTCTTAAACTCAATGTTGTTTTCACTTTTGTTATCTCTGTCAGATCTAACAATTTCTTGATAATTTAAAAATTGTAGTTGATAAAAAAAACCTGTAAGAGCACAGTATTGCAACATAGCAAATCTGTTTTCCACACAGCATGTATGATCAATTCAGTAGTTTCCAAATAAGGAAAATAAATTTCTGTTTCTTGATTCCTTTCAGAGAAATAAGCAAAAGCCTTTGTTTTTATATGACCCCAAAACAAACATATCATTCATAATTTCCTCAAAAAAAAAAAGAGAGATTCTGTCTGAAGTCCTGGGGAGCCATGTACAGTGTAACATAATCTGAATTCAAAGTATGGGACATAAAGACCTCTGCTCTGTCCCACAGCGGTGCCCTCCTGCTCCAATCCAAACCAAAAAACGCTCTGAGAGCAGCACTGTCATCCCCTCGTCCGCCTCTTAGTCCTAACCCCACACCCGACCACGCCCGTCCTGTCAGGTTAGAAGAAAGTGACCATTGTGCAGGCCGCCTGTTGTGGTTGTGGGTTTAGCTGTGCCCAGGATGGAGGGTGCCGAGTTTCCATCTCAGATGACCAGACATCATTGCCTTGTTCTGACTTCAACCACTTAGGTTCAAACCTCAAGGATTAAACCGACTGTCATTTTTAAATTAAGTATAAGATGTGTTGGATACAAAATCGTCCACATCCTGCACAAAGCAGCCTTTCTTAGCCTGAGTTTATAACCTTGTAGTTGACTTTTTTTTTAGCACTGAACACACTGCTCAAAACATCCCTGGGAGATGCTTTTTTACAGTAGTGTCCAAAAAAGCAGCATAGAAGAAAAGTCCTTTGTTTGTCCTTTACTGTGGAGAATCAGACAGTATTTACCAGTTTCTAGATGTGTTGGGTTTTTTTTTTTTTTTGTGAGGATTCTATAATGTACTTATACCACTGAGATAGAGTTGTTTATTTTGGTTAATCTGTCTGTTTTCTGGGTTTGCTTGTTTAGTTGCTGTTCAGCCAGCTTTTCTTTTCTTTTTTTTTTTTTACAATTTCTTTTAGTTATATTATAGATCATTAATAGTTTTGCAAAAGTTACACTCTTAATTATTACAAAAAAAAAATTAAGTATTCCCCAGGAGGCTATAATCTCTAATTTCCATGCACATTTTGAGTGTTTTACACCTGCAGATTCAGTACAAGTAGAGATGGAAGTAATCTAAGTACAAATCGTTACTGTACTCAAGTAGATTTTTTCTTCTGATATTTTTACTTTACTTTTACTACTTATTTTTTACTTTACTTCTACTCCTTACATTTTACACAAATATCTGTACTTTCTACTCCTTATATTTTAAAAAAATTGGCCTGTGCTACTTTAGTTTTGAATCATTTCCTAATGGAGTTATCA
This sequence comes from Cyprinodon brontotheroides, assembly GCA_018398635.1. Classification (NCBI taxonomy): domain Eukaryota; kingdom Metazoa; phylum Chordata; class Actinopteri; order Cyprinodontiformes; family Cyprinodontidae; genus Cyprinodon; species Cyprinodon brontotheroides. Next base: position 1,974,917 of record JAGKQL010000064.1, read on the forward strand.
AGTATTATTTTTTCGTATACGCTACTTGGCCAATTTTCAAATTCAACTGAATTGATGGGAATCTACGCTGTATTTGATTCCATCACTACAAGTTAGATGAATCGGACAGATTCGGGCGTGTATTCATTCGCTGCGCAAACCATTGCAGCTTGGTGGCGGTGGCGCAGTTAGCATAGCATGGACAACGAGATGATTGAAAATGAACACAATGGAGATCTTAGTCCTATTGGCAGACATCCATTTTAAATGGATGTCTGCCAACTGCATTACTTACTTTATACTTTAAGTACCTATGCTGCCTGTACTTTGTTACTTTTACTTGAGTAAAGAAGTTTAATCAGTACTTCCACTTTTACCAGAGTATTTTTTAACCCAAGTATCTGTACTTTTACTCAAGTACGGAAAGTGAGTACTTTTGCCATCTCTGAGTACAAGATCCAATATGTCAAACACATTAGAGAGGACTCCCCAAGGTTGGCCCTAGAGCAGGGGTCTGCAACCTTTCATATCCAAAGAGCCGTTTTGCCCAGAGTCCGACCAAGTAAAAGTTTTTTAGAGCCGCAAAATATAACATGACTTTTTCTGGAAAACCTTTTTTTTAAAATCTTGTATAGGAAATCAGCTGTTGCCATCTCAAACAATCAGCAATTCATGATTTTTTAATGTTAAAACTTACAATTCTAAGTTTTCAATTCATAGAAAAATGTCTCTTAAAAAACATATTTCAGGTTCTTTTAATCTCATTCTTTTCCATCTTATAAAAACGCTAAAGCTGTATTGATACTGGGCGTATATATTATAGTAAATTATTTAGCTCTTTGCTACAAGCATTTTAGCTCTTGCCAAGAGGTCCAAACAAGGGCCTGGACGCAGAAGCTGCAGACCTCGCCCTAGAGGGTCAGCTGTCCTGCAAGTCTTGCATGTTTCCTGCTTTACCACAGCTAATTTACATTCATAGTTGATTAGCAGTTTTTGCTGAACTGCAATCACTGAATCATTCATGTACGGAAGCAGGGGAACTCTGAAACCTGCAGGATGAGCGCCCTTGAGGACTGACTTGGACAGGCTCACGTGGAGCAGCCAAACCCCAGCTAGCCCTTTCATTTATTTCAATCCATACACATACGTTGAATTGCACCCTAAAACCCTATCTCCCAGTCTCAAACGTACGTGTCCCATTTTCAAAGGAATCTAGCCACTAGGTTCACTGTGGCTGGTTTGCACTCTGGCCCATATATTTCTGCTTCTGTCACTAATAGGTGCCTAGGAGTTTGGCCAGACAAAGATGGCAGCCAGCGCTCAGGATCTGCTACTGTAAATGCAGGAGGGAAATTGACTGTTCCATCAGCTTCTGCAGCTAAAGAGGGGACCTGAATTTTCCTTTCTAATTCTGGTACTTCTGCTCTAGGGAATTGCTCATGCTGTGCCTTTACCTTCCGGAAGATATAGATCAGTTTTTCTTTCCCAAAACCTAACTGTACTGCCAAATGCTCTGTAATTTGCAGGCTGCCTTGCCTAGCCTGAACTCTCATCCCCGCATTGTGTTAATGGTCTGATCAGCCAGTGTATATATACCCTTGTGTGTCATTTCTTTGTTAGATCAAGTTATGTTTGTTTGTTGGAGCCAACCAGCTCAAGTAATAGTTTGCTTGAGTTAAATTTTCTCTTTTTGGTTGCCCTCTTTTATAACTTGAACCCATGTATTTTTTATAAGTTTCTTTGTTGACTTCTTGACGTCATTACCTGAAGGAAACATGCATGGATGAAGCTAGTCAAATAATGAACACAGTGTTTTGAAAATTACAGAAAATACAAGTTACACAAATCTAGTGAACTACCAAATCAGATGAAGGTGCTTACATTTCCATTTGTAAAACCAAAGGTGAAATACTGTAAAAAAAAAAAATACATGTTGGCTCATATTGTTTTTTTTTTCTTACAATGTTTAGATATAGACCAGTATACTGTAACCTATATTTCTAACAGCTAAATTAAACGTTTGTATTTTAGATTTTAAGCCTTTAGCTTCTCAGTTTTGATTATTTAAAAAAAAAGAATCCATCTTAAATATTTTATTTTCAAAGTATGATAAACAAACACGCTTTATCTTCTTATTATTTGTTATTATTCCAGCATTTTTCATTTATACTAGATGCAGCTCATCACCTCAAGAGTAATTTCTGCTTTTTCCTTTTAGCCGTGGAAAATCATATACAAAGACTGTCTTCATCCTGAAATGGAAGAAATCCACAGGAGACCAGAATACCAATGATTTCCACATTGCAGACTTTAAATGGAATGTGATAATAATAACCACTGAGGTGCGTTTTTATATACTTGTGTGCAGAAACCCAAGCCTTTAAAATAGGCAATAATGAATCAGTTCCAATCAGGTTCTGTTTTTGCCTCATGTTTACACTCTGTTTCCTACCTTTTTTTCTATCTTTATAATTTTAGAGGACAGTTCATATGTTGCCCCACATTGTCCAATCTGAGTTGCCATCTTTTCCCCTTTCCTCACTCTGTATTTTCTCACTGGTGGTCTCAGTGGGGATAGGACCTCTGCAGGAGAAAGATGAGTACGTCTCTTTGAAGATGAGTGCCTCTGAATGAAGACCCGACTCGGCCTGAGTGACAGAACCTGCCCACCCAGCAGACATCAAATAGAGAGGCTGTGATAGTGCTGTTCCATCTGGGCCCCATCGCTTTTTCTCTACCTTTCAACCACCCATTCACATCAAACCTGAAGTATCTGTGCGTTTGTAATCAAAACCAGGCAGACTGCAACAGAGGTGAGTTGTTTGGGCTGCAGATGTGCCGCAGAGGTCAAAGGCCATGTCAAATTTCAGCCTTGCTTTGTGGGAAGGTACATACTCCTAATAATTTGGAAAGAGGTTTTTCAATAGTAAAGAGGAGGCTGATGATTGAATAAAACTAATTCCCAACAGCTCGGCTATTCAGAACATTTCAAAAGTATCATAAACCCTAATTCCCAATTTAACCCTTTAAAGCCCGATCCAAGAATAAAACAAAACAGAAAATTACGTTTTTTTTTGGTTTGAAGTCCTTATTTGCCCTTTCAACAAAATATGTAAAAAGAAAAACAGAAATACATTTTTGATATTAATAATTTATTACTATGTAATAAGTCAAGATAATTTTTTGTGTAGTCTTCTGCCCTCTGTTATCAGGTATATCTTATTGTGTAAAATAGGATTTTGAGCAAAGTTTTTACCATTAAATTATGCAAAAGGTGTCAGACGTAAAACATTTCAGAAACTGTATGTATCAAATATGATACATTTGGCATTACAGGGTTAAAAGGTATTTTCCACAACATTTAATGCATTTTATTGGAACTGCATACTCTCTAGGCTAATTTCTAAATGTTCATCATAAGGAATTGATTATTAAACTATTAGCCAGGCTAATTACAAATAAAAGAAAAACAGCATCACAAAAGGCAAGACTGTTGGTGAACTTAATCCTAGGTTCAGAGGTAAGTATGAGGAGATAGCATTTGTGGCCCATATGGCATAAAGGAATTTTAAATCCTAACCCTAATACTGTGTATAAAAAGGCTCTTTTTTTTCACACTGATTTCATTAAAGGGAAAAAGAAAAAAGGAAAATTAAAACCATATAACATAAAAATAAGATGACAAATTTAGTCATATATTCACATATTTTGAAACCATCAGGTCTTAGATTTGGTAGCTTGATGAATTAATAATGAATCCAAAGGAATTACAAACAGTGGCTAAGGCCTGGGAACCTTCTTGGGAGATCCAGAGAAAAAGCCCACATGTCAAAGAATATTCTACATGGGAAAACTAATATAAAGAAAAAAAAACTTTCTGATTCAATGTTTAAGGAAATTTTATGGGACTTTTAAGGGGGCTCCGTGTTGTGTGATGGAATCCAATGTCCTGTATGTACAAGAGAGTAAACATAACCAAGCTGCTCTCATGCCTTTGTTTGTTCAAGTTGTTAAAAACATGACATTTATTAGCTTGGTGTTTCTTTTCATTTGGGGCTTTTAGCTCCATTAGTCTCTTAAGTTGCCCCTTTATATGTCTAAGAGTGTTTATCTAACTGTTGACTGGAACAGTGGGAAGAGTAGGCGGAGGGGGCAGATGAAAAGCTGCTTGCCAAAACGAGTCACTCAGCACCCTCATCTGGGACATCCAGCTTGGAAATATCAACTGAGGCCTTCTGGGTATAACACACCCACACGCCTCCGCCCCTGTGATTTACTCTGATTCAACACTGGTTGGTTACATTTGCTGGTTGTCTAATTGCTTATTTGCCTAATGGATGTGAACTCAAGTGTTTGTAGCCATTTAGGTCTGGAGGGCCAAAGAGAAAAAAAAAAGGTTTGAGGTCAGACTGGAGACCTCCCCCCTCAGGGGAATTTCTGCTCCATTTGGGCACTTTACCGGATTATTTGGGCTAACTTTCATCTCTGCTGCTAGGGCTGTAGGATTTTGCAGAGTGTTCTGACCCTATGACCTTTCCTTCTATTGGTTCCTCTTTAGAAGGATAACTCCTGGATGAGACGTGTCTCAGCTAACCGCTGACTCATAAGTATCTTTTCGGCTAAGCCCACCTGTCAGATTGTCCTTTGGGCAAGAAACAAGGTGTCTTTGCTGGAGTTAGAACCCACAAGGTCAAGCTTGCACAATGGCTCAGTTCATTAAGGTCAAAAGCAGCTTATTATGAGCTGGATATGAACTGAAAGAAGAATATTGTAGTTGGTGATACCACTACATCCAGGTCAACAGTTCTTCATGAGCTCCAGTACTGCGTAAAGCCAAACAGCTTCTCCTTTGGTCACGCCTTAGTATTTTACAAACACCTAAATGTTTTCACATACAAAATGTCAGGCAAACCTTGATCAAACGTTCAAAGATCTCTTAACCTAATAAGTTTTTGGAGCATCCTTGCTAGCAACAGCTCTAATCAAGCCTTTGTAGAAACCTGTCATGAGTGTGTTCAATGGCTGTAGCATTTTTCGACCGGCATTCTTTGTACAACTGTTTATGTTCAGCCACAAATAAGGTTTAAGTACAGGATGGTAGTACAGTTGGGAGCACTGTTGCATATGCAGACATCCTGGGTCAGCCGGGATTCTTTCTGCTTGGAGTCTTCAAGTTCATCTCCATGGTTTTGCCATGAACAATTATGGAGTGCCATCGTAGCCTCGTGAGACCATTCTGATCTCGCTGAAGCTTTAATTCAAGATTTCAGCCTCGCTAATCAGTCTGGAGACTCTCCGTTAAAGAAAATTTGGAGCCGGTTCACCAAACGGTAACGTCCAATCAGCGTTGGCTTTGAGGCGGGTTGAGAAGCGTGACAGTTCAGTCCAAAGAACATGCGTGCTTCAGCCCGATGAAACTGGCGTTAAGCGCGTGGCTATCCCAGCGCAGAAGTTTTATCCGAATTACAGAAGTATTTCTTCACTGAAAGAAGAGGCAAAACACTGCTCTGGAGGCTTTTCTCAGAGGAAAAGATGTTTTTGCTCTTCTCCCGACTAGTTTCGGCAAGAGTTTGAACTATCATTGGCTCCTCTTCGCCGTCGCTCTGTTACGTCCATATGCTTAGTGGCTGATCTGATTGGTTTTATTTGGCCCGCGTCTATCACCCAGCAGGCCAATCAGCTAAATCAATATTTTCGCACCTTCCCAAAAAACTGCTTCAACGGAAGGTTTCCAGATGGATAGCGCGGAGCAGCGATCCATCCATTACCGCCATAGGCGTTAACATTGATAATCCCCTCGCCACTGGCTAGTAACCTAGTGCATCTTTTTGTAGTACAAAATAAGGCCAGCAGCTGGTTTGGTGTAGAAGGCTTATAGCCGCCATTACTATTTTGAGCCCTACCTCTAACGCCGCCTCTTCTGCCGAAGCTCTAATGCTCGTCGGCTAGATCACAGACGCCCATCCTGTGAACACTGGGTGCGAACTTGCCACTCGGAAAAGTAATGAAGAATAAATTCTTCTTATTTCAGCAAATGCGTATATTAGCAGAGACATATGACTCAAGTTGCTATGAGCTGAAAAAATTTGATTGACAGATTACCTTTGACATATGATTGGCCACATACAGGCTGACGTATAACTAACTGGCCTTCTATAAGATAACGGTGACCCGGCCAGAGATTTTAAGACAGGATTTTTTCAAAATAGCAAATGTTCTTGCATTTGGGACAATATGGTCTGATAAAGAGTAAATTTGCTGATACATGTTTAGGCCAGAATATAGCAGTGGTATATAACACTCGGTATAAGTGGAGTTTTAAGTATTTTCATTTGGCAATATCCTCCTGAATCGAATCAGTCTTGCATTTTTGTCACCATCTACTTGGTGGAAAGTGAGTAAAAGCTGAGAACAATTGAAGGAAATGACGCCGAGCATGACATGTAGAGACACAGGATGAAAATCTAACATGCCAAGGCACACCAATTAACTAAGAATCTAATCTACAAATCTGTTAACCAACATGGCCAACCACTAGAGAAAGTAAACACCTTGAGGTAAACTACAATTTCCATTATATCACAAAGACAAAAAAATATATTTCTGTGCAGAAACTTCACAATGGATGCAATAATACAAGATCTACAAAAAAAAGGGCCTCCCTCAGGCCAGCATATGGTTCTGTGTGTCAGGCTTGCCCTTGTTACCGGGATACCAAACCCCCCCTCCTGCGGATGACTCTCTTCAATGACCAGTTTGTGGTTGGGAGAAAGAGACAAAGGAGCCGGAGCACAAGCACTGATCAAAGTTATGCTAGATCCCCGCTATTCTTCAAATAAACCCATTCCCCTACTCCCACTCCCCCTACAGCTGGCCTCTCAGTGCCAGCCTCGTTTCCATAAGTCTTTCTTATTGTAGACACAGCCGGGGGTCTTTGAGCCAAACCATTTACCCTAAGCTCCCCAAAGGATTACATGCCTAAATATATGGTGTTAGACAAGCAACACCAACTGAGTGTGTATGCTGGTGTAAATGTTTGAACATGGGTGAGAGGCCTTTAGTGATTCTGTTAAATTAACCCAAGTCAAACAGGATCAGTGCGTCTAAAGGCCCACCTCACACTGGCTGTTGCTGCATTAGGGGATATTTACCATTGATTCCACTGTTTTCTGACTGTGCCAGGCTGCGCTTAAGATTTTGGCTGTTTTACCAACATGGAGATTAGATTGGTTGATTATCTGTTCATTAAAATGGAGTTACACAGCGGATCCATTCCACACCTGTTTCTATCATTTGAGAAACATCTCAAACATATAGGCCATGGTTTCCTGTGCTCATGCATTTGTTTCATCCCGTTTAGACGACTGCATTGGATCAATCTTCAATTTCATCCCCCCAAACTATTCAGAAACCCTTAGCCAGACTTCTTTCTATGTCAAGTTAATGCTCCATATCACCCAGTCTTACATTCCTTATAGTCATTCCCAGTTGAATTCAAAATTGGCTTTAAAATTCTTGTTCTCACCTACAGCCACTATATGGTCAAACTGACTATGATGTCAGCCTTTAAATAAACGTTCCTCTCCCCAAATTCATAATTTATTGAATATTCCTAATTCAAGGCTGGAAACTAAGAGGGAGATAGGGCCTTTCAATCAATGGAACCTAAAGTCAGCCCACCACTGGGATTTTTTTTCTGATTATTTTGAGATATTGATTCAATTGAAAGTTATTTTGTTCTGCCAGGCGATGATTGTATAGTATCTCCTACGGCTTGTAAATTTATTTTTTTCTATGCTTTTTATCCTGATTTTATTCTCCCTTCTAGTTGTGTGACATTGTGTCTTTGAAAGGCAATAAATTGTAGATTGCATAAGATTGCCACTGCTATTCGGATAGCATTTATTTTTGGGACCCTGGATGCACTTCTGCCGTGCCTAAGGCTACGTTCACACTGCAAGCATTTAAGCTTAATTTTGATTCTTTTGTATGGTATTTGACATTTCGAAATATATGCACCTTAATCATATGCAATGTGATCTCCTGTGTGAACCGCATTAATACAACTTAAGTGTCCCGCATGCGCAGTGGAGGACGTAATGATGTCACAAGCGAGGGTGCTCTGTGTTTAAAGAAGTAAACATGGATGGTAGTGCTGGATGGCATCTTGCAATCTTTCATTTCTTTCCCAACCTCAGCTAGTGCACAATCTTTATCAAGAAGGTTGAAAATAACGACAGCTATCTGCATTATCATCCGCCATGGTTGGTGTTTTTCATCCCGCTTCTGTCTAGAAAATGCAACTGGTCGTTTAGACAATATGTTGCATTTGAAAAGATCAGATATACAGTATGTTGGACGCAGGACCGCATAGCCAAGAAGGATGGGTCACATGAGGAAAATTTGTATCCTGTTTTGTTCAGACTGTCAAGAAAAGATCAGGTACAGGTGCATATGTGCACTAAAAATCATGATTTAAACTTCAGGCTGCAGAGTGAACATAGGAAAGATGTCTTTATAAATTTTTGGCATTCGATCGAGCATCTGTGCCATTAGAGCTGTAACTATTAAGTTGTTAAATGATATGGAGTTGACAATATGATGATTACATCATAACAAGACAATGCAAGGTCAGAAAATGGTAGATCCAGGCGCGCTGGAAGCTGTTTTCAGCGAGTAATACTTTGATGGCTGGGTTGGAAAACACATGACGTCATTATGTTGAGGGCTGTGGCTGAACGTTAATATAAATATTGTAGGCCTACCATTTGTATCCGAACCAAGCATGAACATTTTAAACTTTATTTCTTCTCTTTTAATCATTATAAACAAACAACAGCTCGCATGTCAACAGGATCAATAGGAATACTTGAATGAAACATGGCCTAAATATAGCCTAAACTGAACATTGAACGCCTTGAAAGTCCATTCGACTACGGATATGGGGAATGATTTCATATCTGAAACAAAAACACACACTACAAAACAAAATGAACTAATTTCATATTTTATCACTAAATAGCCTAATACAGACATAATACATTATTGGTGATATGCAGCCTTATTCTAACCGAATGAATAGGAATTAAACTATTTCTCACCTCGAATAGTCAGATACGTTTCTGCTGCCCATTGCTAGCCATGCCTAAACGAATGTGAGGTGGCGGAAGCACTCCGGGGAGTAGCCTAGCTTTTTTATGAAATATTAAAATAATGAATCATTAGTTTATATCTTTATACACAGATCATCATTTTAATCCCATGTCAAACAGAGTCTTTTAAAAAAATAAATACATAAATAATTTCATGTTTTTAAGTAATAATATTATGTATACTCCACAGCCCCCACCATGGGGGGCTGATGCTATGAACGAGGGGAGGCTGCAGCCCCCGCAGCATAACCCTTCGTGCCATTGGGTAGATCTGTCTCAAATGTGTTTTTGTGGAAAAGTTACTGCTACTTATGGGGTCTGTAGGAACGAGAAGTCAGAGCCTCGATGAAAACTGAAATTCAATTAAAATTCAAAATGACTACAGACGCTTTAAAAACTATCAGACATGTACAGTATTCAATTCACTACCTTATACGGTACTGCCACGATTCATGTTCGCAAAAAGGTTTGGAATTTGGCCGTTGTTGGATATGAGTTGCACAGGAGCCAAAATTCAGATTTGGGTATAATTTGCTTGCAGTGTGAACATAGCCTTAATGGCTACTAATTACATCCTGTGCAAGGTTGTTGCACAGACCTTTTTGTTTACCACTCAGATTTCCTGTGGTATTTGAATGGACTGTGGTGCAGATGAATCCCTTGCTCAGTGTGGCTCTATGATTCCTAGGGAGGGAAGGTGGAACCAAACCTCAACTTTGTATCCCTACAGCTCAGTTTGAAGCTCAGTAGATTCAGCAGGGGAGAGAAGGTCCGAAAATTCAGTTAGTCGGGATGACTTCCTACTGAGAGGCAAAAACAAAAATAACAACATTCAAGACTCAGGTTGACAAAAACTCAGCTTGGCTAGAGTACCAAACTGGCAAACATTCTGGCAGAGGTAGTGGCAGTCAGCAGCTTATGAGCACTCCATTAACGAGGTAACCCCTCTTGCAGGTGTGTGACGAGGAGAATCAGAACCAGGCGCTGCCTGGTGGAGGAAGGGAAGACAAACACACAAAAACACAGACCACACAGACTGGAGTCCCTAACTTTTGACACTTTAACACAATTGTTTTATGTCCTACCCTGTTAACTTGTGAAATAATTGCGTTAAATTAATTAAATATGATTAAGTAAATTCCAAAAAAGGTGCCATTATTTGGTAACAACAGGTAGGGGATTGTATGAATTCTATTTCATTGACACAAAGTGGCCAATCCAAGGAATAATAACAATAAGTTTTTAATTTTGTTGACATCTCAGTGGAGTTCTCCTGATCCAGTAGGATCATTATTTTGACAATGCAGTTATTTTTTTTTTTAATCACCATTAAACATTTGCTCTTTTATTTTATGAGTACTTTTACAGCTTTGGCTTATCAAAAAAAAAGCCATTGTTTGGGCTTTTCCTGCCTGGAAACCAAAGTATGTTCCAGAATTTCTGTATTTATTTCTTCTTTCCTTAGTCTTAAAAGCAGCAGCTGCCAGTTTAAATACACACACAAGTTACCTGGATTACATGTTTTTTTTCTTCCTCTGAAATTTTTATGTACTTCCTCAGATATTCTCACCTGTCACAGGAAACAGCAGCTTATGGACGGAAAGTTTTGGTAACCCCCCTCTGTAGGTGTTATTTTCTTGCTGATATCATAGCATGTTCTGCTGCTGATAGGTGGAGGGGGTTAGACTTCTGCAGTTTCTTAACAGCCAACAATACCTCATTGTAGACGAGGCCCAAGAGTAGCAGGCGGTTGGTGTTTCTACTGTCAAGTCTGATGGAGTCCAAATGCTACAATGAGTAATTTGGTAAATATAGTGGCAGGTGTAACTTGTTGGACATGCCTACTCTCTCTTTTACAAATGGTGGGTAATGTTCCTGACCTCCTCACCCCATTGGAGGCCTCAGCAGCTGAGGCGCCTCAACCTATGCACCCAATACCATCGACTCTCTCTCGTGTGTTTAATGCTTGAATGATAGTGCAGTTGCGCCTGTCAGTGTATATAAATTGTCCTGTGACCACCTAAGTTTTCCCTCTGTTCATGCCTATTTTTCGGCTTCGCCACACGCAGCTCCTTGTGTCAGTTCTGTTGGATTCTCCACTGTTATTGTTCTCAAACAAAAGGCAGAAATACTGGCATGCTGCAGCACCATGTCATCAATTGGGTTAAAATCAGTTCAGGTCTTGTTACATGTAGCTGGTCTACTAAAAAAACAAGATGTCACAGTCTGTTTTTCAGTTTGTTACATTGGATGTGTTGTAATTTTTTTAGTTCCGCAGAACAAAATGTGGTCAAAAGGCAGCTAATAGGAACATTTAATAATCTAAAAACAAAAATGACATGAAGGTTCACCAAAGGGCCACAGTGGAGTTAAATGACCTGGTTTTCCAAGTATTGGCTACATACTATTGGGGTATTTTCACAGTAAAGCCTACCACCACCATCTTTCCAAGCAACATCAGCGGGATGTAAACATAATCCACCACAAGGTAATATTTACTACATATATGGTGAGGTAAGAGCTAAAAGGGTGGATTTTATCTTCAGTGATAATGTATTAATCAATTCTGTTTTTGAACTTTGCAGATTATATGTTTAATTATGTGCATTTTTATACCATTTCCATCACTGCCATAGGACACTAATCAATGAAATTAAAGGTCTTCAGACAGTGTCATGAGTGTAACAAAAGTTCAGACCCAAATGCAGTATAAAACAGAGAGACCAGGGAAAAGGTTTAACGGGTTTTATTGAAGAGGTTAAACAGAGGGAGAAGTGTTGCTCTGAACACTGCTCAACCCTGGAACTGTAAAGTGAGGGGGCGACACAGCGGTTAGTTCGGAAAGCTCAGTGGGGGAATTTGACTCGTGAACTTGGAGAAGAGGATTTGGTTGCCGACTCACGTTTCCAGAAAGTTGTTGAATCCTTGACTCCTGCCTGCCTGTGTGCCGTGGTTCCAGTGTTTGTCTGATTCGATTGGAGGAACAGGGTTTACCCGAACTGGGGTTGATAGATGGTGAGCGGAGAAACTGACTGCCACTCAGATTTCCTGCGGTACTTGAGCGGTCGTAATGGAGAATAATCCTTTTCTTAGTGAGAAGCTCAAGCGATATCTTGGGGAAAGTGGATCATAACCTCCTGTTTGAACTCCAGCTTAGTTTGAAGCTCAGTTCATCCTTCCAGGGAGAGAAGGTCCGAGAATTCCAGTTTGCAGGACGACTTCCCAAAAACTGGCAAACACTCTGGCGTCCAGGTAGTGGCAGTCAGCAGCTTAAGAATACTCAGTCTAACGAGGAATCTCAGTTGTCTGAGGTTATCTTCAATAAAGCCTTCTTAAAACTACCTTTAATGTCAATTATTATGTGCTTACGACTATATTACTGTTTACTGTCAGTTTTTACTAACTGTGTGATCCATGTGTTCATGTTGGAGAAGTATTCTGTAATTAATTTGAATCCCTATTTTTGATCCCTGCACATCTTTTTGGATCCTGCTGTGTTTTTACTCAGCAAGATAAAATATATGTGTCTCTGCATAATGGCTTTGAACTTTAGAGACAGAAATCTGCAAAAAGGGAACACACATAATAACTACTCTTATTTCATTTTATCAAAATCACACACACACCTAAACTACCATACACATGCTTTTTAAATGTTTTATAAGTTTAGGGCTTATTTTATATGCTCTTTGTCATTTATAGACCTATATCCAATCTTCTTTCTTATCTAAAATGCTTGAGAAAGTAGTTGCCAACGCGTCTGATGCTGACCACCTACAACATAATGAACTTTTTGAAGAGTTTCAGTCTGGTTTGCACACAAGATAGCACACTGGCAACAGCGTGACTGCGGTGATTTAGGCTGTTTGAATCTGCTACTCGCCCTGTTAGGGTCCTCAGTGCTGCATTTTGATTATGTGTTGATCATAAATATTCTTTTTAGAAAGACTTGAATATTGTGGCAGAATTAAAGAAACAGCACTTAGACTGGTTTTAAATTGTGTATCTATCTAACCAATTTCAGTTTGTTCACGTTAATGACAAATCTTGCTCATGCTGGAAGGGGTTACCTGTGGAAAGGCTCACAGGGATCAGTGCTACCAACCAATTATCTTTCCTATATATGGCGTTCTACTCGATTGGAAGCATAAGCACGTACAGCATGGGATTCATTTCAACTGTTATGCTGATGATACCTGAAGCAATCTATCAAAAGGCAACGTGTCACTAAATCCAGATGAAGCTAACCCTATCACGTGGATTACAGGCATGTCTTAAAGACATACAAACCTGGATGACCTGACTTTGGACCAGATTCCCTGGAAAAGAAGCTGATTAGTCAGTCCCCATAATTTGGATGGAAAAGAATTGATCTCAGATAATAAAGTGAAAAATCTTGGTGTTGTAGTTTTCGATCAGGACCTGATGCTGAGAAACCAGTCCCATGCATTTGTTACTTCAAGGCTGGACTATTGTAATTCTTTGCTACCAGGAAGTCCACAAACTGTAGTTAAATGTCTTCAGCTGATCCAAAATGCTGCAGCTAGAGTTCTGATGAAAATTAAAAAGAGATCAAACCTCTCCTATCCCAGCTTCTCTTCACGGCTTCCTAAATCAGGAATATAATTTAAAACTTCTCAGAATAGAATTTAAAATCCAAGCTCCATCTGATATCAGAGATCTGATTGTTCCTTATGTTCCCTAACAGAGCACTTCTGCTCAATTCTGCAGGTTTCAGCCTACCTGGTTCCTGTAATTTCTAAAAGTACAATCAGTAGGGGGAGATCTTTTTTGGTTATCAGGCTCCTCTTGTGCAACCAACTGCCAATTTTAGCCCATGAGGCAGACATCCTGTCTCACTTTTAAGGAGAGGCTTAAAAGTTGCCTTTTGATAAAGCTTATAGTTAGAGTGGCTCGGGTTATCCTGAGCTATCTCTATAGTTATGCTGCTATAGCCTTAGAACTGGAGGACATAGGGGCCCCTTTTATTCATTTTTTTTCTATCTCTATTCTCCCATTCTGCAGTATTTGTTAGTTCAATCTCTAACTGTAAAATCTCTCAGTTTTTTCTCATCACAGTAGCTCCTCATCTGGTCTGTCCTCCCATTTGGCTGTGACTCCATCCTGGAGAGAAATATCAGTTGCCTGCTGCCATCATACACCTTTGTTTATAGATGTTTGAGCTTTACCTGTTTTTTCATTGTAGTCCCGTTTCTCTGACTGTGACTAACTGGATGTGCTCTCTTTAATCCTCTGACATGGGTGCTGGTTTGGAGCTTGTCTGCCTGGCTGTGTGTTTCCTGGATGGGGCCACCTTTGACCTGGTTGACGGTTGCTTTTGTATCTCCTCTTCTTTTTCTATGTCTGCTTCTGTCTCCTTGAACCCCGGTTGGCCTTGGTAGATGGCTGATCAAACTGAGCTTGGCTCAACTAGAGGTTCCTTCCTGTTAAAAGGGAGTTTTCCTCCTGATCGTCACTACAATCATGCTTAGTGTGAGGGATTGCCTTTGAGTCAATGAGTCAATGCAATCAGCTGGTTTTCTTTTAGATTCAGTGACGCAACCGTTAGCTTAGCCTATATGAAGATCCAAATTTAGCATTCATTATTTTAGACTATATTGCTACTGCTCTCAGAACATATTCATGAATGTTATACTAAGCTATAATATTATGTCTTCATTTGATTGATTGAGTGATTGAAGTAGTTGACATGTCAGTTCAAAGTCACAGACATGTGGAAATGAAGCCACAAGCACAAAGGAGGATGCACTCATGCTTATGACATTCTGGGGGCCTCATGGTATCGACCCTTTTCTTTACATCACAGTTACATTACTGTGCTTTAGGCAAAGCATGTGGACATTGGAGGAAGCCAACAAATACCAGCGCAGGGTTGGCTACTGGACTTTAAATCAGTCTATTGTTTATTTGGTGGTTGCAAGAAAAGACAGAGTAAAGACACCTAGAAATTGTATCCCATATCTGCTGTAGCTGTTGGTAAAAGCAGAGCCCACATGCTCTTCTATGCAGCAGACACATCTTAGTAGGTACGGGAAAGTAAATAGAATACTGACTTTCGTTAACATGGTTTATTGTTTTGATATGTAACGTTATTCACCCAGATATGCAGTTTGCTGTCAAGATACAGCTTTTTCTTCTGTTGGCAATGCCCCTAGCCAGCTACAGGGATTTTTTCTGGCCTTATTTTTTTTTAGTTTGCTAGGTGTTTGCTAAACTGGTATACGGCTCGACTAACCTGGTTCCGTCTGTTCAAGTTTACTTCTTTATATAAATATCCTGTCCCTCAAAAAATAAAATTGAAATAAAATAGAATTATCTGAAGCTGTATTTTTTTTTAAAGTCAACAAAACTTGTTAGACACCTTTGTTAAAGTGCTCGGGGGAAGTCTTTATGCCACACAGAAATACGTCACGATGTTTACCGCATGAAAAGGGATCTATTGAAACTGGACGCATAAAGCTTTAAATATGCGCATGGAGTTTGCGTTTCAAATATATCGGAAGAGGATTAGGGCCACTGGAAAAAAAAAAAAAAGTTAATTGATTTTTAAATTTTATTTCAGTTTAATATGGGGAAAAAAAGTCAGAATTCTGAGAAAAAGTCAGAATTTTCGGAATTGATTCTTGGAACTCTTTTTCTCAGAATTCTACGACTTTAATCCCAGAATTATCACTTTAATCTCAGAATTCTTACTTTTTTCTCAGAATTCTGACTTTAACGCAGAATTGTGGATCTTAATGTAGATGGGCACCATGAAGGAAGAGATGTGGAGCACTCAGCTTCACTGACATAGATGTGAGTTGTTTGAGGTGGCCTGTGACACATTGGTTGAAAATGACGGAATTAGGCAACTTTTTACGTCCCTTGAGGGGTCCCCTCATTAATGGAGGAGCAGAAGGTCATTAAAACAAGAGAGCTAGGTCTCTAAAACAGACATGGCTATGGCTTGATGCTAACCTGTTTGTTATCTGTCAGAATTCCTGAGATTAAAGCTCAAATTCTGAGTAAAATCAAAATTCTGAGATTAAAGTCAGAATTTTGAGATTAAAAGAATCAAATTTGAGATTAAAGTCAGGAATTCTGAGAGAAAAAAAAGTCAGAATTCTGAGAATAAAGTCAAAAAATTCTGAGATCAAAAGTCAGAATTTTGAGATTAAAGTCAGAATTCTGAGATTAAAGTCAAAATTCTGGGAAAAAAGTCAGAATTCCCCGAGATTAAATTCAGAATTCTGAGAATAAAGTCAGAATTTTTGAGATTGAAGTCAGAAGTCTGAGAAAAAAGTCAGAATTCTGAGAATAAAGTCAGAATTCTGAGAAAAAGTCAAATTCTGAGAATAAAGTCAAAATTCTGATTAAAGTCAGAATTCTGAAATTAAAGTCAGAAATTCTGACTTTTTTCCTATCTTAAACTGAAATAAAATTCAAAAAATCAGTCACCTTTTTTTTTCCCCAGTGGCCCTAATCCTCTTCCGTATTAAATAACATTGCTTTTGTGATTTTTTTATTACCCCTCTGTACATTTGACAGGAACTCCGGCTTCAAATGAAAAGTGTCAGTTTTCACCAATAGATGCTACAAACTAAAAGCAAACATGAGAGTATTCAAATCTGGAAATCTATTTAGTGCTTGAAGCTGGTTAGACATGCCACAGAGGGGCCCCGAAATGTGACTTAAACTACCACAGATTGGAATGTGTTATCCTTGAGCAGTAGAAGATAAGATATAAGCTGGTGTCGTGTTCTTGCTGCTATAGTAACATCATGTCCTAGGGTTAGCACATGGAGAGGAGAGGCAGGAGGTCAGGCGTCATGGTGATATGGCGTGGGATACCGTCATGTCTGCAGCTGCTGTGTTGCTGAGAAGGATGAAGAAAGATGAAGAGAAAGGGTGGTGTAGGAACAAGAGAGCCATGCATTAATCAAAGAATTGGGCACAGATGAGGAAGAAGAAAATGTGAAGAGCGGGTCAGGCTGAGAATCTTCAAAACCCTCCTGGAGTCTGTGGTCAGACAGCGACATTTAGCATGACTGTACAGTAAATAGTCAAAGTGTGCTTGTGAAGAGGGACAGAGTGTTTAGATGTCCTCAGGCACAAGGATGACCATTATATCAAGTGAGGACATTAGTGGTCTTTGATTAGACTGAAGGCTTTATACAAGACATGAGGACGCAGATAAACTCTTGTATCTGTCTGCTAAAAGCCTCTCTTGTCTCTTCCTGGAAGAATAGAGCTAGAGGGGAGTTTAAGGGTGGACAGACTCCGGCTGTGAGAGGACTGAAAGATTTGGGGATGTTAATTTAGTTGACATGGAGGCTCCGCTGGTCTCAGTCTCCTAGGCTGTGATGTCAGAGTGTTTTTTCCCATTTTCATTGCTTCTGATTTGTGAGAAATATGGTAACAAATCAAATTCAGACCTTACGTACAGAAAGAGGGATTTAGTGACAGTATTTCCTGGTGTGGAAGAGCAAAGAAAGAGAAAGTATAGAATGAAGAGAACGCTAATGACTCCATCCAGACCAATCCATCCATCCATCCATCCATCCATCCATCCATCCATCCATCCCCATCCATCCATCCATCCATCCATCCATCCATCCATCCAATCCAACATCAATCATCAGTAAGGAAATAGATCAATTGGATCATTATTTATTCCCAAAACTAATAAGTGTTGAAGTGCAGTGGTATTGGCTGAAATTTAGCGTTAATCAATACAAAATTTTAAACAATAATCTTAGTCGCATTGATCACTGAGTCTGGGAGCGGCCATTTATGCCCAAATATGGTAACCCCTCCCTCCTGCCATCTTCCAGCGGTGATCGCCGCGGTGCGGTAAGCCTAGCGCCATTCTCCCGCATTACCAATCAAAATCAATGGGAACTACTAGACACATCTGCAATCAACAACAATTATTGAAGATTTCCAGAGGACTTCACCATTGAAATTCACCAGAGCTATAGTGAAACTGACAATGCCTTCACGTGCATGGCAGTTGGATGTTTGAATACATCGGGTAAAAGTTAAAAAAAGTTATTTTCACCTTTCTGATTAATGATCCACCACGGGTTTTGTCGCTGGTTTGCCAACTTGAAGAGGGAGAGAAAAAACGACATAATATGTGGACACAAAATTTAAATTAAAAATGTTTTCAAGATGGCTTTAATAATAGCGCTTATGAGAAACACCAGATACAGCAGTGGGACTTGATCAACAGCCGATAGTGCAATATGACAAACATGGCAATTTGTCAAAATCCAGTAAAGTGTATTCAAATGAAAATTACTCTTAATTAAAAACACTTATCATTTATTGAACAGTATGTAATAATTTCATATTTAAAGTACTTTCAGAAGTTTGAATTTGAATATGAGCGGACTTTTCCTTTAAGAATCCCCTCTGTGGAATAAGGAAGAATAATTTAATTTAATCTTATTCAAAACAATAGCTGGAAAAAGTAGGAAGTCGTGCCAAAAAAATGTGTAGAAACCCTGTGAAAATATCTATAATAGTTGTAGAAGTTTGAATCATCTTCCTGTATTTCCTACAAGCAAGATATATGAGTGGAAAGGGTGGTTCTCTGTCCTTACTAAACAGCAGTGCTGGGAGAAAGGCCAATATAAAGCCAATTTTCTCATTTTTGGCTGAACTTTTGACTTCTTTTATATTTTCAGTAGGAATAATATTTAATGACATTGTAAAATGCAACAGTCATAATGGAAACAAAATCAAAGAGTAAAAAAAGATTAAGCACTATTTGTGTCATTTTTAATTCAAGTTAAAGAGACTGCTATTAGTAAAGCTTTTTTTAAAGACAGGGGTTTTCTTGGATTTTATTTCAACCTCTCTCAAGTTTTCTGCTGGCATCCTCAGACACGGCAGTTTGGGGTTTTCTCTGTGCTTTTCTCAAACAGCGCAAAAAAATAAAAAAAATTAAAAAAACATGATTCTTTTACTTATGGGTTGTTTGCTTTTGTTCCTAGATAAATGTCACAGTTAGTTAGATGTGATCCAACCATAGTAAACAATACAATTAAGAAAATCCCAGGGAAATTCAATGTTTAACTCTTGAGGATTTGTTAGTATTTTATTTTTATTTATTTATCAGTGGTTTCTCTAGTCACATTGTTTAGATGATGTGGAAGTTCACCAGGGTATTCACTGTTGATTGCCATCGGAAACTTTTTTTTTTTAGCTTGTTCAGGGCTGACCAACTTAAAGGAATAGTACACCCAAAACATGATTAGCCTTCATTTTCTACTCACCCCTATGCTGAACAACACTCTGGAGTACTTTTTTGATATCTCAAATGCATCTGGAGATCTGGGAGGCTTCTTGCTGTCTGCTGACATTCAAATAATGGAGGTCTATGGTGCCCGAGGCAGAAAGGTCCATAAAAGTCCACAAAAAACGTGTCAATATTCCTCCATACTGCTTGTCCAATGTATTCCAAGTGTCCTGAGTGGGTAGCATCCAGAATTTACTCGAAACGAAGTCATTTAGAATGTTTTTAGAGCATAAACAGTAGTGTATAGGATTTCCTAAAAGCGCGCGCCTGCGCGTTCACGACGCTACGGAAGCCGACAGACCAAACCAGATGAAAGTGCGCATTCAGCGTCTGCTCTGCCAATAATGCAAGCGTAGAAGAAGAAATGTGCTGTTTACCTGTGCAAAGAAAGAAACAACGAAAGAAAAATGAGGACTTCAGTGTTGAGGAAGAGCATGAGTTCTTTGCCGAGCTGAATGCGCACTTTCATCTGGTTTGGTCTGCCGCGGTTTCTGTAGACTCGTGAACGCGCTTTTAGGAAATCCTATACACTACTGTTTATGCTCTAAAAACATTCTAAATGACTTCGTTTTGAGTAAATTCTGGACGCTACCCACTCAGGACACTTGGAATACATTGGACGAGCAGTATGGAGGAATATCGACACGTTTTTTGTGGACTTTTATGGACCTTTTCTGCCTCGGGCACCATAGACCTCCATTATTTGAATGTCAGCAGACAGCAAGAAGCCTCCCAGATCTCCAGATGCATTTGAGATATCAAAAAAGTACTCCAGAGTGTTGTTCAGCATAGGGGTGAGTAGAAAATGAAGGCTAATCATGTTTTGGGTGTACTATTCCTTTAAATATCTGCTCCATCAGTGAACAACTTTTAACTCCACTCCTTATCTGAGTATAAAGAATGAGGTAGAATAAAGTGATAAAATACATTATTTTATTGCTTGTAGGAATTATTGCGCAAGATGTCTGAAATGCTCATATGATTTGTCATCAGTTGTGTTTCCTTCCATGTAAAACTGTGTTCCAAAAAAAAAAAAATCCAGAATCCACACACAGAAAGCAAGAATTGATTTTGACTGAAAAAAAAAGTACATATTTAGATGCTGATGAAGATTCTCGGTCATCCAGGTCATAGTCATTCCGTAAAACTTCTAAAAGAAAATCCACTGGACTTGGTTTCCAATATTTAGATATTATTTAGATAGAAGTGTTGGCGTTAAACATGGAAACTACGAATCTAGCTCTGCTTCTCTTCCTTATGGGGTTCCACAGGGTTGAGTGTTAGCACTCCTTCTCCTTTCATTGTCATAATTCTGGATGATAACTTCCTTATGCTTAATTTCCTTAGTTTTATAACTAATGGCAACCATGTGAAATTTAACTTTGTCTCAGCTTGAAAAGTATTTATTTTAGCAAGTGGTGAACAAAAAGTTGGTGCAGAACCGAGTCCAAGCACAAAGAAATTAATTGTCTGGATGAAACAAATGATTTTGATGGTTTTTATTTTTCTAAAAATAACAACAGTCCATAACAAAAATGAGCTTTAATGAACGAAAACTAAGGAGTCTATGCTCCTCTTCCTTATGGGGTTCCACAGGGTTGAGTGTTAGGACAGTGTAAAAGTACAATTTTAAAAAAATACTAAAGTATAAAATCAATGCAGGAAAAAAGTGTTAAAGACAAAAACTTTACTGTTCTATCCTATTAAAGAAATCTTTTTTTCTATATTTCTGGATGATAACTTCCTTATGCTTCATTTTCTTAGTTTTATAATTAATGGTAACATTGTGAAATTTAACTTTGCCTCAGCTTGAAAGTATTTATTTAAGCAAGTGGTGAACAAAAAGTTGGTGCAGAACCGAGTCCAAGCACAAAGAAATTAATTGTCTGGATGAAACAAATGATTTTGATGGTTTTTATTTTTCTTAAATACCATCAGTCCATAACAAAAATGAGCTTCAATGAAAGAAAACTAAGGAGTCTATTTTTAAGATATCAGGAGAAGAAAGTAGAGAAAGCTGCAAAAGAAAATGTAAAGAGTAAAAGTAAAAAGTTATGAAAATATAAATACTCCATTGAAGTATAGACAGCCAAAGTTTCTACTTAAGTAAGGTAACTAAGTATTTGAACTTTGTTACTTGACGCCTCTGCAAAGCAGTGAAGATGTATGAGAAATACAAAAGCCAACAGTCAGCTTAACTGATGTCATAACTGATGGTTCTGCTTAGGTCTCAGGCTGAGTCTCTGTTCTGGTCAGTGCAGACATATACTGTAGGCTAAGACTTTTTCATCTTTAATATTCATATCTGGGAGCCAGCCAGATGATGAGGTCATGTTGATAAAAAAAAAAAAACTCTACAAACTGTTGACTTTTGAAACTGGGGGATGAATAGGCTACTGCCCTGTAAAATATTTATATTACAAAATATGCAAAAGTAATTTTTTACTTCTACTAAAAGAGCAGACATGAGACGTGCCACCATATGACTGTTAGCAGCCCAAATAAACTTGCTCACCCAAAAAATAATAAGCGTATTAAGCTTTCATACCTTGAAAGAATAATTACAAGCAGACTCATGGTTTCCACACAGGATTCTGATCAAACCTGTAGTTCCCCTCTGTGTCCTGAAGGTGTCACTCATCAGTAGATGGCCTTTTGCTCTGCTTGGGAGAAAGAAGAGGGGCTTTTCCAGCTCCTTACAGCCTTACAATACCATTTGCATACTGTGTATTAAATAGAGAGGCAGCATCTGAAAGAGCTGCTGCAGCTCATATCAGACGAAACCAGTGATATCTAATTTATTCTTTTTCCCAATCAAACCGGCTTGTTTCACAGCATTTCTGTCATTTAAAATCATGCACAAAACGAAACCAGTAATATCTACTTTATCAGTCTAGATCCCGGGAATGTAAACAGCAATGCAAACGAGTTTCAGCACATTTCATCCAATCACCAGCAGATCCACATTCCGTCTTCCTGCTGGAGCTGGGAGCCTAATCGATCAAAGCCCTGCTAATCCTCCTTGCGGATCCATTCTGGGTCAGTGTGGGACTAGCCATGCTCAGTGGGGGGATTTATCAGGGAAGAGATGCCCCCTGACCTTATGCTGACTGCAGTCCTGAGACAGGAAGAGGTCAGGGGGTCACAACAGAGACTCATTCACACCTCAAAGCCGCACGACACAGGGGGGTAAGCCAGCTACTACCGGTTGTCTGTGAGCCTCTGCTTGGCTTCACACAGCCACTGTGTGAGGAACCAGACAGCAGAGTCCAGGCAGCAGCTATATCGCTGCAGATATCAGGTTTGTTAGGAGTCTAGACATAAAAGTATGCAGAGAACTCAATCTTTCTGTTATCTAGTAACACTTGTTTATTTTAAAAGAGCTTAAAAACAAGAGCTGAAAAGTTTGTGTTTTCCTTTTTTTTTTTTACGTTTACTCTCCTAATTCATTTTTTTTCTCAGAAACCTGAGATTAAAGTCGGAATTCTGAGTCTTCAGCGAGCAGTGAGTGTTGCTGCAAGCTTCTCCAATCCTTCCACTGATCCTCCATGGATCAAAAAAAGAGGATGTAAATTTTAATTTTCAACATCTTTCTTTTAACTGTTGCAGAAAAACAGCCCTGCATTTAATTTACACACGACCCTTAATTAACACACAACAATCCACTGTGTGTTCATCTTCTGTCTTAAAGTTGAATTTAATAACATAACTAGATTGATTTATGTAGTTGGAGTTCAGGTAAAATATAATTGTTTACTTGAAACAAATTTATAGCATTTTTTGTCATGATTTATCTAAAAGATCTGACCAGGGAAAGGTTTAACAAGGTTTATTGTGAGTAGGTAGAGAGGGGTCCAGTGCTGCTCTGTATTAGGAGACTGACGCGGGGGAGTGGATTTTCACTCCTGTCCGTCCCTCCCACAAAAAAATTGTGTCCCATCCTGATCCCAAGGCCAGAGTAGAAATCTAAAACCTGTCCCCGTCCCACTCCTGGTGAAATGACTCCCACTCCCATCCAGCTCCCATTCAAGAATGACTCCGCTCACGCCCACTCCCCATTCTTGTTTTTTGAGTGCAGGTGAAAAACTCAGAGCGGAAGCACTGTTGGTTTTGGGTTGTGTAGTTTTGACTCGCATTTTAGAGTAGGCTTCAAAGGAAAAAAGCGACAAATAAGCGCCAGTTCTGGATTTTCTTTCCATTTTATTTTATTTTTGGCATCGATCCTAGTTTTTTTTTTAGTTACTACTGGTTTTGCTCCCTTCCGTCTGCTCCCGTTAATGTTTAATCCTGTACCGTCCGATCAAGTGATGCGTTACTAATACCCCTGACTCCACATCCCCACGGGAATCAAGCGGGAATGCACGTGACCGATGGGGATGATCGAAAAAAATATCAGTCTCTACTCCGAACACTGGATAACCGGGACTGAAAAGTGTGAGGGAAGATTCTGCAGTTAGTTCAGGCTCAGTGGGAAATTAGAGTCTTTGATTTGAAGAAGGAAGGGAATACACGCAACAGGACTCATGTTTCCAGAAAAAGGTGTCTCTTGTTCAGATCCAGTGGGGTGTGGGTTGTTCCAGTAATAGACTTGTTTGTTGGAAGGCGGACAGGGTTTAACCAGGTTGAGGTGATTCCTTAAGGAACGGAGGAGCTGACTGCCAATTAATTTTCCCTGCGGTACTTGAGCGGTTTCTTGTGGAGATGAATCCCCTGCTTAGAGAGAAGCCCAAACAATCCTTGGGGAAAAGTTGATCCAAACCACCAATTTGAATCCTCAGCTCAGTTTGATACTCAGAAAATCCTTCCAGAGAAGGTCAAAAACATCCAGTTTGCAGGGATGACTTCCTGCCGAGAGGCAAGACAAAACAACAAGGTTAAAACTCAGGTGACAAAAACTCAGTTTGATTCAGCAAAACTCAGCTTTGGCTAGAGGTACCCCAAAAAACTGGCAAACACTCTGAAAATGGTGCGAGGTAGTGGCAGTCAGCAGCTTAAGATTTCTCCGGTAATGAGGTAACCATCCGCAGGTGTGTGAGGGGTTAGGGTTAGAACCAGGCGCCACCTGGTGGTGGAGGGAAAACAAACAAGCACAACCCACACAAACTGGATTCCTAACAATTTTTGGTTTTAAATATATTTTTTCAATTACGTTGTGTCCTAATTTTGTTAATATAATAATATTCCTCTCTCCTATATCTTTATGAAAGTATTTTCAAATATGCAAATTGGAAGACATCATCTAGCAACTTGTTTCAACTTTTAGGACAGCTAACAGCGACTTTGCTTACTGAAGAATAGGCAACAGTTTTGACAGCTGATCATTTTCGGCCTTAATTGTTTTTGTTGTATTTGTAGACCCTTTTTACATGAGTCTGATCCTTTAAAAAAAAGCCCTGAATTGGAGCACATTTTGCAGCCTCTGGTGTGATATTCTGCCTTTAAATACATCTATGTCATCATCATGCTACATACTTTATGTGCCCAGTGTATTTAAAGCTTTATACATACTTATTGTATTAAGAATGCAGGAGCGCAATTCCACAAGTTCTGCATTATATAATTAAAAGCTGCAATAATACAAAAAACTCAAACTCACAAAAACACATTTATATTGCCATTCAAGTTCATTCTGTGTTATGTTTCAGTGGCTACAATTACCTTTCTCAGCATAAAGGAGAAGCAAAAGTTGATTGAAGTGCTTTGATAAAATTTAGATAAGATCAGCCAAAACAGAATTATTATCATTTTTTTAAATCAAATACATTTTGTAGGAATTTTTATTGTATTTTCATAGATTAAGAATGTCAAATGACTTCTGCCTGGTTTTGGACAAACAGGCCTAATTCCAGCAGTTTAAAGCATCGCCATTAGTTTGTATTTAAATGGCAGCATGAATACAAAAGTCTGCATTTATAGAAATAAAATCTTCACTTTAAAACATATGAAGAAACATCAAGTTTTTATGCACTGAATCTCTCCCACTTTGACCAATTACACTATCATAAAGATGATATATGGTTTTCTATGTGCTCCATCACAAAACAACATCTTTCAGAAAGAATTGGCCTAATCCGTGCATAATAACCGTGCTGACTTCAAAAGCTCTACACACAGAGAGCTTTACAATCCAGCTCTTTCAGAATTGTGTATTCCAGGATCTGTGTCATGACAACAAGGTGAGTGAGGCGCATCGACCTGCCCACGTACCACAAAACATCCACTCATAAAGGCATGTATTATGGAGGCAGTCTGCTGCATGACTTTGAAAGGAAGAGGGTGAAGGTATCGGTTGAAAAATACGATCAAACTTTGTCATCCGGCCAAGACCTACGTTTTCTTTGTGTGCTACAGTATCAAAGCGACATGGTGTAGGATCATCAGACAGCGTCAGCTTTGATCTGTTGACGGCTCTGTGTCTGTGAATTTCAGCATCCGTGCTTTCATCCGGCCCCGAACCTGGGATTGACTCAGACTCCCATAATAAGATGATTAACAATAATAACCCCCCCCAGGAGGGTGGGACTTTGGAGAAGGGGGGGCATGAAGAAACACAAGGTTATGGCTGAAGCTTTTTGCTACTGTGTTTTCCATTCTCAAGTGTAGTCTTTCCTTCTTTTTTTCCTCTCCCAACATCCCACTTAACATTCCCCCCTGCATTTCATCTTAATGTGACAGATTGTGTGACATGATCCGCAAACATCTTCCCTCCCAGAAAGTAGAGGAACTCGCCGACTGGTACAGATCTGTCCCAGGTCAGGAGTGCACACTGTGCTTCTTTTACAGCAATCTGTCATCATAAGTTTGTACATAAAGCATGTTGTTTACAAAATGAAGACAGAAGAGCTCAGATATAAAAAACAAAAAGTTACATGCTAGTTTGTTAAACTGTTTCTGCATTTTTTATTTTATTTTATTAATTTTTTCCTACTTGGTTTGATTCTGTTTTATCTTTACCTGTATTTTAATCATGTAAAGCACTTTGCATTGTCTTTGTGTACTGAATTGTGCTATACAAAATAAATTTGCCTTACTTACCTTACCTTACTGTTTTGAATAACTCTTAGCATTTGTTAACTTTACTTCATATATAAAATCAGAAAAAAAAGTAGTTTGTGTATATTTTCTGTATATTTAAAGGCAAGTCTCAGTGAAATAACTTTGCATTGATTAGTTTCCTTCAAATGCAGGAGATCCAAAAGCACTTGAGAGCAGAGCAGCACTTGCCACATCTCTTGAATTGTCTAATAAATCGTTGACTTGTTAGTGAGCAATGTCTCCCATAAAGACTGATCAGTTACTGTGGCAACCAAGTGGGGCAATGGATGTTGATAATCTACTTCTTTGGGTTTTTGGCCAAATACGCAAATACTGATTTGGTAGCAAACTTGCCTCTGTTTAGAGGGTTTAGAGGAAAGAATGTCATCTGCTTTCATGACTTGTACTTGCAAGTACTAGTCATTCAACTGGATGCGGGTGTTCCGCTGTGACAGTGGGTCAATTCATTGCTTTGACAGTTCAGACCCCGTTATGTGCATGACACTTTTTTCCATATATTTTGATCAGATTTCTATTTGTTGTAGATAATTTATGACAAATGACTGGTATATTAAAACCAAAATAGATCAGAGTGACCTTTTGCATGAAGATTGCTGTTAGATGAGTTGTACAAACATGTTTCTTAGCGAAGAAAAAAACAAAACCCTTTAAACTGTCAGTTCCACGGACCCTGTCAACCAGAAAATGTCGGGCACACTGCAAAAAATGTAAATCTAAAAATTTTTTTTTCAAAATAAGTGCATTTTATCCTGATTTGAGGAGATAAATGAGACACTTTGCCAATGGAACAAGACAGTTTACATTTGAAATAAGAAAAATCCATTGCATTGTCTTATATCAAGTGCATATTATCTTATTAACTTATTTTAAGTGTAAAAATACTCATCCCATTGGCAAACTACTTATTTACCTGCTCAAATTAAGGGTAAATACACTTGATTTAAGAAATTTTTACTTAATTTCAGGTTGTTTTTGCAGTGCATCGACCAAACCTACATTGCAAAAACTGTTCTAAAAAATAAGTAAAAATTCTTTAATTAAGTGTAATTACCCTTAGTTTGAAAGCTACCGGTAGGTAAGTAAGATGTTCTGCTTAAATTAAGCTAATCTGATACTAAGCACTTTAAATAAGACAACGTAAATCGTTTTTACTTAATTCAAATAGAAATTTTCCTTTTTTATTTTGTCTTTCCAGTAGCAAAGGGTCTCACTTACCTCCTCACTTCAAGGCAAAATGCACTTATTTTAAGAAAAATTACTTATCTAGATACACATGCTTTGCAGTAAAATATTCATGAAATGGCAAAGAGATAAAATGATTAACATGAGTTTGATTAGTTTCTTTCTGTTTGCACAAACTATCCTCCGCTGCTATGCGGTGGAGTGATAGCGGACAAAAAAAGAGTCCTAATAAAGTGTTGGAATAATCTAACAAAACAGATATATAGTTTTCTAGCTTAAAAACCTTTGACCCCCCCATACCGTACTGGGACTACCTTTTCTTTGGTACGTTACCAGCCATTTCTCAGAGCAGGTGGCTCGTGACGGTAGGGAGACCCTCAATAGACTAACCTACATAAACATTAGTTTGCCTCACCATATGGCCTTATAACCAATCCTTTTTCCAACCATCAAGTTGGATATTATTTTGACACAGCCAAGTGTAAAAGACAGACCAGACCACCCAGAATTTATCAAGCTTATTCTTAGTAAGATAACTGATTTTCTCAAGTGCAAAGTAGAACGTCATATGCGTGCCCCATTGAGAAATTCCACATAAAGACTCCTTCTTCCAAGAGAGTGCAATGCAGCGTTTGGCTTCCAAAAAGGAGACATTAAGTAAGGATCTCAAGTTGTTTGGGATAACAAAGTCTTCAGGGTAAATATCCAAGATGCACATTGTAGGATTCAAAGGAACCTTTTTACCAATCATCTTACCTATCAGAATCAATACATCCTTCCAAAACGCTAGCACTCGAGGACACGCCCACATGCAATGGAATAAAGAACCCTTTTGGGAAGTACATTTAATGCAAGTGTCAGGAATATCAGGGTTAAAATGATGCAATTTAACTGGAGTGATGTATTGCCTAGTCAGCCATTTGTATTGTAATAATTTGGAATTTGTGTTAGCAGATTGTGTATGAATCGAAGTGCAGGCTTCTGACCACTCCTTACTCGACAAGTTCCCACCCAAGTCCGCTTCCCATGCTTTTAGGATGTTGGCCGGAGATTCTTTACATTTGTCAACAAACAAGGAATAAATTAGAGACACCTGTCCTCTTTTATATAGGTTTATGTCCTACTTTTAATACCTCAGGGCTGTGAAGACTAAAAAATATTCAGTTCAACTTGGTTTTGTTGCTTTTGAAGGCAAATGTTTTGAAAGCTTCTCCTGGGAAGGTTTCTCAACGCCATTTATTGGAAATCAAGTCCAGTGGATATGAAACATTTGAATTTTTTATCGAATGATTCTGTGACCTGGATGACTGAGAATCTTCATCAGCATACCTAGAAAATGTTCGGGGGGAATTTCAAAATCGTCCAGGATTTTTGGTCGAAACACGTAGTTGAAACACACCAAAATACGAACCGAGCCATCAGCTCTGGGGCTGGTCCCAGAGCCGGCGGGGGACAGAGTGACAGAACCCGACCCGGTGACGGTAGCCTGTGCTTCCCTCCGCTTGCCTTACCAGTCCCCCCTCCTCTGGCTGAGGATGGGCGGCTCATGGCTCTCTGCTGATGTCTGATCCAGTCAACGCAATGTCAATGGCTAACTCAGTCAATGTCCTTGAGTCCATCTGAGATAGCCAGACTAATGTTATGGTACAGTACATAATATACTATGGGATACATTAGTGTATATATGAATTTTCTTGGTTAGTACGTACATCCACTGACTTTAAAATTACCTGTAAAATGTCTTTATGGAGCCCGAAAAATCGTTGTTTTTGCAGCCAAATGCTACTTATGTAGGCATTTTTATTGTGCGTCTCCATGGGAGTGGGGAGTACCAACTTGCCGGCCGCTGACTTCACTTTTTTCGGGCTATCAGCAATCCAGTGAATAAATAGGGATCAGTGAGGCCAACACATTTTTTTAAATAAGGACATTTAAAAAAGTCTTCCTGTACCTAAATAAAAACACTTGAGTTACAGTTATTCTTATTGCCTAGTAATCCAACTTGTGTGTTTTTACATAACTCCACAATGTACTGTATATGTGCACTGGTTTAAATCTGAAATACAATTGACAGAATACTTGTTTTTAGAGAAAAGTAAAGAAAGAATATTATATCCTTTAACTGTTAGTGTGGCAGAATACTGACTGATTCCTTCACAGAGAGGTGGTTATGTTTCTGGACCTTTGTGTTTATTTTCACAGTAGGTGCTGCAGTTTGAGGCTCAAAAAGCGATTTCCATAAAAAAAAAGATGAAAACACGGCCAACTTTTTTTTCTTTTTTTTTTTACACTGTGGAAACCTTTTAGAATATAACACTAAGAATTTGAAACCACATCCGTGGGGATTAGCTGTTGGAGGAAGCATCCTGGTCATTGCTTCAAACTGAAACCACTAAAAGGACATTGCTTTCATTAAGATCCGAGGCCAGAGCTTAAATTTGGTAATGACATCAAACACAACTTATGTTTTGGTTGATGGTTGATGTGTTTTATGCTGCTACGAATAATACAAGCTAATTATGTTGTTGTCATTTTGCTAAGCGGTTCTAAATCTACATGTGAGACACTAAGCAAGAGGAAAAGTTTAATAAGTTAATGGGAAACAATGACTGGGAGTCTTTGTCCTGGACTTCACAGGAAAACCAGAAGGCAGGAGTATCTCTGAAGAGGTGAAGACGAAGAAAAATGGGCAATGGAAACAATGTTTGAGCAGGCTTATTGAGTGTATGAAGGTAGATGCCAGTAGGGAGGAAAGAGGAGTGTTGGTTCGAGTGAAGTGATGGCATTGGAGAGCGGCCAGGTTGTTCTGGGAGAGCGAGGGCAGAGGATAATTCAAGTCACCGGTTGTGAAACTTGGGATCCTGGACGGTTATTCAGAGTTTTGCGAGGAAATAGGAAGATGGTTGGTAGACCATGAAAGGCTTGGAAAGGATCCATGATTAGCTGTTACAATAGACTTTATTTGAGAAATATTATTATATGTCATCATGTAGCTTACAGTGAAAAGCATTCTGGGTAAATAACATATCTTTCTGCATGGAGTTTGCATGTTCTCCCTGAGTTCTCTCTGGGTACTCCGGCTTCCTCCCACAGTCCAAAAACATGACTGTTAGGTTAATTGGCTTCTCTAAATTCTCCTTAGCTGTGAGTGTGTGCGTGAATGGTTGTTTATCTTGTTTGTCTCTGTGTTGCCCTGCGATGGACTGGCGACCTGGCCAGGGTGTACCGCACCTTTCTCCCGTCGAAAGACAGCAGTTTGTCCTGTAACATTAACTTTGTCCAGCCAAAACTACTATGAATAATATTAAACCATTTCAGTTGAACTGCGGTAGATTGAAAACAAGGACACTGAAAAAAATCACAAGAGGAAAAGGAGGAAGAGGTGAGAGTTGGCCAAAGATGCCGGTGCTGTTACCAGAGATGCTAACCAGCACTTGTGTTAATACTTCAGTGATACTCACGCATTGCTGCTGAACAAGCCACTTCTGAGTGTTTTGATATCTTTCAGTCGCATCTGGAGACGTTCAAGCGTACCCGCGACATTCAGTCAATGGTTGCGTTCGAGTGTTCATGCCAACGCAGTCAATATTCTTTCATATTGCTCCGTTTAGTATGCTCACTTATTGGAATAAAGTCATGATTGCTTTTAGAGTAGAGGAGTAGGGATTTCCTGTGCCAAGTTGCTGGCCGAGGCTCTGGCAGACCAAACCAGATGAAAGTGCTTATTCAGCTCGCAAAGAACTCATGCTCTTCCTCAACACTGAAGTTCCTCAGACATTTTTCTTCGCTGTTTTTCTTTGCACAGGTAACAGCAAATTTCTCTTCTACGCTTGCATTATCAAGTAGCAGAATGCGACTTTCATCTGGTTTGGTCTTCGTCATGGGTTTCCGAGACTCGCGGAACGCCGCTTAGGGAAATCCTACACACTGTACTGTTTATGCTCTAAAACTCTAGATGACTTTGTGCTGAAAATTATGGACGCTACCCACTCAGGACACTTGGAATACATTGATCTAGAAGCAGTATGGAGGAATATTGACATCGTTTTTGTGGACTTTTATGGACCTTCTGCCTCGGCGCCATAGACCCTCGATTATTTGAATGTCAGCAGACTTCAAAGTGTTGAGGAAGATCTCCAGACATTTGAGATATCAAAAAGTACTCCAGGCGTGTTGTTCATCATGGGGTGAGTCTGAAAATGCAGGCTAATCATGTTTTGGGTGTACTATTCCCTTTAAGCTGTGTCCTAACGTCTCCCCTAATTATTAGATTCCCAATCACTATATAGAACGGGACTATATACTGTAGTGGACCCTTTATAGTGAACTCAGTTAACTGACCCTTTAATAGATAATGACTACTTTTGCTCCCTGTTGTAGAATGCTAACTCCTCCTCCATCGCTACGTGCTCGCCTATCTTTTACTAGGAGTCGCCGCGGGTCAGTCAGCAACAGCCTATAGTGACAGTGGACTGTGACAGCAAATACTTATAATGCATTACATGTAGAGCTCATCTAGTGACCATGGATGATCTCTAATTTTCTTTTGTTTTTTTTTTGATCACAAATTTTTAATTGTGGGAAATTAGTAGGGGGTTACTTTTTCATCCACTAGACGTTCGGTGTAGCAACTATATATTTCATGACACAGGACATAAGGACCCAGTAAACCCCTGCCGACAAGCAGTGGTGTTATAAAAAACATTCATTCAAAAACGAGAAGCAGGCTGTGGATCCAGGGTATAGGCGGCAAGGGTGTCTATTACTGGAGCTCTGCTGGGAAAAAACACTAGTTAGTGACCATGATAATCTGACGGAGGGTGATTATTCACGTGAGTGACAGCTGCATGCCTTGATAGCGGTACTTAGCCCATGCCTACTCTGTAACAGAGGATGCAATGAGGTTTTAAGGTGAACAGGGCCAAAGCCTGACTTCATTCTTTTCCTTCGTGTCACTTTTTACTTTGCCGAGAGATGCTTAGCTCACTGTGGCTGCTTTATTACAGTCTGTGAGCCAGTGCTTACGTTACATGCTTATTTACGGCTGGTCGACAAGAAATAAAAGAAACCTTCATTTTGGATCTAACCTCATATGACCACACACCATAAGAAATGTGGGTAAGTATATGTCCATAAGAAACGTGTACCCTACAGTCTGCCGGCCCCGGGGACTTAATGAAATAGGATGCTGAAATAATCCCCCCTCTTTTAATGCATCAAAAACATTTAAACTCCAAAATCAAACGGAATATAGCACATATAGCACTTTACAATAACACCAGGAAGACCAAAGTGCTTCACAGAAAGATAAAAACATTGAAAAAAAATGTGCAACTAAAATCATAGGCATAAAACAATGTGTCCAAAGTATTTAAAGCCAGCTTAAAAAAAAATTAATCTTTAATCTGGACTAAAAAAGTGCAGATCTGCAAGAACCCGCAGCCCTGGTGCGGACGACGCCTCCACTGGTTATACTGGGACCTAGAGATGTCCAGAGCGGTTTCATCAGTGACCGAGAGTTTCCCTGCTGGCTCGATGTACTGTAATGGGTCAACACCTCAGTTAACAGCATGAGCACTCCATGAAGCTGTCAGGAGGAGAGATGTGGAGTAATATGACTTGCCTGATGAGCCAGGAGAGGAGACGAAGCAAGCTGCATTCTGTACTAACTGTAAACGTTGGTCAAGCAGGTTCCTACAGCATAAGGCAAGTTGAATTCAAGACTTTTTAAGACTTTTTAATGCCACTTTAAATAAAATTTAAGACCAAATTACAAGAAACACAAAAACCACTGCACTAATGTTTCAAATTTTGAAAAGCTTCCCATACAGGAAGAAAGTTAAAACACACAAATGACAGATATAATTTTAATAAATATTTAACTGAATTCACAAACTTGTTTTAGCAGGAACAAAACAAATCAGTTTTAAAGCCACAACATTAGCTATTTTTCTTTGTATCGCTTTTTTAGTATGTTTGATTTGGTGATAAGTGAGGCGTTGCAGAGACAAGGGTGGAACTAAACTGAGAAATACCGCTGTTTCTCTGTAACCCCATTTTGCCGCTTTGTGTTTCTGTATAGCCGTTTGCTGTTGTTCCATATCTGAACTTAAAGGAATAGTAATACACCCAAAACATGATTAGCCTTCATTTTCTACTCACCCCATGCTGAACAATACTCTGGAGTACTTTTTGATATCTCAAATGCATCTGGAGATCTGGGAGGCTTCTTTGGCTGCCCTCTGGCTGACATTCAAATAATGGAGGTCTATGGCTACCGAGGCAGAAAGGTCCATAAAAGTCCACAAAACGCGGTCAATATCCTCCTCCATACTGCTCGCCCAATGTATTCCAAGTGTCCTGAGTGGGTAGCATCCAGAATTTACTCGAAACGGTAAGTCATTTAGAATGTTTTTTAGAGCATAAACAGTAGTGTATAGATTTCTGAAAGCGCCAAGCATTACATGCGCGTTCACGGCACTACGGAAACCCCAGCAGACCAAACCAGATGAAAGCGCATTCAGCATCTGCTCTACTGATAATGTACGAGAAGAAGAAATGCGCTGTTTACCTGTGCAAAGAAAAGAAACAACGAAAAGAAAATGTCTGAGGACTTCAAAGTGTTGAGGAAGATCATGAGTTCTTTTGCCGAAAGCTGAATGCGACTTTCATCTGGTTTGGTTCGTGATGCAGGCTAAATCAGGTTTTGGGTGTACTATTCCTTTAATTCTATCTATTCCGAGCGCTTGAATGATGTATGATGTTTTAAAAAAATAAGACCTATGAAAGACTAATTTAAGACATTTTAATAATAATTAAGGCCTTAGTTTTATTTAGAAGAATTCAATGCCTTTTAAGACTTTTTTAAGGACCCGCGGGAACCCTGAAAAAGGAACTTTTAAGCTAATACTGACATTACAACATATCTAGGCCAACCTGTAAAACTAGTTGTGGAGCCCTTTACAAGAGGATAAATGTATGTATTAGTAGGGGGTCGTCAGTCTGTGGTCTTGTTATTTTTGGGGTATTTGGCTGAAAAGTTTGTAAACCCCTGCCGTAGGTCATGTGACCAGCAGTGTGCTGCAACAGGTGAGTGAGGAGCACTGCTGCGTTCCTCTTTGCTGTAGACGATGGGAGAAAAGCGTACCTGTTTATGACAGCTGCATGCCTTGATAGCGGTACTTAGCCCATGCCTACTCTGTAACAGAGGATGCAATGAGGTTTTAAGGTGAACAGGGCCAAAGCCTGACTTCATTCTTTTCCTTCGTGTCACTTTTTACTTTGCCGAGAGATGCTTAGCTCACTGTGGCTGCTTTATTACAGTCTGTGAGCCAGTGCTTACGTTACATGCTTATTTACGGCTGGTCGACAAGAAATAAAAGAAACCTTCATTTTGGATCTAACCTCATATGACCACACACCATAAGAAATGTGGGTAAGTATATGTCCATAAGAAACGTGTACCCTACAGTCTGCCGGCCCCGGGGACTTAATGAAGCCAGATGCTGGAGAACCCCCACACCCCACTGCACTCCACAATCAACGGACTTGAGGCTAAGGGCTTAAATTATAATCAGCCTCAGTTTACACTTTGTTTGTTGTGGGGCAATTAGGCCATCCGAGCTCAGACAATGCGGTTATACTTTCCTGCTGTAAATGGCCTCCATCCTGAGTCTGCGCCCTGCCAAGAAAAACCCTCAAATAACAACGGGAGAGAGATGGAGAGCGGTGTGGCTCCTGTGGCTCTTTCCTAAGAACAGGCCTCGACCTGGCAGCGTGTGTGTCAGCACAGAGAATCAGATATGGCCTCATTTCCCTGGAAACCACCTCCAGCCACCACTCACACAGGGTCTCACCAGTTTTTTTCTTTTAAATTCCTCCTCCTATTTTTGTTTCCATTTTTGCCTTTTACCAGAGTTCTTATTGTTCTGTTTGATGTGAATCACTTTCCTATTTTCAAAATTCTGCTAGCTTCCGATTTTATGGTTTATAAATAAAAGGAAGCAAGGCTCAGGAATATAGGCTGTCAGAAGTAAAATATCCCATTCATCATGTCTCCTTGTGGTGGAATTTATGAGATATCTTTTCTGTCTTTGCTCCTCCAATCTTGTGAGACTCATACGGCACTGATTAACTATCTCAGAGATACAGCAGCTTGGCAGACAGTCAACTCCCCTGATTGTATCTGCTGCAGCACACACCAGCACGCAATATTTGTCAAAACATTCGGCCTTCGTGCATTCTTTCCTCCCTTGTTTCCTGTCTTCTTAACATCCCTACCCACTTCCCTGCCACCCCTTTTTTTCCTAACTGGATCTCCCCACAAGGTCAGCAAAACCAAACCAATGACAGACAAACATTTTTCTACCTGTCAGATCCTTCTGCTTGATGTCTGTAAGCTAAGATAAAACTAAAATCTCTGATTTTTGTTTGGAAAATGGCTAAAAAAAGACAAAGAAGGGCAGTCTGAAGATATGAGCATTGCTGAAGTCATGGCTGGAACATCTTTGTTCCTAAAACAAAAACGGATATAATGAAGTTGGACTGTTGATCTTTCACGGATTCTTCACTTATGATCCTTGTTTTGTATTTTTCATTTCCTGATTATTCCATCATTAGTGTTCTACTTCCTTAGTTCATCACATGTATATTTTAGTATATACCCCTCAGAAGAAATAGCTACAAGTTTAAAGGGCTATTTATACTCCCGCAGCAGTGTGTCGCAGTGAGCTTGTCGCATGTATGACGCAGATATTTGGTCCTTCTTCATAAGTTGTTTTTCACAACGGCGGCTATACAAAACAAGGAGGTAGGGAGGAAGGTACCAAACAGGAAATACGATCATAGTGTAGAGCGGATGTAGATTTGACCAATCAGAAGCCTCCTGTCTGCACTCACCTACAATTTTTGACAGGTTCAAAGGCAGAGTTTCTGCGGAAGGGGTGTAAGGGCATATCTGCGTTAACTGCGACACACACGCAGACGACCTGGTTTCTGAGCATAAACCAGACTTAACTCCTCAAGATTAGTTTCGTTCTGCATTGTTCTCCAGCCAGCTGCAAGCTTAAGCTTACTAAACCATTATTCCAACTTACCAGTGTAGTAGGAAAATGGCGACCTCTGCGTAACTTCAGACTCCAACCATAAAAACTCAATCTTATTCACCATGGTTAAACATAAATACTGCTCTCCGCATTATGTTCTGCCATGGTTGTTGTTTTCTTGCCGCTTCTTCTTTATAGCAAGACGCAGAATAGTGACCTTTGTCGTTTATTAATTACGTTCAGGTCGGATGAATCCGATTTTGCCGTTCAGACACAGGTCGCATTTGAAAAGATCAGATTCGCATCGGATTCAGGACCACATAGCCAAGTGGCCTAGATCGGATTAGAAAAAATCTGATCTGTGTCGTTCAGACAGCCATGAAAAGATAAGATCCAGGTCGCATATGGGCAAAAAAAAAATCGGATTTTGGTCACTTCAGGCTGCTGTGTGAACGTAGCCTAACAGAAGTCTCAGGGTTTCAGTGAGAGCTAACCGGATAAACGTACCAAAGAGAGGCATTCAGGAGCCGTCCTGCTTAGAATCTCAAAGCACCTCCCTACATTCATCCTGGAGGTCTTTAAATTATTTCTACGGTTGAGGTCAGCCACCCCGTGGAGATAGCTAAATTCCTACGCTTGTATCTTGGTTCCATTTTTTTTTTCTTTTTGTTCAAGATCGAGATGGTTTAATTTGGAACATCTTTGTTCCTAAAACAAAAACGGATATAATGAAGTTGGACTGTTGATCTTTCACGGATTCTTCACTTATGATCCTTGTTTTGTATTTTTCTCACTTTCCTGACTTATTCCATCATTAGTGTTCACTTCCTTAGTTCATCACATGTATGCTCTGGGCAGCACCGCTTTTGGAACAAAAATAGCTGGCTGGCGGTGTTGGGGGGGTTACGCGCCGCTTCGCGGCCAGTCTTACGCTTTGGCCAGTGGGCTGCTTTTGGTTCAAGCGCAGGATGTTGATGTGGGTTCTCGCTGGGGCGCGGGCCTGTGTGTTTTTCGTGGGTGGTGCGGTTGCGGCGGTAAGCTGCGGCCGGTCGCCGGGGCTTTGTGCCGGGGCGTGTTTCGGCGCTCTGTGGGGCCGGGGTGTTTCGGTCGGTGCGTAGTGCCGTGGGCTCGGTGTTCCGGTGCCCGCCCTACTTCAGGGTGGCCGGGCTACCGGGCAGAGCCCACGGACTTGTTGGGGCGCCGGACATGGCGGTGGCTGGGGGGGCTTCTTGGGCGCTGTTGCCCTCCTCTTCCCTTAGGCCTGGGGGTCTGATTGGTGCCTTTGGGGGTCCCTTTGGGCTTGTGGGGCTTTGGGTCTCTCCGGGCGCTTGGACTCAGTGCTCTGGGGAGCCTCTCCAGCTCTCCACAACCACTATTGAGCATTTTTTTCTATGGATAAATCCTTAAAACATGCAATAAGTGCACCCCTCACAAACAACTACAGGTGTTGGGCTCCAGGTACTACATTAGAGATTCACTTCCATACAGAAACCCCACATCCCTTATCTTAATAATATAACTTTTAGTGATTGTATATCTCTTCGCACTTATGTCTTTTCGTTGTGCTGTTCTTTTTTTCATCTCGTTACAGGTGATGAAGCAGACTCGGAAAATGTTTTGTCATTGTCTCCTTTCTATCTCTTTCTCTTTTTTTCTTTTTTTTTTTTCTTTTTCCTTTTCTTCTTCTGTTTTTCTGCTGTATATTTACATTGCAGTGTCCATATAAACTGTAAAACTCCCTGCATACGTGTAATTATAATAAAGCAATTTATATAGATGAAACAAGTGGAGCTATATGGCAATTGCCATACTGCTACACTTGTGAAAGTAAAATCTGTTGGGTTTCTTTTTGGCATCAAGACAACTATTCTTGTTGCCACATTGCCAGACAGCACACTGTAAATAATTGAAAAAAAAAAAATCTTTACTACAACCTGTCAATAAAGTCCATTCATACTACCTATGCCTGCCAGTTACTTTGATCTTCCCGCTTCCATGAGTTACCTCTATCTTTTCCTTCAAT
The DNA here is from genome assembly GCA_018398635.1 of Cyprinodon brontotheroides. NCBI lineage: Eukaryota > Metazoa > Chordata > Actinopteri > Cyprinodontiformes > Cyprinodontidae > Cyprinodon > Cyprinodon brontotheroides. The sequence goes on from JAGKQL010000064.1 coordinate 2,013,659, forward strand.
CGCCCTTATGCTATGTCTGTTTTTTCCTCGTCTGGCAGGTTTTCTGTCCATACCCTAAATGTTTATGTCTCCTCATACCTGTTAGTTTTTGTATTTTTGCAACATATAAAACTTTGTTTTTTTAATCTATCATGGTGAAGCAGTTTAGGTAATTGACAGTAATGCAACAGCTGAGGTTTAAATCTAGGTCTGGCATAGAAAATTTGCCAAGTAATGACTCTTATGACCTGCTGTGGCAAAGTCCCTGAATAAAGGCGCAGCTGAAAGGACACAAACTGCTGAGTTTTTCTGGCTTCAGCCTCATATAGTAATCTGTTTTTAGATTTAATAAAAAATATGTTTGTTTCTATTATTTAAATCTGAATAGATCTTTTCAGACTCATTTTAGCAAGACTGAAGAAATGTTGGAAAAAAAACTGACCATCTCTGTCATGGTGAGGGCGACTCTGTAACATGCCCCACAGAGCGTAGAATCGTTGCTTTCTTTCCTCTCTTTCCAACATCAGTCAAAACCAAACTGACATTATTTTGTGTCACAGTTACTAATTGACTCTCACACATACACACCAATCACAACAACTCTGTCAGCAAGTGTGTGTTCTTGGTGTTCGAACAAAATACAGAGGAGCTGGCAGGAGTAGCAAAGAAAAATGATGAATTCAAATTAAAAGCAAAACTTTAGAGCCTGACTTAAGGAGTGGCAGAACAGCTTGACAAGCAACACTAATGAATTTTAGCTGACTAATTATTGCTAAGTACATGTTGGATGTGGCAAGGAGTTGGTAAATTTACATAAAGCTGCACGGAAGAGAAAACCTATGGATTTCTTTTACAAAAAAAGAAAAGCAGAAATATATTAGTGTGGGAAGCAGTGCCTTTGAACTCAATCCCTAGAGTCAGTACAGTTAAAACAATTCATTTAAAATTGTCATGAACAGAGACAGATGGACCCAGTATTCAAGGAGAGACAGTCAGTAGGAAAGTTCAAACTGGTTTATTAAATAAACAAAACAAAAGCGGACACTGCAGGCGGGGTGGGTGGGGCACCGCCCAATCTCAGGCACTCTAGAGGGAGGAAACACAGGTAAGTGACCACGATAAACTGATTTATGATTATCTGGGTTGGTCACTTAGCTGGTTTAACAGTCCAGACCAAGAGTGTCCCCAGTGCTGCAGTCCCTGGACGCTGATCCTGGTGAGGGATCCCAGAACAGACAGGAACAGACAGAAACAGGCAGGATCCAGATCAGGCAGAAACAGTTGGCAGGATCCAGACTTCCAGGCATCCACAGGCTTCCAGGTGGGTTCAGAGAGTCTGACTGGGACCAGAAGCATGACCAGGTGGTCACGCACAGGAGCAGACAGGATCAGGTGCAGACAGGCAGGCTCAGTGGAAGAGGGTAGGCGAGACAGGACGTAGGGAACCGGAACTTGAAGCAGGACTTTTAAACTGGTCTCCCTCCCCTGGAGCCAGGCTTACTGAATAAAACTGAACCTTCCCCAGAATGAGCCAAAAACCCAGAGGACTCGTTGGGGGAGAAACAGTGGACTCGATCAGGAGCAGAGACAAACACTCAAAAACCCCCTTTTCCACTGGCAGCTAGGATCCAGGACATGAACCAAGGAAATAAAATTAACAGAACAGGCTGACAGAAAGACAAGTAATGATCTGGCCCTGAATGCTCAGGCTGAACTGAATTTAAACCAGAGGAAACAGGTGAGAGGAATAAATTATAATTGAGGCAGGGAGGGAAAACGGCAGGTGAAAAGAATTACTAATTAGGGAAGAGCAAACAGGCCAGATCATGACAAAAATCACTCATTTCATGCAACCTCTGTTTTGTTTTACAGCTAGTATGAGTTGCTTTGTTCACACAATGTGCTGTTTACAAGGCTTTGACAGCATATTCTGCTCCCTTACATTTATTATAGTGCATAAGCATGGCTTTCATGATATTGTGATAATTGCAATACCACATGCCATGATATTAATTATGTACGTTCCCAGTGAAAGCTTTCTGAAGTCCGGCAGGCTTTTGGGAATTTCCTGCTGCCATTTGGAGCAGCTGAAAACTAATCATTTTTTTTTTAAGGTTTGTGCTAAAAACTGCAAGTACCACAATAGGTTTGGAATTGTTAGTTAATATAGGTGTTTATAAACTGTTTTTTGCAGTGGAAAACATCAATATCTTAATAAGTCATTGTTTCTTAAAATGAGTGCATTTGTTCTTGGGTTTAGGAAGGTAAAAGAGACATTTTGCAAATGGAACAAGACAATTTACATTAAAAATAAGATAACATGATTGCATTGTCTTATTTCGAGTGCATGTTATACAGTTATCTTATTTTAAGAGTAAAAATACACATTCTATTGGCAAATTACCTAATTTAACTACTCAAATAAAGGGTAAATACACTTAATTTAAGAAAATTTTACTTATTACTGTATAATTTTTCCAGTGAGTGAAGTAATAACTTTCAAAACTAGCTCTATTTTCTTTGTACATAATAATCCGTTCATCTAGCTTTTATAAAACATGTGGAGTTTAAGCCCTTTATGTTTATTTATTTGCTGACAGCTCTGCAGAAGCATTTGTAGATTGATTGTAGAATCTGTCTCCCAGAAAACTCCTAGATAATCTTCTCTGGGTGGTTGACACTCCGCATCAAGATGAGATTTTTGAACTTTAGTGTTTCATACTCAGATGCAGCAATGCTGGGGTGCCAGGATGCTCAGGCCTCCAACATAGAATTTGCATGTAAATCAGATACTTTGTGTGTTAAACAAAAATAAAAACTCATTCTGAATCAATCCTTCTATCTATCTATCATATATATACTATGAGATATGTATATCTTACCGTAATTGCATTAATTGGATGGGATCTAAATTTAAACCCACGAGGTTTCGCATGCGTGGTTTGCTCTAAATAGAAGCATATTTGCAAAAAAAGGGGGAAAAAATGAAACATTTTCACATTACAAAAACAAGTAGTGAAACCAGATATTTTGCCGACAGGCTGCAAAGCCCACTGAAGGTGGACAGCATATTTAAACATGTTGGAGGGAAGTTGTTGGGGAATACTTGCAGCTTTACTCCAAGGGTGGGATGGTGGGGTGTTAGTAGGCTCTTTTTTTTTTTTTACTTCTTCAGAAGGGATTCTAAGGCCCGTCTCCCACGAAGCCAAACCCTGGCATTTTAAACGCACATCATTTTTCACCACAAACCGTGCCTCTCTATCCATAATCGGCTTCAAAGCTTCTGGGTCTGTAAACGATCTTCTTTTTATTAAGCCTTCAGAGTGGGAAGATTTTTGAAAACACCGTTTTGGCGCCTACATCTTTTTAAGCTCTAAATCGCATTTTTTCTTACACGCATGCGCATGTGTCGCCTTCTAAGCAGCGCCAGTAAGCAGCGGCCAGTATCACAACAACAATGGCGCCAGTACGTGTTGAATGGTTGCTGCTCATGCTACTCACCCCTGCTGTCAGGCTTACAACAGAATCTTCTTCTTCTGGAATATCTCCAGGAAGAACAGAGCAATATCGACGACATAGTTCAGCACCTGAATTTGACTGGAACGGCCAAAACGCTAACTGCAGGGGTTTTCCCGTTTTCCGGCTTAGTTGTTGTATAAATATATTGCGCATGGTACGCCCACATTTTCGCGATTTGCCTGTTTTCGCCTTTTTTGCTTTGGCACCACACAGCCACTTTACAGGCCTGGCATACATTTTGCTGTGCATTTTCATGCGGATTCGCGGTGGTCGCATCATTTATTTTACGCCTCCCGCCTTCACTCACAAACGCTCTGGAAAATATTAGCGCTTCGTGTTCGTTTTGACTTTCGTGGTGGATCGGGCCTAAATTATTCTCATCTGAGTTAGAGATTCAAAACCAGTGGCTTGAATTACGCCAAATTTCGCGCTCCTTTCGGTAGTTCATTAATTGTTTTCGCCTTTGTTTATTTCTGTGTGTGTTTAGCTTCTTAATTTAAAAAATAATTATATTATTATTTATTTATAATCTTATAACCCCTAGAACCCTACGGACCCACCCGTGGGTCCAGCTGCTACGTGACCTCGTAATTTTAACAAACCCCCAGTATTGATGTAAAAAACACATTTGGCACAGTTTGGTGACATTTTTGGATAAATGTGCCAAAATGGCCTCTCCGCCTAAGAAATTTCTCACTAATACCATTCTAAAATAAATATGATTCATCTGATTGAGTCCAAATTTGGTATATTTTTACACAACATTTAGATTTAAAAGTCTGCACTACTTTTTGTGCTATAAATAATATTTTGGTAGTGTTTTGCAATGTTTATTTCAAAGAAAATTTTGGCGAGGTTCAAAAAATGCAAAATATTTTGTATCTTGTCCCTAATATTTCAGGCAGGGTCAAAGCTACAATGGTGCTGACA
>JAGKQL010000064.1:2023086-2127840 GCA_018398635.1 Cyprinodon brontotheroides
TTATAGACTAACAGAAGTATTTTAAAGTCTATTCTCTGAGATACAGGAAGCCAGTGTAAGGATTTTTTAGAACTGGGGTGATGTGCTCTACTTTCTTAGTGTTAGTGAGGACACGGGCAGCAGCGTTCTGGATCAGCTGCAGCTGTGCTGATCCACTTTTAGGCAGACCTCTGAAAACACCGTTTGCAGTAATCAATTAGACTAAAAATAAGCGCATGGATTAGTTTTTTTCCAGATCATGCTGAGACATTAGTCCTTTAATCAAAAATCTATAAAAAAATAAATAAATAAAGAAAAGAGAAATCTCTAACCAACATTCTTGGAAAAAAATCTTGAAAAACTGAATTAACAAAAACAAAAATGTGAAAACAAATTGGATAATAAGAAGAAATGTAAAAAAAAAAACTGACAAAATGGCAATTTACTCTCAAAATAGTTTTTGATTGAAGCCCTCATTATACTTTGTTTAAAGCGTCTATTGTTTATTTTTATTTATTTCCAGTTATAAAATGTGTTCTTTGCTACCAACAATAATGGAGCAGAACTCACTTTATTGACCCTGAGCAGGTCTTTGTTTAATCAGTCTGATGCGATAAAATATTCATGGAGAGGTTTAAACTCATGACCTTTTCGCTGTGATGCTAACATTGCTAACCATACATCGCAGCACTCAGCATGAATTAAAGAGTGAAACACCAGCAGAAGTTCAGTGTGTTTGAAAGCAGTGAGGTGGAACTTGAATGTTTACCTTCTATTAGTGCAAAGGGCTGAGCATGCTTGGCTCTGATTTCAAATGTAGAGCTACACAGCATTTAATCCAAAAGTAAATGTTTCATGTTGATTTTCTTGGATCGGCCAGCGTGTCTCAAATAAGTGCTTCTGATTACCGGTAATACGTTTGGGATACGCCGCCCAAATTCTTCACACAAATGTATCACTTCTCAAGTAGATGAATGATTGTATAAGAAAAAAACACAAAAAAAACGGGTAAATCAATGAAGCTTGAAAACCAAGAACCACTTTCTGCAGTTTTCCCTCGATTTTTAAAGCCTGGACACAAATGAAAATATCCCAAACCATCACCACCCTCTTTGCTCCATGGAAACTGGGTGACAACATCACACTCTGCATTCCTGCCCTGTGAGGTTTTTGGCTCCCCTTCATCCTCAGTAAAACATTGCTCTAAATTACTCATCTAGCTCTTTGCTTGTAACTATTCGAGATGATAAAATGGGTTTTTTAGTACAGCAGTAGTAATTAACATCTGCTGATGGCTGCTCCGCTCCGTCGTGACAGCATCTAGAAGCCCAGTGTGCAAACAATAAAAGCCTGGCCTTCTTTCCTTGCCTGACATTCTGTTTATCTACGTGTCAAATTAACTTTTAAGGCTTCACCCATGCTCACTTCTTTTGCGTCGACCAGTTTGCAAGGAAGTCTGCTCCTTTTACCTTCCGTCTGGATGCTGTGTACCCTCCACAATATATCCAGTTGCCGGGGTAAAGTGCTATCCAAACAAACAGAGGATGGCAACTGTTGACTCAGGATATTGGTAACGTTTCACGTTTGCAGAAAAAAGCCTCTGTCCTCTCTCACCAGCTGCGGAACATGCAGCCGCCAGTCAACAGGAAAGCCGTCCACATCCTGGTAACTGGACAGAGTTTTAATACAGCACAGCAGCACCTAAAAGAGAGGGCTACTTCCTGTCCCACAAGGCCGCCCTTGGGAAGTGAAATATTGCATTCGCCAACAGCATTTGTTTTGGCATTGCACACATGGTCCTATCATCAGCCAGAGCTCTGTCTGTCCGAGATAATCCCATCATCCTGTCCTCCTTAGATTATAATCAGAGAGTCCAGCGTCCTTAATGATGGCTTGTGCATACTGTAATTAAAACTGAGGGAGGAAAATGGAAAAGACTGAAATAGAAAGAGGATAATTTTTCTCTCATGAATGAAGGAGGTGGTTAAGCTCCACCTAGGAGGACTTTTAAATGTTTAAACAGACAAACTTATTTGAAGCACACATAAAGAGAATTAAGGCCTTAAAGTCATAGGGAAATCATATTTAAATTTCAAATCATTCTGGCTTAAACATGTATATAAATGTACTCTTTATCCTATTGTCCCCCTATTTTGTGTCCAACTTTTTTTTTTTTTTTAGTTGCTTATCTTATGCAGGCCAGTTAGTTATACGTCAGCTTGCACACCTAAATTCGGCCAATCATATATCAATGGTCATCTGTCAATTTTTTTTCAGTCATAGCATTTTGATTCATATGTTGCAGCTAATATACCGCGACGGTTGAAATTAGAATAATTTCCTTTCCCATTGAGTTCATTCCAGTGTTCACGGGGATGGACGTCTGTGTCGACGGCAGGCGTGCCAGAGCTAACAGAACTGGCAGCGTTGCGAGGCAAGGGGCTCAAACATATGCGGCTGGAAGCCTTCTACACCAAACCAAGCTTCTGCGCCCTGGCGTCCTCTTCCCACAACATCTTCGTCCCGCTTTCCTCCTCTAAATAAAAATGGATGACGGAGGAGACTCATCCACGACCTCTGACACAAAACTCTCCTCCTCTTGCATGTTTCTGCTGTCCATGGCGTTCCTTGACAGTGTCGTTTCTAACTCACCAATTTAGTGCTAATTGGTCCCAATGGAATTTTCAATTGGGAACCTACTAGCACTAAGCTGCTAACTGGTTAGCAAGCGGAGTGCTACTTGGTCCCAATGGAATTTCCCATTGGGACCTACTAGTACTAAGCTGCTAACTACAGTTAGCAACTTAGTGCTACTTGGTCCCAATGGAATTTCCCATTGGGACCCTACTACTATGTTGCTAACTGGTTAACAAGATGCTTCCAACAAACCGGCCACAACCAAACATGCTTGCTAACCTTCTGCCACAACAATCCCACCCCCTTGATAACTGACCAATCACATTCACTTTATACACTCGTTTAAAGTTGTGCACCACTGGGGAAAATTCAGAACAGCAACCGTTGGAACAGCCGCTTCCCTACGACTTTAAGTATTACTTTAATTAGCCATCATTGTTCGATTGATTAATCATCATATGAAGTTTGGAACAAATTAAATTTTTTTAGGAAAATTTTTTGGGGATTCTTTCAAACACTTTTCTAAGCTCCATATTTGTGTGACCATTTTTTCTATAATCTTTTTGCTGCTGTAACACAAGAATTTCCCCATTTTCCGACAATGAAGGAATTTTCTATTTCATTTTATTCTGTTCTATTTTATTCTATTCTGTTCTTTTCTATTGTAATCTAAATGTTTGGATATTTTAAAACAAAAGTCACTGAATTAATTGGCAGTGAATCCTAGTAAATGGCATGTAGCACATTTTTTCAAGTCAGGAGACTTGACCAAAGTGCTTTACACTACAGTCATTCACCCATTCACTCACACACTGATGGTGGCAAGCTACATTGTAGCCACAGCTGCCCTGGGGCTCACTGACAAAGCGAGGGCTGCTGTACACGATTGACCGCCACCGGGGCCCTCTGACCACCGAGTAAAGTGTCTTGCCCAAAGGTAGACAATGTGGATGGAGGGCTTGAAGTGTCTTGCCTTCGATTTCAGGGCAAACTCCTACATCCAGCGCCACTGTAAGCCCACAATGGTAGTAATTCATGGTAGTTTTGGTCTGTGTGTACCGACTACGTCACTAACCATAAATCACATTTGATTGGTTATTTACGGAAGCATGTGGCATTCACCTGGGAAAAAAGCTGGTCTTGTCTTTTTCTGAATTAACTAGAAACATTTTACAAAAAAAAGCCCTGTTCTTTGGATTTAACAAGATGAAATATGAAGACGAAGGGGGGTAAACAACTTATCCATAGGTAGTGCTCAGCGCGTACTTGCCTTTGCAAAGTCGACAAACTATTAGTGATCTCAAAAACTGTTTTTTGAACAAAACAGTTTGTAAGAGCAACACACTTGTGCACTTGTGGCAGAGTTCTGGATTCACATTTTTTAGATACATAACCTTTACGATGAGCAGCTACTAACGATCACGTCAAAAAAAAAGTACATTTACTTTGGCTCATATGCAGCTGGGTAAGCATTTCAAGTGCAATATGTTTTGGAGCAACATACACAGCTGGTGAGCTGTGGCATCAAGTGGGACAATCAATTGGTAAATCTGTTTTTCTCCCACTCATCAGACTCCTGCTAAAGGAATCACAGATGTCAGCCATCTATCGCTGTAACAGAAGCTGTCTATGTTTTCAGGCTAAATTCGCCCTTTTAAAAGTTTGCGAGGAAAAATAGGATGTGCTTTAATGATGCTTTTTTTTTTTGGTGTGTGTGAATAAACCTCATTTACGAGATTGGGAAACAGCGAATGGAAACTCAAACATAAAACAGAAGCCCTTTAGTGAAGCTCCTTTACCAAACTCACACACAAATAGCCACACACACGTACATTTCCCTAAGTGCTTGCTTGACCGCAAACAGTAAACACATATGGGAAGAAATGCACGCAGCAGTGAAGAAGCCGATATGCTTTGAGGAGTTCACGTGGAATTAACTCATTAAATCAACGCTTAACATGCATATTAACCAGTAAAAAGTTCAACAGGGACGTTTCTGAGTCTTCCTGAGTCCTCGATCCGGTTCAGTAAGCGACAGGAAAAGCCCTACATTTCTGAGAGGCCTTCCAGGCCACACTGACGTCGCTCTGGCTGGGGCGAGATTGGTAATGACCAATGTTTACCACCACAAACTTCCCCATCACCGAAGGACGGAGTCTATAAGTAGCACTCAGCAACTGCTACGCTTCCCTTTAATGGGGGACAAATGAGAAAAGAGAAAAAAGAGAGAGGGGGCACTGTGTTACAACAACTGCACTTATGTTGAGCTGATGTCTTCCTTCTACAGCCTTCGCACTTTTTCCTCCCCCACCAGCGGACACTGGTGCCAAACTGCCTGGTGTGTGTGTGTCTGTGTGCCTCTGTGTTGGGAAAGAAGATGTAAAAGCCAAGGCATACCTTAGGGCCATTAGTTGAGCCCTCGTCTGCCTCGGAGCCCAGAACACAACATTAATTGGACACAGTAGCTGCAAGATCACAGCAGCTCCCCTCCAATTTGTTAAATGAGTAAATTGCCTGTCTTGTCAATCTGGGCTCGCTCTCTTTATAAGATTGAAGGGGAGGGATAATATCTAACACATGAGTTCCAGAGGGATGCTGGAGAAATTACAAGCTCTCCAAACTCCAGCACAGCTTCTAATATCCCATTAGTCACCTCAAATTAGATGATGAAATTTACATAAGTCAAATCCAAAATATTAAACACATATTCATACTTTTTTCCCCCTTTTTTCCCCCTTTAGTTTGTTTTTTTGTTTTATATATATGTTTGTCAAAAATGATATGTTCCATGTTCTATAATTTTCATTGAACATCCTGACAATAGGGCTGCTCAGTTGCGCAGTGCGTAGCTCCGCTGCCGTGCAGCAAGAAGGTTTTGGGTTCGATTCCCGACCCAAGGTCTTTCTGCATGGAGTTTCATGTTCTCCCTGAGCATGCGTCGGTTCTCTCTGGGTACTCTGGCTTCCTTCTGCAGTCCAAAAACACTGTTAGGTTAATTGGCTTCTCTAAAGTCCCCTTAGGTGTGAGTGTGTGCATGAATGGTTGTCTCTGTTGTCCTACGATGGACTGGCGACCTATCCAGGGTGGAGCCCGCCTCTTGCCTGTAGACAGCTGGAGATAAGCACCAGCACCTCGCGACCCCACGTGGGATTAAGCGTGCCTGAAAATGGATGGATGGATGGATTCTGACGTAAATTCCAATGACAGGCTCTATACCATGGCTCCCTCCAGGAAGCACCTACTTAACTGCGCTGTGCCCGTACTTTAAACAAACACCCACTTTCAGGCTTAAAGCTGAGAAATTAGGCTCTTTAAGGACCTAATGAGTCTTGAATGAGAGGTTTCAGACTAAACATCATGAGAAATGTGAGTGCATGCTCTTCTTCAGCATTCTCAGGGAAAAATAGCTGTTGTTGCACAGAAATATCCATCCCGTGTGTTTTTGTTTGGCACTTTTGTTTTTGCTAGTCAGGTTAGCATAGGTTCGTCGAATAATTTGCCGCACCCAGACAATCAGATGTAGCTTCGCCTTAAAGACAAGTGTTTTGATTCTGGGAATTGGAAGAAAACAACTATATTTCCTAACAAATTAATACCAATATAGTTCCACAGATATTTGTTCATTAAACATTTGTTTAAGGACCTCTACATTTTTATTGTTTTCAATTACAAGGTAAGGCATTTGTATAGAACAATTCAGTACATGGACAATTCAAAGTGCTTTACATGAAATAGATAATAAAACAGAAGAACAATAAAAGCAGAATAAAAGCCAAAACATGTGTAAAACAAATAAAACTATTGGACCATAACCTTAAACTAATACCTCAGTTAACAGTTTAACTTTAACAGTCAAAGGCAGTTTCAAAATTCAGGCTTTCAGCAGTCAGTCTTCTGGGAGGTTTGTTCCAGGTCGGTGGAGCATAGGAACTAAATGCTGCTTCTCCATATTTAGTTCTAGTTCTGGGTCTACAGAGAGGGCTGGAACTAGAAGACCTGAGTGGTCTGGGAGTTTGATACACTGACAACAGATCTGTTATATATTGAGGTGCTGATCCATTCAGTGATCAATAGACTGAGGGATTTTAAAGTCTATTCTCTGAGCTACAGGGAGCCTGTGGAAAGACTTTTTTTGGATCAGCTGCAGCTTTCTGATTGACTTTTAAGGCAAACTTTTGAAAAAGTGATGATTTATATCATTTTGATATAGGCGTTTTAGTTCACAACATGCGTCTGGTTCCATCAAATTTTTTTAATGAAATGAAAAAAAATCACTGGTAATGTAGTTTTTAAAATGTAATTTATTAAATACAATACACATGGCATTACATGGTTAGCAGTTATCTCTTTGGTTTATGTACAGATGCTGGGTAATTGTAGCCTGGCGTAGTCCTACTCAATTCTAGTCAGAATATGAGTCTGATGCTGCTCCCATAGAGCTGTGATTATGGGGCGTGTTTTGAATGAACCAGGAAAAAAAAAATGCCTCTGCACTCAATTGGATAGACCTACAACCAATAAGAACAGCGAGTGCGTGACGTATGTTAAGCGCGCATAGTTGTTGTCAACAAAAATCAAAGCGTGCAGTTACACGCCTAGAATAAGAAGATGAGCCTTGATCGGCGTTTCTCTGTTCTACTCTTTTAAAATTTTTAAAATTTGCATGTCGATATCTTCTAGAACAGACCTAATAGCAGAATCTACTCACCTCAACTCTCCAGCGGCAGCCATTGTTGTTGTCACCCAAGCGCCGCTTTGGTCCGCGTGGTTGATTACGTTACTGTTGATCATCTGTTCATCATCGTACTAAAGCCGCCCTGACAATTTGATTGGATGCGCCAGAGGTGGGCGATCATACTCCGACTACTATGGAGCAATGCCTGACCCGAACTTCCTGACCTCAAACCCCTTGCCAAGTGGGACTAGGAATTGAGGAATGGGACCCAGGCTAGGGTAATTGTCAAAGACTCTGTGAGTAGATATGTTGTGTTAAAGAGTGTGTTTTTAAATTGATGGCCTTTGGTGATTATACGTTGTTCAAAAATTGCAGTAAATGGCATGTAGCTTTACTATAGCCTCTTTCCCGCAGAGATTAGCGGGTTAACCCGAGTTTTTCCACCACGGGTCGGCTGGCAAACATTCAGCATTAGGCTATCTTCTCCTTAGCAAAAAAAGCTGAATCTAACCCCCCCACTGGAAAGCTGCATGGCCTCTGTCCCCCGCCGCTGTGTGTCTGGTGGCACCATCACACTGCGGCTTAGTGTTGATGATGTCACCAGTGTTATAGAAAACAGGAAAGTAAACAATGGAGTATTTTGCTCTTATTTGTTTGAATCCCTCTCAATATTGTTGCATCACGTCTTTTGAATTCAAACACAGTTGTTTCAGCTTGTTAGATCAGACGCAACTTGCACGATTGTTAGCTTCCATACATTGCGCTAAATGGTATCACGGAAATTAGCTGGTTGGCTATGGTCTGGTGTTACCACAGTATGCTGCTCAGAGGCAATCTTAACATGCGCCGCTTGCCGAGTTGTTTGACCTGTGTTGACCTGCGTCAGTGAGCTGTTCCCAGTGCTAATAAAAGCCCATCACTGGTTTAAACCGGTTTTTCATCCAATGGAAAAGGGGTACATCACTCTATTTTGCTAGAGACAGTCTTAACAAGGTGAATGGGCTGAAAAGCATTAGCAATGTGATTTAGACACGTTTTCCATCATACCAAATGTTTTAATATATTTAGGCTTGTGATGAATCATCAGTAAATTCAGTGTATTTAATTTCTAGCTGAAGAATTGACCAACCCGTGATGTCACCGTTTGAGGTACTGCAACATTGCAACGGCATTACAAAAAATTTATATTTTTCACATTTGTAATATAATTATTGATATTAGTAAAGTAGAGTCTTGTGAATTAAGTTAGTTTGATTGACTACTTTATTTCCACTATAAGGCCATTGGTGGCACGGCACGGCAGTGTCTCCTTCTGTGTTAAAATTTGCTAACAGAACAGTTTGTTTTAGCAGATTGAGAAATCATGTTGATCCTTATAAAAACAAGGGACATTCACCTCCCTGGATTAAATCATTCACCAAAGAGCCTAAAATATGTCTGATCAGGTAAGATTTATATCTGTTTTGTTGTCTAACAACAACTTTTGGCTTATTTAGCTCTTGTGTTTATAGTTAACTCAGACCGTCATGAGCCATTCCCTGACTGATCCTTTCATTACAGAGGCAAGTTTTTGAGAAGAGCTAAGCATAGAAATGTGACTAGTACTGCATACTGACCTGTAAAACAATTAAATTTATCTCAAATTAAGCTAATACTGGGGTGAAAAATTATGCAGTATCGCTGTGACATTGACGTTAATACTGAATTTACATTTCCCCTTGGTGGCCCAGGGGGCGGGGGCCATAAAGCCTGAAAAAAATCTACAGTTTTGAAGGTATAACTTAAAAGTCGTGCATCTGAAACCCATAGTTTTTAAAAATAAAATATAAAACCACATTCTCTGAAGAAGAACTTTACATATGGCTTTTTACATAGAAGTTTGTTTACTTTAAAGAGCAGCTTTAAGTCTGCTTGAGGGAATCTGCAGCTTCCTGCATCCAAAACCCATAAAGTACTGAAAGTGGACCCAAATGGCCACTGTAAATGTTTGTCTAAACTCTGTGTGCTTCTAGATTGTCTGCTTAAAACAATGGCTGCTATAAAAGAAACAAAACGTTTTGCACCCTAAACTTTTCCGTCGTGAAAAGGCCCCTCTGTTTTCTCTGGTTGCTGCAGTCAGACCTGCTGTGGCCTGTGAAGATGGCAGAGTCAGTGCGTTGATAACGACTGGCATGGAAAGAGCCGCCACTATGTGGAGTCCTCTTCTACGGACCTGCCCTTTTATGCGCGCCCCCCTCCCTGTCCGTCCCACACATGATCTTCAGGCATGTGGATGCCTCCCACCAAACCCTCATTTCCTTGCACAGTGGAACACTCCTTTTGGCTCTTATAATCTGTGGTGTGTGTTCCTGATTCTCCACTTCAGTGGCCAGGAAGCCTTCCTGGAGCGCAGCCGCAACATTTGTGATTCATCAGTGAGTTTAGTTACCGCCTTTGTTCTTTAACGGCACAGGCCCGAGAAGGGTCCAGTAAAACGGGGATGACGTACTGCTGTGCTGGGAGAGTTCAAGCCAAACTAGCCAACTAACCGCCATTCTACAGATCTTCAGTAATCCCAGTTTACCCCACAAAAATAAAACACCTCCCTGGACTCCTGATTCCTGGTGGTCAGCTCCCTGCCACACCCTCCCCTCCAGCACAGCAAACAAGAACGCAGCCCCACGTATCCGCTTACAAAAAGGCTCAGCGGACCAGATTTTCCACAAAAAAAAGGAGGAAACTATTTTATTTCACATTTCACAAGAGCTTAATCAAAGCTTCATTTCCCTTCAGCTGGATTTGTAAATCTCGTTATTCAACCCTCAGCGGCACCGGCTTCCTTTTTTCCCTCCATCATCACCACTCCTGCTTTACTGCCTTTTTACTTCATTGCCACCCCAGTTAGTAAATAAATACTTTTGCCGTTGGAGCTAAACATATCCCATATATGTGAGTGTGTACGGGCGCCCTGGGGCATGTTTTCCACACTGGAGGGTCATTTGGTCAGCATCCCATCAACACCATGTGTGGCTTGTTCAGCAATGCCTGGTTACATTGGAGCACACGGCAGAGCTCAGGTACGGATAGGTGACAAAGTGACAAATTGGAACGGCTCAGCATTACATGTAAATCTAAGTATGTGTATATATCAGTGACAAAAGGCCGAAAGAAAACAAAACTAGTAGTGAAAACTTGACTATATCCAGCTCTTAAAAATGCTGTCATTTGGGCATTGTTTTGCATCTTGTAGAGACTACCTTGATCAGTAAGATTATAGTTCATCGAGCTAGTGGAAGCTAATCTGTGCAGCAGTAACCTACAATTATTTTTGAACAAATAGCTCTACTTCAACAGCAGGATTTGCAAGCAACTCAAGAGGGCCGACTGAATTTCAAACAGGTTTGATCTTCTCCAGACCTTACGATTCCTGATCGAGAACTGGTCTCGAGAGGCTTACCCCTGTATACTACACGACGCAGGACGCACTATGAGGCTCAAACTTAGCCAAAAAGTTTCCTTTTCTCAGTGAATATATTTCTAGAGGTGCTATTGACATGACATTTTTGCTAGATGTCGGTAACAATCCATTAAATCCAGACATACGAAGAAATAGATTAAGTCTAACCAGGTCTTCTGGCTCCAGCCTGCTCTGCATACCTACAGTAGAACCAGAACTAAACATGGAGAAGCAGCATTTAGTTCCTATGCTCCACTTATCTGGAACAAACTTCCAGAAAACTGTAAAAGTGCAGAAAGCCTGAGTTCCTTTAAATCGACACTAAAAACACATTTGTTTAGGATTGCCTTTGACTGTTCTAGTTAAACTGAAACATTAGTTCAAATCATGTAAAGCACTTTGCATTGTCTTTGTACTGAATTGTGCTATACAAATAAATTTGCCTTGCCTTGCCTTGCCTAACCAAAAATTACGTTACGTGTAATAAAGTGAAATTATACAAGAAAGAAGATTTGAACACACCTTCTGGATTTTATTTAATACTTTGTACAAAAGCCAATGTTGGCAGTGACAGCTTCATGATGCCACATGTCAGGATAAATTAGTTGCATGCATTGCTCAGGTGTGATTTTGGCCCATTCTTCCACACAAATTGTCTTCAAATCTTGAAGGCCTCTTCTATGAAATCTGATCTTTAGTGCTTTCCATGGATTTTAGATTGGATTCAAGTCACATAATTGGCTGAGCCATTCTATCAGATTTATTTTATTTTTCTCAAGCCAATTGAGAGTTTCTATTGCTGTGTATTTGGGGTCATTGTATTAATGAAATACCCACCAATATTTCATCATCATCATCATCCTGGTAGATGGCAGCAGAATTTTATCAAAAATGTCTTTGTAGAATTTTCCATTCATCCTTTCCTCATTTAACTGCAGTTTTCCAGTGCTATATGCTGAAAAACAGCCCCATGTCATGATGTTCCCACCTCCAAACTTCACTGTTGTGCAGTGCCCTTTGACCTCTAAATATGATGTATATTAAGTTATCCAAGGGTTCCATTTTCGTCTCATTTGATCAGACTGTATTCTGCCAGTATTTTACAGGCTTGTCTAAAGGTTGTGCAGCAAACTTTAAACGAGCTTCAACATGCTTTTTCTTCAGTAATGGAGTCTTGTATGGTGAGCATGCATAGGGCCAATATTCAAGTAGAGGGGGGATGGCATCCCCCTTCATTAAAAAAACATCCTCTTTCTTAAATGCCCATCCCCCCATTGCATCCCCATTGACATTTTATTACCGACTGTGTAAAATATCTACTATATATAAAAAGTAATTGCAATAATATTGGCCTTTCAACATTTGGTGGGCTGTGGGCTTACAAGTAGCCTGAGCAAAACAGATAAAATCAAAGAAGTGGCCTACCATGACACTGATCCCAGTGGGAAATTTGTGCTCTGCATTTGTCCCTAACTATGTAGGGGCATTGACAGCCATGCCGGTCCAGGGATTGACTACAGTTCTACTGTAAGGTGCCTTGGTCAAGGTCAATGACCGGCATACCTGACATGTAACAACCATACCATGCATACTGCTTTAGGTTAATAGACTATAGTAATTAGGCTATATATGCTTCCCAAAAAAAAAAATCAACCATCACCCACTTTTTGTTGTTTTTTTTTACAACTAGACTACTGCAAACAAGTGCAGTATAAGTAAGTGCATTACTTGTTGTCTTTGAAACAATTGTACTTGCTAATTTAAGGTCTTTCTGAAGCCCTCCACAATGTTTGAAATCCAGTCTGTGTGGGTTGTGTTTTTTCCCCCTACACCACCAGGTGGCGCCCTGTTCTCGTTGGTCCTCTCACACACCTGCGACTGGTTGGCTCATTAGTGAGGACTTCTTAAGTGGTGGACTGCCACTATTTCGACGCCAGAGTGTTTGCCAGTTTTGGGTACTCTAGCCAAGCTGAGTCTAACGTGATTTTTGTCTTTTGCCTTTCGGCAAGAAGTCATCCTGCAAACTGGATGTTTGGCCTTCTCCCCCTGGAAGGATCGTTTGTGCTTCGCACTGAGCAGGGGATTCATCTCCACACGTCCCGTTCAAGTTCTTCAGGAAATCTAAGTGGCAGTCTGCTCCATTGCTCCTCAGGAACCAACCAAACCAAAACCTGTCTGCCCTCCAAAGAGCCCCTCTATCTCTGGGAAAACCCACACCGACTGGATTCGGGTAAGAAACCTTTCTCCACAATCGTGAGTCCCGTTTCTCTGTTTTGCAAGACGTGGTTCAAAGTTCCCACGGACCCTGAACTAACCTCTGTGAACTTCCCTTCTCACTTCCAGTTCGGTTCACCAGCTCTCTCTGTGTTCCCCCGAATCCAAACCTTTGAACTTCTCAATAAACCTGTTAAACCTTTCTCTGGTTTCTCTGAGTGGTTTTCTGTATGAGGGTCAGATCTCTTAAATCCGTCATGACACACAAGTTGTCTATGGGTCTTGGACAACTCATCTGATAATTATTTTCAATCCTCTGTCAGTAGTTTTGTAAGGAGCACCTGGTTTATGGTGAAATTATATTCTTTTCCACTTCAGATTACCAGATTATTGCCTTGACAGTGGTCCTTCAGAATATTCGGAATTTTAGAAATCCTTCTGTAACCAATGCCATTATTATTTGCCACAATGAGGTTGTGAATGTCTTGAGAAAGCTCTTTACTTTTACCCATCATGAGATGTTTCTTCTGTGATACCAGAGACACCTTTTTATACGCCACTGGGACTGAACCAGCTGATATTAATTTGCACTGACAAGAGGCAGGATTGCTTTCTAATTACTGAGAGATTTTGGCTGGTGTCTTGGCTTTCCGTGCCTTTTTGCACCTCCCTTTCTTCTTTGAGCCATTCCACATTATTTTACATAACCTAATTTCTTGACATCTATGATTTGATTTCTTTGTATGTATGGATCGCATGGATTGTTATCGACTTCTGGTGAAACTTTCATGTCAATAGCACTTCAAGTAAAATGGTGGTGTGTTCAACACTTATTTTACCCGCTGTATATATATTTTTGTCCTTTAATGGGAATGTTTCCATAGACCAAAACTTCCCTGTTTAAATGTGTTCACTCTAGACAAAATAAAAAAAGCATAAGCATTTTTTTGTTTGCAGAAAAATGATGGTTTGAACCAACAAAACGTGATTTTCTATAATGCCTTGCTCTAAGACACAGTGTTTAGTTGACAGCTACTCTTTACAGACTCTTCCCTCACAACCTTTCCCTGCCACTCTCATGTAGGTCTCTGTGTTTGGAGAAGGAAACACACTTCAGGCTGCTCTCTGTTAGGCCATGGGATGAGGAAATTGATTTTTCCTTGTTTTTCTTTTCTTTTTTTCTTCTTTTTTTTTCAAAATGGGCCCTAAGAGATCCTGAGCAATGTGGCAACAAAGAATGACCTTTTCTAAATTTCCATTAGAGAAAAAAAAAGTAAGATGGTCCAATAATAAGAGTCGTCTATGGTGTATGACCTTATGAATGGTAAAGGTGTATGTGGAACCTAAGTGAGCTTGACATGATCCATTTACATCTGCTGTGGGAAAATGTCTCATACTTGAAATGGTTACCACAGAAAACCAAGTTGCTGCAGGAGACATGTAAAGTAGGTTGTCATTACCGCATAAGTGGAAAACTCAGTCCTGTTGTGATTTTTCAGTTTTTGTATTTTGAATCTCCATGCATTGAATTTTTTAAACCTTTTGAAACAAATGCAAATACAATAAAATAAGAAAACTTTTTTTCTGTTAAAGGATAATTCGGTTTTAACACTTTTAGCCCATTTTCTGTAGTGTCCAGGATGAAATCGAATGATCGACACCAAAATTTTGACAATTGGTCCTGTCTCTGCTATTTGGCTCATGCAGAATCCCCCTGGCTGCTTCAGAATGGCTTCCATTGTGCATGTCCCGATAATGTCCTTAAAACAACCTTAAAGTTCTTTTAAACGTTCTTTTTTTAAAATATGCTACTCACGAGGTCGTCAGCGCTGTTCAATGGCGTTCCAAAAAGTTTCGTGAAGAAAAAACCGTTCCTGTCTTGTTTTATTTAGCATTTTGTAAATCCCAGAACTATTTTTCCGATACATCACAACCGCTTATAAACTTCCGCTTCGGTTCGAATCTGAAGCGTTGCACACTCCAGACCACTAGTTGGCGACGGTATCCTCTACCGTCAAACTCAAAGTCCAATATGTCCTCCTCAAGAATCCACCTTTCAGTATTCCATTTTCAGGATTTTTTAAAGTGTTTAACAGAGGCGTTAGCACCTCGACGCCGGAGTACACAGAGTGAAGCAAAACACTTGGGCCTTCGCGAAAAAGACTACAACTAAAGCGTAAACAGGCCCCATTTCCGTTTCCGGTGGCGGAGGGATATTGACTATTCAACAGAACTCAATGGGATTTACAAAATGCTAAATAAAACACTACAGGAACGTTTTTCATTTCTGAAACTTTTTTTGGAACGCCATTGAACAGCGCTGACGACCCGGTGAGTAACATATTTAAAAAAAAGAACGTTTAAGGTTGTTTTAAGGACATTATCGGACATGCACAATGGAAGCCATTCTGAAGCAGCCAGGGGGATTCTGCATGAGCCAAAAGCAGAGACAGGACCAATTGTCAAAATTTTGGTGTCGATCATTCGATTTCATCCTGGACACTACAGAAAATGGGCTAAAAGTGTTAAAAAACCGGAATTCTCCTTTAATAGCTATATTACATTGCAGAGTGCATACTGCCCTACCATTAGCTCATTACGGTGGGAAATTACATTTCAAAGGAGTTTATTGTGGGAGCATGAAAGTCCTGCAGCTTGATTTTAGCGCTATTGTAATCTGTGTTCCTCTCTGTGGGAACTTTCCAAAAGTTAGAGTTCAAACATCCTCAGGTGAGATAAATAACATGCCATGTAGCTCCGTGAGAAGCCTCAGGCAGGGCAGCACTCATCCCCAGCCTGGGTAAAGACACACCTTTGTCTCATAACTTGAATGCCAGACAATAGGCAGGGTTATTATGTCAATTTTGTTCCCCACTTTTGTCTCCCCCAAACTGACACACACACACACCTAGATGCTTCTCACCGCTAACTTCACAGAAAACCCACAGTCATAATGCTCTTCAACAAGCGACTTTTTTTTTCTGTTTAACAAAGACATCCCATCACTCAGATTTGCCAATTATCAAATCAAACTTGGCAAACAAAGCTGGCGTCTTTGTGAGATTGCCTATGTGGGGGAGAGCAGAGAAAGGGGGGAGGGAAACTCTTTGTTTAGTTGAGGTCTGAGTACAGAAGCGGGTTTACAGTACTGTTTGAAATAAAAAGCTTCTTTAAGTTATCTACTTTTTACGCCTTATATCTTAAAAATAGACTTGTTAGTTTGGTTTCATTTGAGCTAATAATGGCCTGTTGGTATTTAAAAAATATTTCATAAAGAAGATTTCTTTGTGGTTGGAATCGGTTCTTAACCAACTTTTTGTTCGCCATGTGCTAAAATAAATACTTGTCAAGCTGATAAAAGGTTAAATCTCACACTGTTACCATTAGTTTTAAAAATAAGAAAATTAACTTAAAGGAAATTATCAAAAACGTAGGTTTAAAGCACCTGTCCTTAATTTTTTGCATTATTTTTCTTTTTATACTTTTCCTTGAGTAAAAATCTGTTGCTCTAAGTACAAAATTGTTTTTAAAACAGGATTTATACTATTATTTGAGTGATAAACATGCTGATTTTTGACAGCTCTGGATTTGAGGGAGATTAAATCTTAGATCATACTATAATGCCAAATACTTGCATTATATTATGATCTGGAAAATCTATGAAACTATATTGACTGTGAGGGAAGGTAAGGATGTTACCTTTCATAATAGACCTTCAGACCATAATATGATTGTTTTCCAGTTATTGGACATGATCCGGTATCATCAGTTACTTTCATGGTGACATTATTCCTAAACTAATGAAACTCACATCAAATAAAAAAAGGTCATTAAAGAAGCATAAAAGAAATTCTTTACTGGAATCATTTAAATGAAGATTTGAATTTCTTTGATGTAAAACAACTGCAACTTATATTTTTTTTTGTAAATTTTTATTCCATTTTTGCTACAAGTAGATAAAATTTTGTAGAAGTAACTGTGAAAAAGAAAGAATTGCAATTCAGAAATTCAACTTTGATAAATGTCTTAATGATAAAATGGTTTTAAGACTTTGCCATTATCTCAGATTTTATTATTTCCGATTAGTTTTATTCAGATGTTTCTTATAATTTTTTGTTTATTTTTCAGACTGATTTTTTTTATATATATAATTTTTCTCAAATTATGTTGTACCACTCATATTCTCTTCACACCTGAGTGAAGTTGCCCCCCCCCATCTTATTCAAATCAGACAAAATAAGTGTCAAGCGTTTGTGCAGCAAAAAATTTTACGTTTGTGCTGCTTTGGCTTTGAAGATATTAATGAAAATGTAAAGATCAAAGGTCAACCAGCCCCTCCACCTTCTTCAAATCAGACAAAATTGGTGTCAAAGCGTTTGTGCAGCAAAATTTTTCATTTTGTGCCGCTATCGTTTTAAAGATATAAAGAAATATTTCTAGAGGGTCATCAAAGGTCAACCAGCCCCCACACCTTATCTTCAAATCAGGCGAAATGGGTGTCAATTAACTCAGCTCCATTTGTGTTGGTTTGTGCAGCAAAAATTTTTGTTTATGCTGCTTTCGATTTGAAGATTTGAAGAACGTTGGCTGACGCGCGATCTTTACATTTTCATTAATATCTTCAAAGCAGCACAAACGATAATTTTGCTGTACAAACGGAGCTGAGTTAATTGACACCCATTTCGTCTGATTTGAAGAAGATGGGGGGAATGGGTGAGCAACTTTGCTCAGGTTCTCTTCACTCCTGTGGACAGGCTTTCCTCTGAAGTGAGGAGGGAAGGCATATTTCTATTGGTCTGCATGGGAAAAAAAACACTTACTGAACAAGAGTGAGAGTTTGTATTGGGGTTAATCGAGAGCTTCACTTTTTGACTCAGCTCTCTCTTCACGACGGACCGGTACAGCACCCGCTTCACGGCAGACGCTGCACCAATCCGCCTGTCGATCTCCCACTCCCTTCTTCCCTCATTCGTGAACAAGATCCCCAAGATACTCCTCCACTTGGGGCAGGACACCCCCCCTGACCCGGAGAAGGCACTCTACCCTTTTCCGGCTCAAGACCATGGCCTTGGATTTGGAGGCACTGATCCCCATTCCGGATGCTTCACTCTGCGAACCGATCCAGCGAGAGCTGCAGATCACGACCTGCTTTTTGCAGATGATGTGGTCCTATTGGCTTCATCAGGTCGTGATCTGCATGGATTTTATTTCAATAAATAAAACCTGATGTAGAAATAGTTGGTGGTTAGAGTTGTTTTGCAGTTACACTGCTTTAGGAAAATATCTTATTAACACCTTAAAGAATGAAAAGGAAACGGCGAGGCGCGCACTGATGACTTTTCTGAAATGTGCAACATAGAAAAACTCAACATCAGGGGAAAAACAAAAAAATAAAACTCTACTTACTATAAATCTAGCTTCATGGGGCGCTCTCTCTCTCACTGTTTCTATGACTCTGCTGCTTCTTTCTCTGACATGCAGCCCCCGTCCTGGCAGCGTTGGAAAATGTCGGCACATAGACTGGCAGAGGATGAAGGGCAGCGGGAGAAGAAAGTGTGGGAGAAGGACGGAGGGCGGGGGGGAGCCGAGGGCAGGGGCGGAAGAAGCATGTTTATGAAGTTTTCAGACACCGTATTATTCTGGAGTTCTACCCATTTTGAACAAGTTCAGTCACAGTTCATTAAACATAGAGCCTCCTTTTTTTTGGACAAGCCTGGACCAAAACGCACAACTCATTTTCTACGTAGCAGGTCATCCTTTTAATATCACTTTAAATATTATTTTGTTTTTAAAAAGCTCATTCTGTTTTTCCCAGAGGAGGGATTTTTTTCTTGTTTTAGGCCAGAAACTGTCCCAAATAATTTCTATGTTCTATCAGACAAATGTTCCTCAACTGATGAAATTTGCTACTTTATGCCTTTTAATTAGAAGACTGGGCACTGAAGCAAAGGTTACTGAAGGGTTAGCCAGTGTGGCGCTGCAGCTTATTATCCATCATGGGAGGCTTGGTCACTGGACGGAGCCAGCATCATGTGATTGAAAAAAGAAGGACCAGTGTTGTGTAAGTGGGTAAAGAGAGTGTTGGAGAAACAAAGAGACATAGTAACAGAGAGGTGGTCGCAGAGGCGGGGCGGTGGGGGGTAACCGCCTGGGTTTACAACCAGGGCGGGCAAAGGGGAAGAGGGGTAGGCGGCTGAGGAGACATGGATCAGAGGCACTGTCGCCTTCAGACAACAATGCGCTGTTTCCCCTGTAATCCCGTGATTCATCGCGCTCAATGGAAGACACTCGATAGCAGATGATAATGAAACTTCAACCCCAGACATCCTGGCTGCCAAGAGCTTTTCCTCACCAGGCCAACAGCTACTTAATGCATGCTGTCTGACCAGTGGCTTCACCTTTTTTTTCCTGCAGCAACACGGACAGTTCTGGCCCAGTCATGAGCTCATTCAGACCTTAGGGGAGGAACTTTGAAATCAAGCGGTGCTACCTATTTCTCAGAAGTGTGTTTGACATAGTTTCTAATTTATGCTTCCTGGTTGGAGCTCGGTGGGTTCGGATCAGTTTACAGAAGCAATGTTTAATCTATAGGTAACAGACATTCTATTGAAAAAGGTTTGCATAGGTAAAATAAACCAGGTAAGAGTGACTGCAGAGTAAAAAGGGTCTGTTCAGATCCTGTAACACATATTTTAACAATACCGTTTGTATGCAGAGCCGGAGGGAATGTGATGGAATGACCCCTTGACCTAGGTTACTGTTTCCCTTAAACTTTATTCTTTCAATTTGCTGTTTTAAATTATTTAAAACAGCATTTAAGAAAAAGAAAGGGCAAAATAACTAGAAAACTAACGAGGGATAAATAAGGATTTCTCATTTCTCTGAGCTGTGTGTCAGAAACACTCAG
The DNA here is from genome assembly GCA_018398635.1 of Cyprinodon brontotheroides. Lineage (NCBI taxonomy): Eukaryota > Metazoa > Chordata > Actinopteri > Cyprinodontiformes > Cyprinodontidae > Cyprinodon > Cyprinodon brontotheroides. The sequence goes on from JAGKQL010000064.1 coordinate 2,042,935, forward strand.
CTCTATTATGTATGGGCAGCTCCATCACAAGGCGAAGCGCTATAGTATCGGCAGAAGGGAGGAGGTTTTAGTTTATTCATAAAACATCAATTTACTTATTCACTTATTTGAGTGTATACATTTTCTGAATTACAGCTTGGGCAAAAGAAAGTACGGAGTGACTTTTGTTCCATTATTGTTGTAAGCGTTGAAGGTGATTTGTAAAAGGAAATAAAAAAAATTGAGTATAACTTTGTTCTCTCATTAGTTATTTTTTCAAAATATATCTTTGTTCAATTTACTTTCTTTTATTTTTTCATAATAAGTTCTTGTTTTTGTACAGATTTTATATTTCAAAATTTCTTTTTTTTTAGATTGTATTTTCCTTTTTTAAATTCTCTTCACTTCAGGGGCGGTCTTTCCTCTGGAGTGAGGAGCGAAGAACCATTTCTGTTGGTTTGCATGGATGCTAGCAACATTTTCATTGGTTAAGAGCGACAGTTTGTATCAGTGGGGATTTCGGATTGAATACTAGCGAGGCTAAACCTCCCCTGTAAATTTGTAAAATATTCTTTGTCAAACTTAAAAAAATGCACTCAGTAATCTGCATTAAATATGCATCAAAATGCACCTGATTTAGTGATTATGTTCCACATTAATCAGCTGTTTATTTGACTTTAAGAGGCAATATCCCCTCCATTCTGGAGCAGAAGAACGCTGCTGATCAGTCTTATACAAATTCCTCTTGAGGTTCGAGCCTATGACTATTGAAGTAAAAAGCGAGAAAGTAAGGCCCTACTGTAATTAAATAACAGGCCAAAATTAGTCACTTCCAGTGAGGCTAAACCTCTTAGGTCTATAAGGCAGGGGCTGGTTGTGAAGCTGGTTGCTTGATGCCGACACAACATCGTAGTTCAGTTGCAAAATCTTTCATTTAAGATTATTAGGAGAAAAAAAAAAATCAACCTAAACATCAGAACTGATTTTGCCACCATATCGTAGTTTGGTGTGACTCTACCTTTCTTATACCTCACCCAAAATACTAAGGTTACCGTGAGCTATTTTTGGCATTTGTGCTGCTATAGGCGTAGGCTGCTGGAGGACATAACGGCCCCTTTTCATCATTCCATCTCTATTCTCTTCTTCTGCAGCATTTGTTAGTTCAATCTCTAACTTTATGCTCTATCAGCTTTTTCTCATCGTAGTAGCTTCATCTTGTTATGGTTCTTCCCATTTGTTGTGACTCTGAGTTTCCAGTTTTCTGTTATCAGTTGTTTTGTTTGTTGATTTATTTTCCATCATATTCAAGCATTCTTTAGTTACTCTTTGTTGCCCCTTGTGATTGTTTTCTCTCCCCTTGGATTCCCTCTTGCCAGTTCCACCCACACCTGCTCATTATTCAGCTCATTAGTCCATCCTTTGTTCTGTTCTCCTTAAATACTCCACCTCTGCAGTCACTTGGTGCTGGTTCCTTGTCATTGCTGTACCTGTCTTCTCAGCTCGTCTCTCCCTGGCTCCTCAGGCTCGTTTTCCCCTGATGTCTCCATGATTCTTGGTTTGTTGAACATTTTAGTTGGATTTCTCGATTGCTACGTCTGTTTCCTGTGTTCTTCAATCAAATCTGTCAAAACTCATATCTGCTTCACTCATCTCTGCATCTGAGTCCTCAAGCAAACTGACCACCCATTGACACATCTGGTCTATTACTGTTTGGCTGGAACACCATTCTGGACAGAAATAACAGTATCTCTGCCTCTGTCTCCTTGAAGCCCAGTCAACCTCAGCAGATGGCCGCTCACACTGAGCCTGGTTCTACTGGAGGTTTCTTCCTGTTCAAAGGGAGGTTTTCCTCTCCACTGTCGCTACAAGTATGCTTAGTGTGAGGGATCGCTGAAGAGTAAATGAGTCAATGCAAGCAATTGGTTTTTCTTAGATAGAATTGTCTCTGTAAAGTACCTTCAGATGTCGTGTTGTGAATTGGCGCTTTATAAATAAACTAAATTGAAATTTAACCAACATGATTGTGCCTCCCCAGTTTCAGTCAGCACTGGAAGAAAACAGCAAAGGTACTTAAAACCCCCTTTTTTTTATTGAGAAAAGTATCATTTCTGTGTGGCATTTTCTCCAGATTTCCATTTACAAAACTTGATTCTTCCAGCTATAATGGCAGAAAATGTTATTTTCTGCATCTGTAAAGGTTTAGGTCTGGGTTCATTATTAAAATCCGAGTGAAACGACACCCACTAAGTGAAAACAACAGGATGAAAAGCAGAAGTGTAGAAAGTACTTAAAAAATTACCAAGTAAAAATACCTCAATAGAAAAATACTTTAAAAGAGAATGTCACAGTTATGAAAAGTACTAAAGTAATCTGGAAGTTAAAGTTTTGTTTATAAAAAAAAAAAAACAATGGGGTTAGAATCTGTTGAAAACCCACTTTAGCCCTAAAAAAGCATGGTATTCAAACAGTACTGTCCATAAGAACTCAGAATAACACAAAAGCCATGGTGCAGAATGACATAAACCCACAACTGTTTGGTTTGCCTGAGCAAACTAAAAGTACTGCTGTAAGAATGCAACTAAATGACTGCTCTCTGTCTTAAAACAGAAAAATAACTTCAACTTAGTTAAAATAACTTGCAAGCAAAGCAAAATAAATCTCTCTACACGTAATCAGCAATAATTCAGAATGGTTTAACGGTAACAGGGGTTTATCAACTTAAAGGACGACATTTAGAATGAAATGTAGCGTTATGAATAGTTTTCTCATTTTTAGAGAAGAAAAAGGAAATAACATTTCTATTTTTAAAGAGAAAGAAAAAGTAAAATCTTGGCAATCAACAGTGTGGTGCATTATCACACCAACCAGTAAGGAGTGTGAACCAAACGGAGCACCTTTCTTCTTCTTCATAATTATATATTATGAAGAATATTTAATATTGAGAAGGATGATGCTGTGTATATATATATATATATATATATATATATACACACATTAGGGGTGGAACAGTTCACAAAATCCACTGGGTTCGGTTCGGTTCACGGTTAATGCGGTGACGGTTTTCGCCCGGTATATGCTTATTGTTACCCTTTGAAAAATAAAATTCAATAAAAATTTATTATTTCACTTAATTGACTTTTATGAAATTAATGAAAAAATCCCCAAAATTATTGAATTGTAATTATTTTTAATGATTCGTGGAAACCATGGATCATTTCCTCATGTTTTGCTGCTTTGATTTAATCATCTGGCGCATGCCCTCACGACTCCAAGGAACTCAAAGCGGAGCGAACGGGAGCCACAGCGAAGGCTGCAAGCTTTGCTTTGTGCAAACGGTCTGGAGGATTATTTAGATTACGGGTTAGCATGACATGTTGGTCGCGTTGCTGTTAGCATAAACAAAATGTGTTGCAACAATGCTTGCACACTGTTGCATCACTTTTATCCACAACTTTCTTTCCGCCGTCATCGTAGGTCACTCTAAATGCAAAGTGGTCCCATACAGCAGACCTATAGTGCTGCGGGCGCTGCCTTCCAACTCCTGTTCTTTTCCCACTCGCCATTCCCAATGACTTGGCACAACAAGATTTTTTCCTGCTACACCCGGCTACGCTGCTTCACTTCTTCTTCTTCTTGTTTTACTACTGGTGGTTGGTTTTGGTCACAGTACCGCCACCTTCTGCTCTGGAGTGTAATCGCTTCCCCTATGAGAGAAAAGGAGCAGCCGCATGAACCGAACGCAACACACGCGTAATCGAACCGAGACAGCGTCGAACCCGAACGGTTCGGGCGGCTTTCATAAACCGTTTCATCCCTAATATATATATATATCTATATATATATAGATATATATATATACACATATTTCTATGAAAATGAAAGTAAAAGTCTTAAATAAAAAAAAATTAGTAAATTATAGATCAGTGTTTTTATTTTATTTTTTGCCAAAAGAAACAATAAGAAGACCTGCAGATCCTTTTTCTAAAATACACTCAACACCAACTCTTCTTTACTCTTTCAAAGATTCCATTATATAAAAAATCTATTGATAAGCTCTGGGCTTCTAATAGATACCATGTTTCACTGGTTAAAAAGGCATCCAGTGGCGGTGGATTTTAGTTTCTTTCATTCTTGCCTTTAGTCTATGCCTTTGGTCTATTCTGTTCCACTGTGTTATTCTTTTAGGTCACATTTCATGAACAAAGTGGTCGTGTTGATCCAGAGAATCTTGTGTTTTGGTTCCAACATGGTCTGTTGTTTGATTACTTCGGGCTGTAGAAGGTCTGTCCCTAATGGTGCTTCATAGCTTTGGATTAAATATGTAGTTCTCTCTTGTTTTCTGTAGTTTAGCTTCTCATTTTAGGGTTAAGACTTTAGCTGTTTATTACAAATAGACTACTTTGTAGCTTCTAGTTTCCGTTCCTTCACCTTTTGTTTGGTCAACAGTAAGACGACTTTTGGGAGCAGGACAAAAACTCTGGGCAGCTCTACCTTTTACCCTTTTGGACATCATTAGATGACAGTAATGCAGATGGATAATAGCAGTCAAATTGGGACTACAGCCCTCTGAAAAAGAACTACAAAAAACACAAGTTTCACAATTGTGCTGAACGGCTGATGCCGTCCATTATAAAACCCAAGCTTTATGATTTTGTTGAACAATTGAAGGTGTCATATAGAACATACCTGATGCTGTGTGATTTTAATTAGATTCCAGAAGGTGGTGTGTACCTATATGTCATTTTACATAAGGGAATGTGGCATTCCTTATAGCTCTTTAGCTGATAAGGTCAATAAAGTTCGTCTGGAGAACGATCACATTCAGCAGAACTTCTGTCTATCCAAGACCCACTTTAAAGTTCAACCCACAGGCGTGTATCCCCACCGCCGAGCAAGATGGCCGACAGAGGCAGTACCGCAGCCTGGCAGAAGTGACGGTTGGCTGGAAAATATTTCATTTTTCAATTTCTTTAAACAGATTTTAGATTTAAAAAGTTCTCTTTATTAAGGTTTAAGAATCACATTATTTTGTAATTGTGTTTAACAGATCAGGTTAAAGTTAAACAGAGGGGGTAGCTTCAGATTTCAGCTTTCAATAACCTACAATGCAGCTATAAAGTTGATTCCTTCCCACTATCATCGCAACCCCCCAACACCATGCAGGGGAGCAGCGCACCTCGCCTTTTCAGCCAGGCCAACAGTTCCCCCTAACGACCCCCATTTCAGGGACATAGACTGGTATGGGGTACTTCAGGCTAACAAAGAACCCAACGACTGCCCATTCCTAAAGGGCGGACCCATTCGTCCAGTTCAATTTGCATGTTTTCTAAGCCAAAACAACCTCAACTTCAACACTATTTCTGACATTTTGAAATGAAAAAGCTTCATGGATGGGAAGCAAAACGTCTTCAAACCTGGAAACAAAGTCCAGTGGATTTTTTAAAAACTTTTTTGGAATGTTTAACAGATCATATTCTCTTCATGTCACTCATAATCAATTAAAATGTTGTTGCTAATGTCCATGAAGACCAACTGAAATGTTTCTCTCGTCACTCCTGAGGAAATCCTGCCCTAGGGGTGAAGAGAACACACAATTTGAAAAAAATGCAAATTTGTAAAACTCAATCTGAAATAGAAATAAAAAACATGTATACAAAAATCTGGTAAAAAAAAAAAACCGAGGAAAATGGCAAAGTTATGCTCACTGGATTACATTTAAATTTTATCAATAAAAAACATGTTACATTTTCACGAGCCCCTCTGATTACATGGTCAAAAAAGTGTTGAACATTGGCCACGAAGTGAGTATTTCATAGCCATAATAAGTATAACGCTGCGGATGAAATGCTTATTAATAATATTAATATCATTCTGGACAACTGGGTAAGCAAATGCGAACACGCCTTCTCTAAGGTCTAAAAGGCGTGCATTACTTCGATTTGCTTACCCCAATCGGTCTCCCGCCAGTCCAGCGACATTTTTGTTGCTAAGAGCGCCATTTTAGGTGGAAAAGCGTAGTGTAAACAAAGCGCCGCATACTGTAGGCTAAGCGAAGGACTAAAGGCTAGCCGCGTTTACATAGCAGCCCTGGCAAGGATAAGTCATTTACAGTTAACATAAGCCTACCAAAAAAACAGGGGGGAGTTATTGATATTATTAATAAGTATTTACGTGCGCCGCGTTAAAGTTGGCCAATTGCACGGGCCATGAAGTAGTATTTAGATGCACACGTTTATTTATTATGGCGTGGCACGCGATACTACTTCGTGGCCACAATTAAACATTTTTTTTGACCATGTCATCAGAGGGGCTCCGTATTATTTGGCTGCAACAATAATGGAACAAAATTCACTCCATAGTCAGCCAAGCCTTCAGAGTAAACAGTTTTATGCATAATCTGCTCCTACAGCTTTCATGCTCAACCTCAAATAAGCTCATAAAGTTACTTTAACAGAATAAAAGTGAGGCTTATGAAAACAAAAGTCAAAAGGTGCTCCACACAATATGTTTCCGCACTGTTTAGTCATCAGTTCTTCAGTATCAGCAGGGGAAAATAGGGAAACACAGCGAGCGGTCAGCGTCCCCCTAACAATGTGTGTGGCGGCATAAATGCTGAGGAAGGCGTCCAAGTTTCTATGCATTCTTCATGGAAGCGACAAGAGGGTTTTACCAGAGCGTTTTGTTTTTTTTGTTGTTTTTTTAATGATCAGAGATTGTTTCAGTCCAATCAAAGCAATATGTAGCGGATGTTAAGGGAAGGAGTGGGAAATAAAGTCTCCTGTTGTTTTACGTCCTTTAGGGAAAATCCATTGTTTCCCTCTGGCGCCTCGCTGATGCTGAAACTTGTGCGCTCATACAGACATTGACCTAAATACAATGGAAAACTACATACAGGCTAAGATTTACACAAGCAGAACATCTCTGCTGCATGTTGTTGCAGCCTCTTCATCACACCCTTTCTGATTAACGCTATGGTGCAATAATTCTCACCATGAGTGCGTTTATCCATCCGTCGAACAATCCACTCCTAGTTCCAAATACATAAACCGTGGCACTGCATAAGAAACAGGATATAAATGCCGTTTGTATTTATATTGCACTAAAAACATAGGTCATCTCAAGCAGGGTCAGCCCAAGACTCTATAGGGGCCTTATTCTGGGGCCTTTATCTCTGATGATGATGTCTATTGCTGCATTTAACATTCACACTGCAAAAACGATCTAGAAATAAGTCAAAATGTCTTAAATAAAGGGCATTTACTCTTAATTTGAGCAGAAAAATAAGAGGATTTGCCAATGGAATGAGGATTTTTACTCTGAGTAAGGAAATTAGATGATATACACTTGAAATAAGACAATGAAACAGGGTTTTTCTTATTTTAAATGTAAATTGTCTTGTTCGATTGGCAAATAGTTTCACTTACCTCCTCAATTCAACAAAAATCACACTTATTTTAGGAAAAAATTGATTTTTCCCAGTGCAGATGGACACATCATTCTCACCCCCACTTTAAACTCATTATATCTCTATTTATGGCCTCCTTTTTCTTGGGCAACATCTTTTATTGCAAAGAGCAACTGAATAAAACCAGTATAGAGTTTATTTAAAGTAAACGGTCATGAAATTTTTTTTTTTTATTTTGGGTTCCTACTGCTATAGAAGCGTGCAGAATAATCAAAAGAACAAGAAAAAACAAATACTAGTAAATTTATACATTTATTTATTTGCACAAAAATCGACATAATAAAATTTAAAAATAAAATGTAGGAGGAGTGAGTGAGACATTGGATCGATGCTGCCCATGTTGGAACCCCGGTGCGGCCTCAGCAGATGGCGACTCACTGTGAGCCTGGTTCTGCTGAAGGGTTTCTTCCTGTTAAAGGGAGTTTTTTCCTCTCCACTGTTGCTACAAGCATGCTTAGTGTGAGGGATTGCATTCGGGTCAATGAGTAAATGCAGTCAGCAGGTTTTCCTTATAGGATAGAAAACTTTTGAATCAGGGTGTTGACTCAGCGCGGTATGATCTCGCGAAGAACTGTAAATCACCTTGGATGACATGTGTTGTGAATTAAAACGCTCTATATAAATAAACTAGGAATTAAATTAAAATATCACTGATTGGCTGTATAAATATGATTAAAATTAGTATATTACCCAAATTTTTTTTTTTTTTTATAACTGTTTCAATCGCTCCCACTTAACACTCCCAGGTTCAATTTTGACAAGCTCAATAGGACCTTTAAAAAAATGTATTTGGAAGAACAAATAAACCTAGACTGAGGTTCAGGTTGCTGTACTTGCCATATACGATCGGCAATGTTTTATTTCTCATTGGAGGCTCCTCCAGCCTGGGTAAATATTGAGCAGGCATCAGTACCAAACCTTCCATTAAGGCTGTATATGTACTCTGCAGACCTAAAGACGCTAACAAATTTTTAACAGACAATGCTTTCCTCAGAAATACTATTGATGTGTTGTACACAGCACATCAACATATTGGAGACACTTCTTCCATTTCCTGTTTTTAGTTTTATTGAATTTGTTAAGTGTGTGAAGTATGTGAAATATTTTGTGGAAATTCTAATTGTTCACTTTATGGATGTTTTTTGTTTTTATCACTGCCTTTTTGTACAAGTGAAATACATACATATATATATATATAGAACTCAATAAAGATATTTTTGAAAAAATAAATAACATGTAATGTTAATAACAATGAAAAAGTTGTTTGTTACCCAAAAACATGTAACTTGAATCATTAACATTCATATGCAAAAATTCTGCTTGAAAACATAAACTACCTTTATATACAGGTAATTTCGTTACCGCATTCTTCCTCAATATTCCACTCACTTCTTAAAACAACTAAAAGAAGTTGCCTCTCCCCCGCCTACTCACACACATCAAACCAAAATGGTGACAAAAGTTGGTGCAGTAATTGTTTTGAAAATATTAATGAAGCTTCTCCCCCATATTCTTCAAACACGGAGAAAATGGTGTCAATCAAACAATGTCATATGACAACATGGACAATACGAAACATTTAAGTGTGGCTATATACCAAATCAAGCATTAAACTTTATGTTATAAAACTCTAAACATAGGATGTGAACAGTAGAATTTGTCACACTAAGTCAAATAGTTATTTTGTTCAACTCTATAGGGAACCATATTGTTACTAGCTGCTGCTAGGGACGTCAGGAGGTCCCTAAGCTAACTGTTTTGGAGACATACTGCTTCCTGGTTATCTCTCTTACTGACTGCCAGCACTACAGGACACACTTCCACTACGGCTTACCTGTAAGCACCCGTACCAATTTGAGCTTGTCAGGTTGGGTGGACGATTGAGAGGAGGACCCAAATGCAGAGAGTGAAGCTGAAGGTGGCTTCTTGCAGATTTATTAATCCAAAAAAAGGCAAAAGAATGAAAAAAATCCACATAAATCTTCAGGATCCACAAAAATACAGAAAACCATAAAACTAATTTCAAGGGGAAGAAATGAAGACAAACCAGCAAACAGTGACTGAGCAGGAGGTGCATATATGGGAGAGAGAAACTAAGACCAGGCTAATCAGCAGATTGGGAGCAGGTGAGAACAGAGGAGACTAGAAGGAAGCTATAGGGAAAAGGAGAGTGACACAAGAGGGCAACAGAGGGCAAAAAAGATATACCTAAGAACTCAAACACAATCAAAAATAACTAAAACCAATAAAAACTCAAAGTTTAAACTTCAAAAACAGAACCAAAGCCATGACAGAGGTGTGCGGATAGAGTTCACTTCATGCTAGTAAGTGCCATGGTGAGGAGTAGGGCTGCAATTAACGCCATTATTTTAAAAATCGATGAATCGGCCGATTATTTTTTCGATTAATCGATGAATCGGACAAAAAATTCTTTATTCCAAAATAAACATTTTAGACAGAACAAACAAGCACACAAGTACAGGTTGCTCATTAACTGTACTGGTGCAATATGAAAAAAAATAAATGTTTGTGTTAAAACTACGCAAACTTATATGAGAAATGTAGCTGTACATCCACAAAATATAGGCTACTTTGTTTCATAAAGCATAAAAAGACATTTTTGTTTTTAAAAGCCCCTAAGAGGTTCAAACAATAGGCCCCCCATTTCAACAAATGAGGATTTTTACTAGAAGAGTTCTGCGCAGCACTACAGACGGGAAAGTGCTGCCAGTTAAGAGGTTGCTACTGCGAGAAAATACTGTGAACCAACCATGAGAGATAAGAAAAATATAGCCCATAACCAGTTAAAATTATAAATTTAATGCATTTAGGATAAAAATGCGAGAGGAACTAGGGGTGCTAAAAAACACCTCCTCCAAAGACGACAGATATTTACATAGAATGTGGCAGAGATAATTGATTGACATTGTAAATGCCGGTCTTGCTGGATTTTATTCACCAACACTTTAACTTCCATAAATTTACCCAGATCTTCTTTACTTTTATCTTTGCACAGAGGATTTAAGATTTAAACACCATGCACTCATAATTTGCAAGTAATTTGTTGCAACAAAAAGAAATGTAAACGCTGCTTTAAGTTAATTCAAATGAAATTTAAAAGAGTAAAATAAGTAGCAGAAAACAACAATGCATCTGTAACCTACTAACCACGGTAAGGAAAGCATCCAGATGAGCTACCTGAGAAACTAGCGTTACGTTTTCCCTCTTTAAAACCAAAGCAAACATGGCGCTCACCCTGCTGATCAAGCTCTCTTCACGCCTGCCAGCCGAAGGCTCCAAGCGTGTTTTCTTTTTGAGAGTGCCTAACGTCATAACAGTGGTGCTTCGGTGCCATGTTATTTTGAACTTTACAAAATAAGCATATTCTGACTTTTTAGAAGCACAAAGCATGGGGCGATCCTTGAGTGAGACACAACTTGCGTTAGAACAATTGGCCGTTACTGCCTTGCTTTTGAAGAAGCAGCCTTTGCTCACCTCTCTTGGCGCTGGCTGCAGCTATGCACCATATTTTTCTTCAGCGTTTCGAATCCAGGAATTAGCGAAGTGATGGCGTGAGGATAGATGAAGAAACGTGTCACGGGCGACCTACAACTAATCGATGATGAAATTAAGATTTATACAGCGGCAGCTTAAAAGTCGATTTTTATCGATCCGGTCAGATTACGTTGTTGCAGCCTAGTGAGGAGTTTACTCTATTACAATTTATTAGAGAACAGAACCAGGCATGGAGACAGGAGACACACAAGACCGTCCAGTGAAGTCTAGGAAATCAAATGGATTAGAGTACAGGGGCAACAATGAAGAAAACCTAAGTGAAGAGAAAGAGTTGTGAACATAAAAAAACAAAGGTAATAAACTGATAATCAAAAAGGTGCCTGAAAGATCTCAGCTACAACACTATACACCAGTGGATAAAGACGAATAGAGACACTGCTGAGACTGACTGTTCCAGCATCCCTCCACTCTACAATCCTCTGCTCCATTTTTTTTCTCAATGTCCTTTTTGTTCCTCTGCGTTTCGGTCCAGAAAGTTGGCAGTCTAGTTTGGCATTTCCTGAACGTGGCAATCTGAGTTTAAGCTGAAACCAATGGCAGGAATGTTGAAAGAGGTTCTTCCGAGGACAAATCCTTGAGGAAAACCAGAGGGTAAAAGTCTATGAGGAGCTGTGACTAATCCATAGACTCCTCACTGTGGTCATATCTGGACACTGGGTGAGTTTCCTAGGGTGGAGAGGAAGGAGGTGGTTAGATTAGCCAAATATAATTCCTCTTTCTATTTCATCTCCTATATATATCCGCAAACATGCCGAGTTAGCAAATTGGTTAAAATAGTCTTGTTTTGTACATAGACTTTGAAAAATAATGCTCTGCGTTGTCCCTCCAAGGTGTGTTACTGAAAAAGCGATCTGTTTTGGGACATGCCGGGATAGTCTGAAAGCATGGAGGCAAAGAGACAGAGAGGTACGTCAGCCTGAGAGGGCGACCAATTTACTGTCAGCTTTGATGTTGGGCTCCAGTAAACAGGAAAAAGGGACGTTCTCTCAAAGCCTTGCTCCAGACCCACCCAGAACAGTCCGGGAGATTTCCTGCGTCAGGTGAGCCAAGAGGCTGCGCCGGGACAAAGGTGGCAAAAGGGAGGAAAGGAATGAGTGCAACCTCTGCCAGCTGTCCACCAGCAACACTAGCATTACTGTCCCTCAAGTTGCAGTGTTGGTCTCTGCTCCTTAAATCCAGGCGTGCCGTCGCTGCCAAAGTTCCACCTCAGTCACAAAGACCTATGACCTCAAACTGGAATGCAAACATAAATTCATTTTCTTCGTTCGTTCGAGCACAAATAGAGTTATGGAAACCTAAAAAGTTGTAAAACGTGGCCAGGGCCGACATGTAAATAAATGAATTTTAAAAACCCTGAACTGCTCGCTGTTAAGGGCTGCTTTGTAGACATGAGGTAGACGTTGGGCTTGTTAACTCTGATGAATGTGATGTGTTGTTCAGGGGTTCAAACGTTGCTTATTTGAATGTACGTGCTGGAAGATGACAGGTTGGATGCCTGTGGGGCTGCATATTAAATGGATGTCTTGGTTTGCATCTAAATGTGAAATGGATGAGGGCCACGATACCTGTTCCAAATTGACCTAAGATGATGTCTACAACAGACAGATAATTCATTAGGGGAGTTTTGGCCTAGTGGTGGGAGCAGTGCACTTTTTGAAAGGGTTGCAAGTACCTGGGTCAATCCCCCCAGCCTGCACTGTGGGTCTCTGAGCAAAACCCTTAACCCCTGATTGCTCCCTGGGCGCCACACAATGGCAGCCCACTGCTCCCTGAGGGGACGGGTTACATTGTTTGGATTTACATTGTTTGGATTTACATTTACAATACAGTTATATGGAGTAAATGTTGTTCCATTATTGTTGAAGCAAAGTGAGTGTTTTGCAAATGGGAATTGAAATAAAAATTTAAAAACATTTTATTTTAAAGGTATACTATGCAACCGTTGTTGATTTTCCAGCGAGGCTCTCCCCAGAGGGCAAAAGTAAAAAGTGCACTGTCGTAAATATGCTCAGCTGTTCTCCTGGTTTCTCCGGGTCAAGCCAGGCGGTTGTTTTGAGTTTAGGAGAACAGGCGAACGCAGCGAATCACTATGTCTACTACGCGGTAAGTGACTATTTTGTTCCAATTTTCGAGTTTGCAAATGTATGCTATGTTTTCATACATTATTTGTTATGCATGGGCTTTTCGCTGTTTTCTCGCTGGTTCCACTATGATAACTGCACAAATATAGCCACTCGCTTGCCAGCAACCCAGCATGCTGCCTTTCACTGGGGCGTGTAGCAGTTCTTGCCGTAAAAGCAAGACCGACTCGCGATAGGCCCGCAGACTTCTGAGCTGGCCTGTGGGTGCGGGCCAAGGGCTCCTGCAATTGCAAGTCTGCGTATTTCCCCTACAGACCACCAGGGAGGCCGAGAAAACCTTTGTTCGAACCTGAAATGACTAATTTAATCATCCATAACGTTATGCCGACACATTAATTAACTGAAAAATGTTGCATAGTATGCCTTTAACATTTTTATCAAAAGAAACTCTTCCAATTTTTTTAAAGAATATTCCAGGAATAAGACAAACAGCATTTCAGCCTGGAGAGATTCACACTAAGAAAAAAAAGCTATTAAGAAATTTTAATATCATAAAGAGATGAATCAATGTTTGGTGCTGAAAGTGCAGCAGAAGACATCAATGCTGAACGCAGAACCATATAGGTCTAGGTTAGAGACATCTATGCCGCCAGAGTCTGACAGTGTTACACAAAAAGAGGCTGGAGAATGAAAAAATGAAAATGAAAAATATCAATGAATTTTTTCTCAAGATGAAATGGAATAGAATGCATTTTGTAAAACACAATTTGAAAAAGAAAAACATTTTAAAAACGTCAAAAAAGTTGGAATTTTTTTTTTGAAAAATGAGATACAAATTAATTAAATAAAATTTGAGAAAACCGCAAAGTAATTTTCTTAAAACAAGTTTTTAAATACCTTATTTTTTTTTTTTAGATGTGATTTGTTTTCAAAATTTCACTTGCTCAACTTGTTAATATAATATTAATATTACTATTATTAAACATAGTATGAATAACCTATTTGGGGTTTTCCGGTGTTAAATGGTATTTCTGTGAATCTTGGACATTTTTTTTAAACAAGAACTTTAAAAAGTTCTCCTTTAAAGACCTAAAAATGCGGTTTTACTGGCTTTCGTTGTGAACACAGACAACAGTGACTGCTGCTGCACGAAGCCAGCCAGACACCCACTCACAAATACAAATGGGAATTAAAGAATAGGGGGAGCCATAGGAAGTCCAGTGAGGTGAAGGTGGAGAAGGGACAGAGGAGGGAGAATGGTCTGCAGGGAGAGAGAATGTCCCAGACGGTGACTGGCTCTGATAAAAGCAAGGAGCTGTGCTGATAGCCGCAGCAGAGAGATTGGCTGCAGGTGAACCTTTTAGACTGAATTTGTCCCAGAGATTCAATTCATGTAGAAGTAAAAAAGATGTGTGTCAGTATGGGGTGAATTTTCATAAACCACCTGGATATAGGACATCTCGCCCACTTTGAACCAAAGTCTATTGTCTAAGGCCATTAATCTAAAGAAAAACATTTTTTACCCATAGACGTCCATCCTAAACTGCCAGATTGGGAAACTCAGCAGCATACGCAAAAGGCAGAGAAGCGTTAGCCTTTAGATGCAAAACCCCATCATGCACACGTAACATATTTTTGCAAAATATTCAAACATAAATTTGCCAAATATAAGAGAGGAACATCATAGTTTAATCATAATTTAGTTTGTTGCAAGGATTTTACAGTTTGAAGAAATAGAAAATTAATTACTCCATATGCCAACCGTCACAAGGATGTGCATGACAAGGAAGAAATATATATACTGCATGCATCATTTAGGTAGTTAACATTGTGTTACTGCTTGAGCTGCTTGAGTTACTTTCTCAGAGAGGTGCTTCAGCCGGAGAGTAAGAGTTGGGACAGGTGTGATTTAAGGAGGGCCCTGAAGTAAGAACCGGCCCACCGGGCAAATGCCCAGTATTATAGATTACCAGTACGAGCCTGTGTCTGCTTCTCTGTATGGTTGTCCTGGATTGAAAATCTAACCATGAACATGGAAGCTTTCAACAAAAAGTTTCCATGTTCTCTTTTGGCAACTTTAGAATTCCAGAATAAGGGTGAGTTTACCAATAGAGGCTAAGTGAGAATGAAAATAATTTAGTGGAAAGAATGTTAATGTCTCTCTGACCTCTTACTGACTGGAAATCCTTGACATGAAATCCCAATCAGGTATGTCAAAGTAAGTGATACAAATTTAAAATAGTAAAACGTGGAAAGTTTATCTCGGCTATTTCTAGATACATCCATAACTTTCCTCTGGAATCTAAAAATATATTTTAAGGGATGACTATTGGAATGGCTCATAATAAGATAATAAAAAGAAAATTATCTGTTAAAGGAATAGTACACCCAAAACATGATTAGCCTTCATTTTCTACTGCACCCCATGCTGAACAACACTTACTACCGTTACTTTTTTGATATGCATCAAATGCAGTCTGGAGATGGGAGGCGGCTTTGCTGTCTGCTGACTTGTTCAAATAATGGAGGTCTATGGTGGCCGAGACAAGGGATGATGCCATAAGTCCACAAAAAGCGTGTCAATATTTCTCCATACTGTACTTTCAAGGTCCAATGTATTTCAAGAAGATGTCCTGGGGTGGGTGTTTAGCATCCAGGAATTTACTCAAAAGCGAGAGTCATTTAGAATGTTTTTTTAGAGCAGAGCATAAACAGTAATTAATAGGATTTTCCTGAAAGCGTTCCGCGGCCTTTCACGGAAACAGCGACGGAATAAACCAGATGAGGAGTCGCATTCATTCAGCTCAGCGAAAGAACTCATGCTCTTCCTCAACACTGAAATTACTCAGACTTTTTTCTTTTCATTGTTTCTTTCTTTGCACAGGTAAACGGCACATTTCTTCTTCTGCAGCTTGCATTATCGACGGAAGCAGGCGGCTGAATGCGCACTTCATCTGGTTTTACGGTCTTACTTGCGGCTTCCCGCTAAGCGTCATGAGGAGCGGCGCCGGGCGGCGCTTTCCGGGAGGAAATCTATACACTTGCATGCTCAGGAAATCATTCTAAATACTCTTTAAGTATAGACGCTACTCTCCGGGACACTGTTCGACGGCAGCTATGGAAGGAAACCTGTTTGTGGACTTTTATGGACACTGCGAGAAGCCGACAGGCTGCCATCATTTGGCACCAGGCAGACTGAACCTGCCAGCAGATGACCATTCCTGTTAAGTAACATAGAAAAATGAAAACTAGCCTCATGGTTTGGAGTGTATTAGTTTTTGTGATTGCATAGAGCAGCAGGACCACCACAGAGACAGGAGAGGAAGATAGAGTCAGCTATGATGACCTTACCACCAATTGATGGAGAGTGAGTGACAAAGGAAGTGAGATACAAGCTGCTGCTGTCAGTCTGTGGATTGTCACTAACACTTGCCTGAAACAAGCCTTTATCTCCATACACCCCCGCCTCCTTCACAGACAACTAAAACTAGATAAAGACAGCTTCCCCTTCAGTCCTTGCTCCGACACAAACAGGTTCTTTCTATATTATCTGGAGAGCTATAGCTTAATATTATGCTCCATTGTGTTTTTACTTGTGCTTTAAATAGTTTTTTGTTGTATGGCACATTAATGATAATGATAATTAAAGACATCAGTGGGCAGATGTTATAAGTTGAATCAGTCAACCTGAGCATAAAATAGGCTTCTTATGGAAGCAAAAAGCTGTATTTTTGACATTTTAAATAATGGAAATTTGATTCTGGGATTGAAAGAACAGATCTGTTATTGTCAAAGAACAAATAAACAGAGTCAGAGACCAAAGGAGGACTGGATCAAGGAGAGAAACGAGGCAGAATAGATAAGCTGTGAGCTATTAGCAAAAGTCTATAGAATGAAAAGCAGACTGAAGTGGTAGAAAAAAGCTTCTTTAGCTTTTAGTGGCCGAGGTTACACACACAAACACCCTCACACCCCCACGCTGGCCAGATCTTCAAAAGGTTCCAGCATATAAAAAACTTTATGATGCACAAAGCTGATCTATTAACATCCACCTCCTTTTGAGAAATCCTATTTGCATACCCAAATGGAAAATCAGATAACTTAGGAACTGTAAGCCCAAATTACATGTGTGATACATTATATGAAAGCTAACACCTTCTAGTTTTTCAATATATACATGAAAATTGGGTGAGTAAAACACAGCCCAAGCTGCATCAATTCAAACATGACTCAAAGTTATTTTTTTCATTCTCGAAAAATTATAGGTCTTTTTTGAACAGCAGTAATAAAGACATGCTTGCTTATTGTGGCTGCTTTGTCACGTTTACATTTTTAAATGCTGCTACTGCGGTAGCAGTGCATGCTGCGACAGCTGTCAATCTCAAGAACGGACAAGTCTGTTTTGATGCATATTCGTTAAAGAGGGAGGGGCAAGAACAACAACAGGGGACTTTTTCCATTCTCTGTCTGCTGTTTTTGTTAATTGGAGCAGTACTAGGGCTGAGGCTGATGACGTTTCACGAGTACAAGAGCACATGAGAACGCACAAGTACACATACTGAGAAACAACCTTAGTTTGACCTGCACAGACGAACTAAAACTGAAAAAGTAGGCAAGATAATTTTGATTCTATTCCGTGCTTAAAGGAATAGTACACCTGTAAACATGATTATTCTTCATTTTCTACTCACACCATGCCGAACAATGCTCTGGAGTGCTTTTTTGATATCTCAAATGCATCTGGAGCACTGGGAGGCTTCTTGCAGTCAGCCGACATTCAAATAATGGAGGTCATGGCGCCCGAGACAGAAAGCGTTCATAAAAGTCCTCACAAAGCAAATGGTTGGTATTCCTTCATGCTGCTCGTCAATATTGCAAGTGTCCTGAGTCGCGAAGCGCGTCAGTAATTTTACTCGAGAAACAAAGTCATTTAGAATGTTTTTAGAGCACAAAACGGTAGTTTATAGGATTTCCTAAAAGCTACGCGTTCACGAAGCCTACGGAAACTGCTGCAGACCAAACCAGATGAAAAAGCATTCAAATGTAACTCATGCCTTTTCCTCAACACTGAAGTCCTCGTATTTTCTTTCAAGCATTTTTCGTACAAGCAATACATTTTCTACTGTATCGGCAGAAAGTGACGCTGAATGCCATTTCATCTGAGCCCGCTGCTCGTAGCCGTTACAACGCAAGGCCAGGGAAAATCCTTACACACCGTTTCAAAAAACACTTAAAATGCACCCGGATGCTACCCACTCCAGACACTTTGGGAAGTTACTACAGGAGAATATAACGCTTTTTGTGGACTTTTGATCTCAGTTAGACCCTCCATTATTGTGTCGATGTTGTGAAGCTTCCCAGATCTCCAGCTGCATTTGAGACAAAAGTACTCCAGAGCGTTGTTCATCATGGGAGAAAATGTTTGGGTGTACTATTCCTTTAATGGGGGGATAATTGACCTTTGGGTGACAAAAAAAAAAAAATCACAGATTGTATTACTAACTGTAGTTATGCACTCCACCAGTAGGTGGTTCACATGAAGCTTCATGAGCTGAGAGGATCGTTGAAGCAATTTGACCAAACGGTTCAATGCTTCATTAGGCTTCATCTCACCATTACTACTATTTGCTGAGTTTTTTTCACGTCAGTGGTGTCAGCTTCACACAGCTGAAGCTCCTCCTATTTGATGACGCAGTCCCGGGTGTTAACACTGTGCATCTGCTCGTGGAAACCACACCTTTGATCTGAACGCACCGTAAGAGGGTCCCATTGCCGAAGGCCACGTACAGTAGGAGACACAACAAACAATTGATAAATAACACCACTTCAGTTGATGACTGCATCATGCTTTCAGGATGCTATTCTTTAGGGATGATTATCAGCAGAAAGACGTTTGCATGCCTGAGGGGAATAATTTAGATCAAAGCGTGCTTATGTGTAGACCTAAAACCGAAAATCTGTAACAAGGCTTGAAAGTTGTTTTTCACAGAGGCTCTCTGTGTCAGGGTTTGTTAGTGTTGGATGATGTTCAGTTCTTAGAGTTGTAGTTCCCCCCCCCCATTGAAAAGCTCAGATGAAACTAGAGCTCTAATAAGTTTTTACCTTCACGCTTCAAGCTAACCTCCTTGCTCAGCTCTCCTCTCCACAGTATCCTATTGAGTCTATCCCTGCAGCAGTCTTTTAAGACACCTATTGGACATTGTGCCATAAATCCAAGAAGTACTGCTTCCTTGATTAAAAGTATATTTTTTTCATTCATAGTAAGATGTTGTCCTGAGCCTGAGTTAGTATCAGAGGTTAATTGTTTTGTCAGGTGGGGTGGAGGTTGTTAGAGGACCCAAAGGCAGAGCTGAGAAGGCAAAGATGAGTTCTTGCAGGTTTAATTGACTAAAAAAAAAACAAACAACAGAAACAAAATCCAAGAATCCAACCAAAAATCCAAGAGACCTCAGGAGAAAACACAGATTACTCTGATTTACCTGTCAGCCAGCTCCCTCTGAAATGCTTTGGCAGAAAGAACCGTAGCATAGTGAGAATTAAACTGGCACCAGCAATGCACAGTTCCTTAGTTTCCCTTCTGTAATTTTGGCAGGATAATTCCTCTGGACAATCTGCCAATCATGAACCATCAGGGCTGTACATTATCTTGAAAACTGCTCCATTTGAATTCTTCCTTTGGCAATGTCCTCCAGCAGACCCAAATCTCCTATTGTTCCACAATTTGACATAAATTTCTACAGCAAAAAAATTGAAATATGTGATTGTCCGATTGTCCACATCAGGGGTTCCTTAACATTTCATCTGGTGAAGTCATGATCTTGGCGCTGATGGTTTGGTTTTTTCCTTTGCTCCTTGCTCCCCTGTCTAATTGGTTCTGCGGCTGATTATCGCTGATCATTTCCACCTGGTTCCTCTACTATTTAAGTTGTGTGTTTGCCTCCCATCAGCGCCAGGTTATTCGTTTGTTTCCAGACGTCAAGCACCCCTAGTCTTCGTTCATCGATTTTGACCAGTTTCGCCCTGGAGGATTCGAGTGCCTTTCTGCCTCGTTCGCTTGTCGCTAATTCCGGTCCTGATTCACCGCTTCTCCAACCTTGAACTATCTCCCGACTTCGGCCATGCTCTTCTGGACTTGCTGTCATTGTTTAGGGAACTTCCTGGGGTAGTCGCCGCACAAACAAGTTCGCCAACGACTAAACAACCTTTGAATCAGGTCGTTCAAAGGCCTGCTTTCACCACCCACATCCAGTCACTGACCTGTATTCTCCTCTATCCCTGCAGAACCCCAGAGCGCTTCCTTCTTCACCGCTCACCACTTGAATTTGGTCCAATATTCTGAGATCATTACAGGTGACCCCAAAAATAATGATACAACAGACTGGTGACCCATCGAATTACATATAATCCCTGTATGTTTATATATAAAAATCATATATTTTAAATACATTAAATTTTTAAATCATATTTTCAGCTTCTTGATTAATTTATCATTTTAAATGTATTTTCAATTATTAATGGCACATTTTAAAATTGACTGGAGTATTTTACATTGGGATCATGTATTAGATAATTTCAAAGAATCTCACATCTACTTAATTCATAGTATATTTATTTCATGGGAAATTCATATATTTGTGTTATACCATATATATTTGGCCCAATATACCATAATGATAATAAAACACCTCCCATCCTCCCCTACTATGGAAGCTCCAGGTCTCCAGGTTTTATATTGTTAAATGAATAGTACACCCAAAACATGATTAGCCTTCATTTTCTACTCACCCCCATGCTGAACAACACTCTGGAGTACTTTTTTGATATCTCAAATGCATCTGGAGATCTGGGAGGCTTCTTGCTGTCTGCTGACATTCAAATAATGGAGGTCTATGGCGCCCGAGGCAGAAAGGTCCATAAAAGTCCACAAAAAACGTGTCAATATTCCTCCATACTGCTCGTCCAATGTATTCCAAGTGTCCTGAGTGGGTAGCGTCCAGAATTTACTCGAAACGAAGTCATTTAGAATGTTTTTAGAGCATAAACAGTAGTGTATAGGATTTCCTAAAAGCGAGTTCACGAGTCTACGGAAACCGCGGCAGACCAAACCAGATGAAAGTGCGCATTCAGCTCGGCAAAGAACTCATGCTCTTCCTCAACACTGAAGTCCTCAGACATTTTTCTTTCGTTGTTTCTTTCTTTGCACAGGTAAACAGCACATTTCTTCTTCTACGCTTGCATTATCGGCAGACCAAACCAGCGCATTCAGCTCGGCAAAGAACTCATGCTCTTCCTCAACACTGAAGTCCTCAGACATTTTTCTTTCGTTCTTTCTTTCTTTGCACAGGTAAACAGCACATTTCTTCTTCTACGCTTGCATTATCGGCAGAGCAGACGCTGAATGCGCACTTTCATCTGGTTTGGTCTGCCGCGGTTTCCGTAGACTCGTGAACGCGCTTTTAGGAAATCCTATACACTACTGTTTATGCTCTAAAAACATTCTAAATGACTTCGTTTCGAGTAAATTATGGACGCTACCCACTCAGGACACTTGGAATACATTGGACGAGCAGTATGGAGGAATATTGACACGTTTTTTGTGGACTTTTATGGACCTTTCTGTCTCGGGCGCCATAGACCTCCATTATTTGAATGTCAGCAGACAGCAAGAAGCCTCCCAGATCTCCAGATGCATTTGAGATATCAAAAAAGTACTCCAGAGTGTTGTTCAGCATGGGGGTGAGTAGAAAATGAAGGCTAATCATGTTTTGTGTGTACTATTCCTTTAAAACACTTTACAGTAGGAGTGTTTTATTGTTTATCTTTTGACTCTTCACTATTATGTTATTCTTATACCACGTTTGTGAGACCATTTTTTTCTGTAATCTTTTTGCTGATGTAAACATCAGAATCTCCCCATTGTGGGACGATAAAGAAATGTTCTATTCTCTGACTATTTCCTTATATATTTGTTGCTAATCCATAGCAACAGAGTCTGATGCACTAATTCATCTACACAGAGAAAAAAATGGAATTTACAGTACCATCTATTTGAGGTTGTGTCTTTTATTGTTTGCCTTTCAACCACAAAATTTCAAACACATGAAAATATGTTTAAAACTGAAAATTGTAATTATTGCAAAGTTTTGGGGTAAGTTTTACAACTTTGTTTTTTATTGTTGATTAATGAAGTTTGTGAAACTACCACATATTTTCACTGCAGTTTTTTTTTTTAAGACCTTAATGCAAAAATAATGTTATGTCCTGAGTTGTGTGTGAAACAGTAGAAAGGTTTACATGAGGTCGCTGATTTAGAAACTGGTAAAGAAACCGTAAAAAACACTTGCTGGTGCAACGGCCTAAAGCGTTGGTTCAATAAAGTAGGCTGGATACAAATACATGCTTCATTTTCTATTAGTTGAGAAACCTTGTGCCACTTTCCTGCTGCTACACATTTATCCATTACTTTGCGCTTTTTTTGTCAGGTTAAATTCCAATAAAAACATTGAAATTTGTGGTTGTAGCGAGACAAAAAAAAGGTCTTTATATAGTTTTCCACGGCACTGCAGGCTATTGCATTCCTGTCCTTCTGCCCAATTGTTCATAACACGAATGTTTGCCACACTGTCAACTCAGACATAATTTATTGAGTCTGCAAAATGAAAGTTCTCCGTGTCATGTAGAAAAATAAATTT
This sequence comes from Cyprinodon brontotheroides, assembly GCA_018398635.1. Taxonomy (NCBI): domain Eukaryota; kingdom Metazoa; phylum Chordata; class Actinopteri; order Cyprinodontiformes; family Cyprinodontidae; genus Cyprinodon; species Cyprinodon brontotheroides. The sequence continues at coordinate 2,065,728 of JAGKQL010000064.1, forward strand.
TTATGGATGAGACCAAATCAGATATGTCTTGCAAGTCCATTTGAGGCCCTGGATGCAGCACTTCCTATAACAGCTGCTGCGGCTTCTGAACCAAAAGAATGATAAAGTTAAACTGAAGGAGAGGGAGAGAATCCTCCACAGGCATCGCCTCATCCTGGCAAAGCAGAGCTTGGCTCTGCAACAATGCCAAAAGGAGATGATAGGCCGCAGTAAAACCAGTCCGAAGCATCTAATTTAGGAGCTGCGCATGGCTCACCAAATACCAAGAGGAAAAACAGAATGGCTGCATGGCCTGACATGGAAAATGTCTGAGGAGGAGAGTCAGAGCCAGTTAAAACAAAGATGAAATCAATTGACTCTGCCTCGCTTTTAGACAGCTATGATTAGTGTTTGTTCTGCAGCTGTGAAAGTGCATAAATAGCTGATTCTGCAGGTCATGGCTTCCTGTTAGCGTTGACGCTGGAGTGTCTGCTGAGACCAAGCTACCAGGATGTCTTCAAGCTGCCAGGCCAATTAGCAAAGCCCCGTTAGAGAATACAGGAGGAAGTCTCACCAGGCCTGCATCATGCTTCTTCACTTCCAGTTTCCATCATTCTTAGTTGCTCAGGGACATCTGGGGAACACATTCAGCATAGTCCAGCTGCCACCAAGCAAACCACCTAGTAAGCACTAACATGCACCAGAGGCAGATGAAGATGCTCATGCTTGTGGTGCTTGTGGCAGCATAGCGAGCATTCTTAGTTTCGGCTTCAATTATCTTCCTTTCTTCTTTGCAGCATTAGATAATCTAATCCCTCTGATTGCTGACTTTTGGTCCTTTCTGATAGGGAGGTCAACAATGGTATATGGGATGTGAGACAAGATAGAAGAGTTGTGCCAGGTTAGACAACTGAATAAGAAGGAACCGTTTTCACCGTTTTAGCCTCAGAGGCTAAAAAGATTTGGTCCTTACTTAGATTTCTTAAAGTCCCAAAATTAAAATCTATTTTAAAGTGTTCACTTTTTAAATTATGATCCTTCAGCTCATGTTGAAAGCCCTAAAAACAAAAGGCTTTGACTTATTTGCGCAAAGACATGGCTGAGCAAACGTAGCTACTACGGTCTGTCAATTTTACAGAAAGAACTCCATTTCACTTGCACCCCTGCCATGCTTCTACGTTTTCATCTGAGAGGAAGAAGCACAAAAAGAGTCCTTGTTTGCCCTCTGAACAATTCGTCCATGACTGAAAATCAAACATGTTGATTTTGACCTCACAATTCCAGATCGGGAGGTGGTTGTGAGAGGCTGATCGCCCCTCGTTACCCCCTGTACACGATGCATGATGAGGCTAAAAGTTGGGCCAATTGGAAAATTTTTGCACGACTGTAAAAGCCGGCTCGAAAGGGGCAAAAAAAAAAAATCACAGCTTTACACACTGTACTATTCTTGCTCATTGAAATTGATGTTGATTCTGTTAGTGGGTAGCACTGCTGCCTTGCAAAAGCGCAGTTGCCCTGGATTGATTCCCGGCCCAGGGTCTTTTCTGCATGGAGTTTGTACGTGTTCTCCTGAGCATGCGTGGGTTCTCTCTCTCGGTACTCCAGCTTCCTCCCCACAGTCCAGAAAAAACATGACTGTTAGGTTAACTGGCTTCTAAATTCCACTTAGGTGTGAGGTGTGTGCATGAATGGTTGTTTGTACTGTTTGTCTCTCTGTTGCCCTGCGATGGAGTGGCGACATGTCCAGGGTGTACCTGCCTCTCGGCCGTAGACAGCTAGAGATAGGCACCAGCACCCCTTACGACCCCACTTGGGATAAGCGTGTAAGAAAATAGATGGATGGATGGATGTTCCTTACCTGATCAGACATATTTTTGGTTCTCTGATGTACATGTAGGATTTACTCTATAGGAGTGATTGTGGCCCTCAAAGCATAAGGAACTTCATAAATTCCCAATCTGCAGGTCCAAACTTGTCTGCTACCAGAAAAACATGGTGGACCAGCGATAGCTTTTTACTGGCAAGTATATGTAAACATAAACATCTATAGATAATCATGATTAGCCCTTATATAGCACTGCAACAAACAGATTGTCAACAATTTGCGTCACACACTGATTTAGTTACAATCAGTGGAGTCTTCATCTCAACAGTAAAGTAAAAGAGTCTTAATTTTATTATCTTTGGTCTGGCAGCAGTGTTTTTCAATAACAGCAGTGATTGCTCACTAACTTGTTAATTTAGATTAACATCCTCTTCTCTGTGTGTTAATTCAGTCTGATAAGCAGTCTTTCTGAAATTTTGCTCAGTTCCACAGCTTAGTTTGGGATGTTGTTTATGCAGCCAGGTCTCTGTTACTAATATAACACAACCATTTTTTTCAAACTCTTGGAACCGTTGTTCTATGTGAGGTATTGAACTGAAGCCAACTAATTTTCCACCTTTCGGGTGCCGTGGTGATCTCCTAGTTTCTGTCCAATGTATCCTCTCTGGGAATGGCTGGAACCCTGACAGTTATTTCTGGAGGATGAGTTTGCTCAGTGGAAAAGGTCCCTCTTAATGTCTGGCCACTGCTGCCAAGGGAACTGTCATGATAGGCTTAATGGATTTAACCCACATGCAGAACACCACTGGAGACAGAATAAAGTTTAACAATGTTTATTATGGAAATACACAGGATTATGCAGGATCTGGTTCTGGTGCAGGTCCGGGACTGGATTTACTAATATCTGGAGAGATGAGAGTTTGGTTAGCCAGGCAGTTGTTGATTTGACGAGTGAGTAGAATTCAGATAATACCTTGAAGAGGTTCTAACAGATCCGTGAGAGGAGGAACCGGTTGGATCCAGAGTCTGTGGGGGATGCAGAGAGTTCAGCAGCAGCAGCGTCTAGCTTCGAGCTAGAGAGTCTCAGACTTGGGTTTGTTTCCTAGCTCTTTCCCAAGAACTGGTGAAGGAATCCAAAACTGAGATCTTCAGGTTTGGCTTACGTGGGCAGGCAGGCAGGTTTCCAGGTTATGCTCATCCAGAGCTTCAGACCTCAGTCGGGTTTTCTGTGAGCAAAAGACAGAGGCAGGTTAGAAAGCTAGTCTCTCTCAAGAGACAACCAGTGTTCTCAAAGTTTTCAGAGGCTCAGGTTCGCTAACCGAACTAGGTCAACACTCCGGCGCCGAAGGAAGGTCTGACTGCTGCTTATGTAGGAAGGTCTTCTGATGAGCTGATGATCCTCAGGTGTGCCCACAGCGCTCTCTGCTGGAGACAGGTGGCAGATCTCCAGATCCCAACAGGAACTCCAGACCTGGCAATCTAGATGTCTTACTATTTAGACATGGCACAGTAAAACTACATGACTTGATTTGATATATAAGAAGTATATAAGTATATGCAGTTAGCCGTAATATCTCTAGGGAGACAAGAAACATGTAAGGTTTTTCCAGTATAATGAGACGATTATCTCAGTTTTGGCTTAAACTTTATGTGAGTTGGATACTGAACTCATTAGCCAGAAAACACAATCCCTACCATGAAACACAGATGTGGCAGGATCATGCTCTGGGCATGCTATACTGAAGGGATGATATACAGACCTAAATGCAGGGCAATCCTGATTGGAACCTCTTAGAGACCTCAAAGGAATTGCTATATTGATGGTTGTTTATCTTCCAGTTGGATTTCTGTGCACACATTCATATCTCTAATGGAAAGGTATAGAATAGAAGCATATAGATGTATTAAAATAGCTTTTTGAAAGACCAGACCTAAATTCAATAATGAAATTTGCAGGACCTTACATATGCTATCTATCAGCCGGTGTAATGATGGACTCAAACTTAAACCTTGACAGGCACAGAGTGGCAGATACTAAGTCAGTCTTTTATCACCCGAAGAACATCTCCATGTTTAAAGGACAGGATCTGCTTTTATCTTTAGTAGAATTGATCACTGCAATAGTGTATTCATAGGTTTGCTTAAAAAATCCATCAGACAGCTGCAGCTGATCCAAAATGCTGCTACCCATGTCCTCACTAGAAATAATAAAGTAGAACACATCAGCTCAGTTCTGAAGTTCTTCCACTGGCTCCCTGTAGCTCAGAGAATAAACTCTAAAATCTTTCTGTAAGTCTATAAATCACTGAATGGATCAGCACCTCAATACCTAACAGACTTGTTGTCAGTGTATCAACCTCCCAGACCACTCAGGTCTTCTAGTTCCAGCCCACTATGTCGACCCAGAACTAGAACCAAACACGGAGAAGCAGCATTTAGTTCCTATGCTCAACTGATCTGGAACAAACTCCTCGAAAGTTAAAAACCCATTTGTTTAGAGCGGCCTTTGACTGTGAAGTTAAATTGCTTACTGAGGTATTAATTTAAAGGAATAGTACACCCAAAACATGATTAGCCGCATTTTTCTACTCACCCCCCCTGCTGAACAACACTCTGGAGTACTTTTTTGATATCTCAAATGCATCTGGAGATCTGGGGAGCTGCTTGCTGTTGTCAGCTGACATTCAAATAATGGAGGTCTATGGTGCCCGAGGCAGAAAGGGTCCATAAAAGTCCACAATAAAAACGTGTCAATATTCCTCCATACTGCTCGTCCAATGTATTCCAAGTGTCCTGAGTGTGCAGCATCCATAATTAACTCGAAACAAAGTCATTTAGAATGTTTTTAGAGCATAAACAGTAGTGTATAGGATTTCCTAAAAAAGCTTCCACGACGCTCACGAGGAAACCCGTGGCGCAGACCAAACCAGTTGAAAGTGCGCGCATTCAGCGAATCTGCTCTGCCAATAATGCAAGCGTAGAAGAAGAAATGTGCTGTTTACCTGTGCAAAGAAAGAAACAACGAAAGAAAAATGTCTGAGGACTTCAGTGTTGAGGGAAGAGCATGAGTTCTTTGCCGAGCTGAATGCGCACTTTCATCTGGTTTGGTCTGCCGCGGTTTCCGTGAGACTCATGAACGCGCTTTTTAGGAAAATCCTATACACTACTGTTTAGGCTCTAAAAACATTCTAAAATGACTTCGTTTCTAGTAAATTCTGGATGCTACCCACTCAGGACACTTGGAATACATTGGACGCAGCAGTATGGAGGAATATTGACACGCTTTTTGTGGACTTTTATGGACCTTTTCTGTCTCGGCCATAGACCTCCATTATTTGAATGTCAGCAGACAGCAAGAAAGCCTCCCAGATCTCCAGGATGCATTTGAGATATATAATAAAAAAAGTACTCCAGAGTGTTGTTCAGCATGGGGGTGAGTAGAAAATGAAGGCTAATCATGTTTTGGGTGTACTATTCCTTTAAAGGTTCTGAGTCCAACTGTTTTAATTGTTTTACACATTTTTTTTTATCTTTATTTGCTTTTATTCTGCTTTTTTTATTATATAATTAATGTAGAGCTATTAAAATTTTCCATGTAATGAATTGTGCCATACAAATAAAATTTCCTTGCCGTGCCTGTCCATTCTAAATATATTTCAGAAAGACCAGCTAGGTGGACAAAGCTAGGAAAGATATATCCCAAAGGTTTTACAGTCACATTTACAGCAGACAGTGGTTACACAAACTGAAAAGCTTACATACCAGATATTTTTTGTAGTAAAATCTAAATATTGTGGGACATTTTCCTTTAACTTTATAAATATGCACTGCCTTGAGTTGACCTATCACATAAAATCCCAATAAAACGCATTCAAGGACGTTATTATAACATAGAAAACACCAGGAAAGGAATCCTTTGAAACATGAATCTCTAAGGGTGCAGTCTCTATAAATGTGTAATGTTTTTCATGTAAAACTCTAGTTAAGGGTGTAATATTCTCTTGATACCAGGGTATAATGTCCGCTGAGCCTTTTAGTATTCAACAGATAGTGCCACATTCAGATAGCTGAAAATAGACATCGGAGTCACATTCCTACCTTGTGTTTTTTATTTGATAATTGGGAGTCTAATTGCAGTTTGTTGCCAGAGAGTGCTAGCCTGGTTCTGTATTTGCTCTCAGTGTATCTAATCAGCTTCCTGCAAGTCTGGTCTATTTGAAGGCTATCGTTGAACAGCGGCTAGTTAACCATTGGCTTTGCAGACCACAGTCAGGCAGATAAGATTTATAAACACTTGTACAGCTGCCAGGCTGTAGTCTAGCTGCAGTATGCATGCTTCTCCTATAAAGATATACTTCTTCAGTCACTAATGGAACATTCTAAAGATTTTCTCCCATATTTCTCTGTTTATATGGCAAGACTCTGGCATAAACTCAAAAAAATTACTTAATGAGAAAACCAGCATTGGAACTGTTCAGTTTGTTGTTCTTACTTTAAATACAATTTATGTTGCTCATTCGCCATTTTGTGCTGACCTAACAGGTTGCTGTAAATTTCAAATTAAACGTTTTAAATGAAGTGGGTTAATGTGGGTCAATGGTATGATACCCCGTTGGCCCCTTACCACCTCCAGTTATTTACAGAGCAGTAAAGCAGAAAAAAGGCTTTATTAGATCACTGGTTGTTGGTCATGAGTTCTGGTTTAGAGGTCATAGCAAATACACAGCAAATATTCCCCCTTTAGCCCAAGAATTAAAGCATACAGGTCACAGTAAGGGCGATGCAGTTTTTCAAAACAAAATAATTTTTGTGATAAAGAAACTGCATTGACCACAAGCAAAAAATATACTTTATAGATCTAATTAAAGGTCTAATAAAAACAAGAAATCTTTCAGTGTTCTATGTAATACAAATATTCTATTGAAGAGAATTGCTTGTTGAGTTGAGCATCAGTCCCTGTTGAAATTAAAGTGCAGAATGCAGCTAACAAGCAGGTTTTGTTGTTTTATAGCCTGAAATGCTCTCTTTATGACGCATGCCTGGGCTCAATCCAAATACAGCAATTTGAAGCTCTTCTTCTGCAGCTTCATTTTTCGTGTGGGGTAAACAGTACGAAAGCTTTACAGGATTTAAAAGTTAAGTCTAGACCACTGTGTTGAATCCTGATTGCCTGTAGCCTTTTGGATGTTATTACATGACACAAATCAATATGGATAATGCTAATCAAATCGGGACTACAGCCTTCCAAAAGAACTACTAAATTAAGTTACACTAAAGCCGCTTTCCCACTGAAAACCCAGATTTTTCGAAATCAGAAGTAAGTTCAGGTGGCATCATGGAGCTCAGAAAGGCACAGTGGAAAATCAGTGCAAGAGCACCAGAACAGACAAAAAGAGGTAGCATGCCTGGCAACAGAGCTCTGAAGGCAGGCAAAAGGCTGTGGCTAGCTGGGACAGCAGTACATCAGAGAAGCCCGCACAAGGTAGTCAAAGCAGGGAGAAGTAGAAGCTGGTCGGGGCTAGGCTATAGAGGCTAACTGCTGGAGATGGAAGGAATTAAGAAAAAGCAAGTCGTGCAGACAGAGAGCCAGAGCGAAGGGAGAGAAATTGGCTGCTTGGTATTGTTTGTGTTGGAAGAAGGATGACGAAACAGTCCTTCTAAAGCTTAAGATTATTCCCCACTTCATCTTTTTTCAACATTATTTTCGCTATCTTTCATTTCGATAAAAAAAAGTCTCTTCTCTTATGGTGGGACGTATTAGGTGTGTGCATGTAAATGCACAGTTGCTTATGTAACTGAACCTCAACTAGCAACAAGCTGCGTCCTAATGCTACGTGCAGACTGAAGGCAGCAGAAGCAGCTAGTTTGCATGCAAAGTCAAAGGTTGATGCGCTTCAAGGTGCAGCAAAAGGGTCCTTTAGCGCGTTTTGAGCAACAGGAGCTTCACCCAAGACACGCTTTAGAAGCAGCAGCTGGGGGATTTGGAAAAAAATAACTTTTGCTGCTCGACCTGCCATATAAACCAATCAGAGAAGCTGAACAGGGAGACACACACAGCACTGCTGATGCAGAGCGCTATGACTACTCCCCTAAAACAGTTTATTAACGCCTAAATATACTTAAAAGGTCAAAACCTTTATTATTCTGGTGCCTGAAGTTTGGATTACGTACATGAAAAACACCTTTCAGCGGCCGCGAACAATAGCGGAGTACCTACAAAAGGCGACCGGGCCAGAGGCTGCTGTTGAATGGGATTCCCAGTGAGAGTGCCCCGTCGGTGTGTGGGGGTCTGAGCGGCTCCGACAGCAAAATAATATTTGAAGGCAGGATGGTAGTCTGGATGAACTGACTGCACAGATGATGTTTTCTGGTAAACGTTCTCACTTAAAAACATATTAAAACTAATTTTTACCCATGTATAACAGCAAATATAGCTGCCATTGTTACAGGCAGAGGAAGGATAGGGTAGCTCCGCCCAACGCGCATCAGACCCACTTTTTCGACCGCGAAGCTAGGGCAGCAAAGATGCTTCAGCCGCGCTTCAGAACTAAACTTTTACAAGCATAAAAAATTTAGCAGCACACATGTTTTTTGCTGCTCCTGCTGCTTACGGTATGAACGTAGCATACTTTCTATTGATGATTACTAAGCCCTAACCATTGTGGCTTTAATTCCAGGGTGTAGTGGTAGTGGGTGAGGGCTAGTGGTCGTAAGTGTGTTGGAGTAATTTTTAATCCCACCTATGGAAGAGTTAGGGTAGTGATGCAAAAACTGCAATGCTTTAAAATATTTTATGAAGAATACCTAGAATACGAATATATTCCTTTTTTTTTTTTTTGCACAGTTCCAGTAAAAAGAGAATGCACCCTCTTTCATTTCAGTGGCTTTATGTAGCAGGACGTTTTAAAACTGAAGATCCCTCAGTGTCATTATTTAACACAGCTAAAATTAAACATTTAAAACTGAAATTATAGTTCCTGAGAGGAAGAAGCAGGCCTCAATATGGTCAGCAGTTTAATCAGCTTGCTGGGCAAAAACCTGATGTGGATTCACACCATATAAAAGATATAGGCAGGGGCTGCAGTGAGGCAAATGCTGCCCTCCATTATTCTGGGATGGGTTGCAAAAATACCTCCCAGTTTTCCCAGGATTGTTTGTTTTAGGGAAGGTAAGACTCATTAAAGTACAATTAGAAAAAGGCGAAACAAGTATGACTTGTTTTAAAAGATTGTTTCGAGGAAAGCCTGTTATCTAACAACATTGCCACAAGGCAGATTAGACGCAAGCAGAGATGCTTGACTTTATCTTATTGTGCCAAGTATGGCAAAAAGCAAATGTATTTTATCCTAAGTGGTAAGGCATAATAGGGGTTACAATTTAGGGGTTGTTTTATAACCATGTTTGCCTTCCGAGGGGAGGAACAAATGTGGATCTTAACGGTTTACGGGGACTTTATCAAAGTCATTAAGAATCTAAATAAGAAAGACCAAAAAGGAAAAGAAATGAATGGCCAAGTCAAAGTCCAGTGTGACTGAGAAGATGCATTCACACAGAACACAAAGAAGCTGACTGAGTCAAGTGATTTATGTGTCATATGTAGAGGCGCGGTCAGGAGTAAATCAACACTCAGTGATGCAAACAAAGGATTTTTGAGAGATGTGAATGAAGAGAATTAAGCAAAAGGACAAAACATAATCAGACCAAAGCAGAAATTATTCCACTATCTGAATTTTTTAGTAGATTAGCAATTCGTTTACCAATCAGAGACTGGATCTGTTGTTTTTGATGTCGGGGGAAGGAAGTATTTTCATTCTGCTGGAGATGATAGTCATCCAGCTGCAGCTCCTGGACCAGATGGAGATACTATAGTCATCAAACAGAGTATTTCTAAAGGAGCTGATGGACCTAGGACCGCCAACGCCACACATTCCACATTTAATACATCATCCTGACTTCCTCCATAAAATTGAGGTCCAGTATGTTGAGCTGAGCAGATAAAAATAACCAGCAAGTATATGGAATTAGTTTTGTTCCATTATTGTTGCAAGCAAAAGTAAATGTAAAGGTCTTTAGAGTTACTTTTCTGTCTTCTAAGATATTTCTATTCAAACCTTTTAGAAATCTCGTTTATATTTTTTTTCAAATCTTGTAAAAATTTTTAAAAGCACTTGTTCTTTTTTAAATTTCTTTTTTCATATTGAGTTTTACAGTTTGCATTCCTTTCTGTCTCCCTCTCTTGCTAACATCCATCCAGACCAATTTAAATGCGTCTTCAGTCTTCAATCTACAGGAAAGCCCGCACCCAGAAGTAAAGATAATTAAGATATGTTTAATGCAGTTTACATATAGGTTTAAAATGACAATTTAAAATAACAATGAAAGAAAATAATAAATCAATTTAAAAAAAGTAAAATAAAATAATACTATTAAAACTTTTAATCAACCGGCAGATGCTGCCACCAGAGTGGGTGATGGTACCCGCTGCGGACGAGGCCACTTATTGGCAAACTACTCCGTTCCATCAAATAAATGTGACATTATAAAGGTTTTAATGCAGTTTATTAAAGCTACAGTGTGTAATTTTCAGCGACATCTAGCGTCCAGACTGCAGCAACATGAACATCTCCCCCACCGCTTCCCCCAACAATACGGGCGTGGCGTTACAGGACAAAATGTCTTCCTACATGGCGTCGCATCACCTACCTTCTCAAAAAGTGATGAGGTTTGTTTACATAGATAATTTTACAGATAGTATTTCATTAGTCTGTGTAGGGTATATAGATTTCATGTAGACTTAAGATAATAAATATACCGTTATTTTTTTCTTTCTACGTCGTTGTGACGTTTTGGTGAGCTGCTTTGCATGGTGATATAAACAGGCGAAGTAATTGTAGTCATTAGTTTAACAGCGAGATTGTGTTCGCTGGAAGAATATATATTCCCCGTTTGCAGAGTCCAAGTCATGTTTGTGTCACGGGGGGTTACAAGGCGAGGAAGAGGGCAGAGAGCCGGGGTGGGCGTGCAGCCAGGGCCAGGCGAGGAGGGGTGCCAGCCCAGGGTGACTAGAGCAGAGGAGAGGAAAGGCTTGAAGATCTCCAAAGGAGCGGGAGAGAAGTAAACCGAGGTATATATCCGTAGCTTCGCTAATATGCAGCCTTCATATATCTGTTCTCTTCACACTCACACATTACCACTATCAGCTGGCCGTGGGTAATTTTATGAAGCTGTGGCCTATCTCCAGTAATGCTACCAGACATCTTGACAATAGTTTGGTTGAAAACGGGATGTGGGGGTGGGGTGGGTGCGTGTATAAAAGACAATTGTGTGTGTAGGATTAATTACCTGTCCAACAGAAAACTGGCAACTTTGAGCGTCACTTTGAAAACCTTTTCCTCCATCAGTGACTTCCATCGTAAATGCCGCGCCAATGTTGATCCGTGTTTTTTGTCGCTTTTCTTGTCACGCTTGCGTTTATTCTCGCCGTGTTTCCGCTTCTTAGATGACGTGCGGGGTTCGGTGTCGGCCGCCGTTGTGATACAGAGTAGGCATGATCCTCCATTCGTCTGATGTTTGGCCACACAGTTTGCAAAGTCACTCACGCCTCGCCGCCTTTGTTCACCTTTCTTGTTACTGAGGCGCAGTATACCTGCTTCTTCTTCTTCTTTGGTTTCAGGCAGACTAAACGCTTCTCAGGCATAATACTGCCATCTACTGTTCAGTACCGCCTCAGTTCATCTCTCTCAACTTGCTCGTAGTTACTTCGAAGCGTAATGGGCCATCCTCGCGAATCGCTAGTTTGTTGGCTCTGGCGCTGTCAGTGAGCTAAAGATATGTTCGCCTCCATGGCTGCAGACCCATTCCTATGTAATTATAAATAATCTAATTCTAAGGCAAAACGCAAATATTATGGTTAAAAGGCTGAGCTCGTGGGTGATGATAAATAACATAGTTATGTATAATATATTCAATTTCTGACTTTATATCCCTGTAATTATTACACACTGTAGCTTTAAGCAATAACATCACAATATTAAGAAGAAAAAAAACGACGAGCCACATCGAGCCATCGGAACTGCCACCGAACGCAGCCACTGCCACGAATTGAGCTCCGGCCCTGCTGCAGCCTGCAAGCCTGCGCCCAGGGCAGCAAATCCAGATATCACAGATACAAATATGCATTTGTGCATCTCACACGGCAGAAAAATAATACTCTTAAAACTTTTAATCGACCAAAATGTTTTTCAAAGTTTCATTTCTGGATTACATTGTTTTCAAATTTCAATTTTACAAGCATGTTCTTTGCTGCAACAATAACAAAATTAAATGCATACAGTAGATAAAAGGCTCCTCCTGTCTGATGATGTGGGAATGCGAGGTGGGAGGCAATTTTTTTAGAGACAGAGGTTAAATCTCAAGTGACCGACAGGTTAGAGAATTAACATTGTTTGCGTTTGTTGTGAATTTCCCTAAAGTCTGTATTGGATCTTAAGCGAACAGGAACTAAGCTCAGGGAGCCAAATATCCTCTAAACCAGGCATCCCCAAAGTCGGTCCTCAAGGCCCCCTGTCCTGCAGGTTTTAGAGGTTTCCTTGCTCAAGCACAGCTGATTTTAATTGAAAGCTGATTAACAGGCTTTTGGTCTACTGCAATCATTATAACCAGCTGTGCTGAAGCAGAGAAACCTCTAAAACCTGCAGGACAGGGGCCTTGAGGACCGAGTTTGGGGATGCCTGCTCTAAACAGATGTAACAGTGTAATAGAATATGACTAATTCGAGCAGTTGGTCTTGAAGTTCGCAAGAAATTTAAGCCTGAATTGAATATGTTTCACAAGAGATGGGTTTAATTTAGCCCTTTTTTCTTTTAATATAAAAATGTAGAACATATATTTTGGAGTGTTGAATGAAACACTTTAGAAAAATCAATTTAAAAGCTTGTTTATAGGGAATGTTTTTCCAATGCATTTCTAGGAGGGATGTTGTTAAAGTTTACCATAGAATGGTAATGATGATGTAATAGAATACAGGAAAATCTGCAGCAATTTTTGTATTTTCAGAGACTTTAGAATGAATATTTTTGACTAGAACAGATGCAAAGCGCTTCCTTCTGTTTGTGAAACATTTCATGACATTCCTGTCCCAAACAACACCCACAAACAGGCTGCAAACCTGTTCTCCCTTGCCCTCTCTTCTATCAGATAGCAGCTGTCCTTTCATGAGAGACATGATGGGAGAGTAGATAAGGAGCTCTTAGGATAAGGAGGACGCCGTTGATTTCTTACCATACAGACAGGCCCTGACATGCTAGGTCTGAATGACTACCAAAAGGAAAAGAGGATTGTGATGTACAAATGTATCTACTCTAAACTCTTTAAAGTCTGTAAAAAAACAACAAAAAAGTCTATGGAAGAATTTGTAAGGTGAATCTGTTGATGGAGGACTCCTAATTTTATTTTCCCATCAAAAACTAAGATTAAAGCCAAACTTGAGAGAAATATTGCTGCCTAAGCTGAACCTATGAATTTAGCCAACATCTAGTAAATAAATATTACATTAGGTCAACTTTTTATAGAAATAGAGGTTTCTTTTTTTGAAAGTTAGTTTGTTCCCATCAGCTGATTGCTGTATAGGATATTAGTGTTGGATTGGTCATGAATTTGTGTAAATGTACTAAATTGTGTCGATTGTTAACTGATTTGTTGCACCAAGATATTCATCCAGGTTACCCTATATAATATACCTAAGGTACTAAGTATACTTATATATTATAGTATATTTTTCTATTCTTAAATCATCAAATTATGCTATACTGCATCATATTAAAATATAGTATTGACTTTTCAAAGTCTTCTTGTCTGGCATCATCATCTGACAGTCTCTTTTTCGGTGTAGTCCTGTTTCTCTGAATGGATGTGCTCGCTTCATCCTCTGACATGGGAGCTGGCTCAGACCTCGTCTGCCTGGCTGTGTGTTTCCTGGATGGGGTCGCCTATAGAGCTGGTTGACAGTTGCCTTTTGTATCTCTGCTGCTTTTTCTATGTCTCCTTCTGTCTCCTTGAACCCCAGTCGCCTCGGCAGATGGCCGCTCACACCGAAGTCTGGTTCTGCTGGAGGGTTTTTCCTGTTAAAAGTGAGTTTTCCTCTCCACTGTCATTAAAGCATGCTTAGTGCGAGGGATTGCCTTCGAGTCCATGAGTCAATGCAATTGGCAACTTTACCTTAGATAGAAAACTTTGAACCAATATGAGTGTATGATTTGGTTGAATTGTCTCTCTAAAGTGACTTGAGAAGATCAAGTCTTCTAAGGTGATGTATTTTTCTTTAGTTTTTGAAAGCACATTGGACGTCTTCGCTTAGCCTACTTCAAATTGGCACATAACTGAATAAAGTGACTGTGCGCTGTCAGGGCTCCTGTCTGTGTGTTTGTTTCCCTTCCACCAACAGGAGGCGCCTGGTTCCGGTCCGCCTCCTCACACACCTGCTGACGGTTACCTCATTAACGGAGTGCTCTTAAGCTGCTGATTGCCACTACCTCCAGCGCCAGAGTGTTTGCCAGTTTTTGGTACTCTAGCCAAGCTGAGTTTTCTCTGATTAGTTCTTGTCTCCCTGAGTTTTAACTTTGTTTTTGTCTTTGCCTCTCGGCAGGAAGTCATCCTGCAAACTGGACCTTTTCGGACCTCCTTTCCCAGGAGGGATCAACTGAGTCTAAACTGAACCACGGATGCAAACAGGAGGTTTGGATCCAGTCTCCTTTGAGGACGTTGAGATTACTCTCTGAGCAAGGGAATCATCTTCACCCCCGACCCGTTCAAGTACAGCAGGAAATCTGAGTGGCAATCAGTGTCTCCGTTCCCCTACATCGTCCGAGTTCTGGGTAAACCCTGTTCCCCCCTCCACCGAGTCAGACAAACTCTGGAAAACCAACAAACAGATTGGAGTCAAGGACCCTTCACTTTCTCTGGAAACGTGAGTCAACAACCAGATCCTTTGCTTCAAATCAACTAATCAAATTTCCCTCTGAGCCTGAACTAATAGTCTGTCTTCCCCTCATCTTCCAGTTCCGGCCAAGCAGAGTTCAGAGGAGCTTAACATCTTCAATAAATTCCGTCAAACTTTTCATCCGTGAAATTAACTCAAGATAAATTGACATGTTTCAATTCTCTGATTATCAAAACTCAGTTTGTTCTGCAGTGTTTGAAATACAATCAAATAAATAAGGCTGGATTTCTTATCAAACTTAAAGTGCCACTATGTTATCTAAAATAACAAAATTAATAATCCAGTAATGCTGTTAGCATGAACAAAACGTGTTGCACAATGCTTGCACACTGTTCAACATAATCTCATTATCAGTTTGTATGAAATCGTACCAAAAGTTATGCACAGTATTTCGCCGGTTTTTGACGCTTTTCCTCGAAAAAACATATCAGTGCGCATGCAGCCAGCCAGACGAAAAAAGCAGATCAGCGGACGGACGTAAAACTGGGACGGATGAGCTTTCCACAGTGCAATAAGTACTTCATGATGTCTCTCACTAGGTTGCTTGCTGTTTTGTATGTTAGGGTTAGGGTTAATTGTATGTTAAATTGTATGTTATTGAATGGTGCGTAAGATGCGCATTCACACTGATATCTTGTCTTGAGGCAAGATGTAAAAATACTGACGAAATCTTCGACGAAAAAATGTCAAAAACCTCTGAAATACTGTGCATAACTTTTTGTTCACGATTTTCACTGTTGCACTTTTTTATTCACAACTTTCTTTCCGCCGTCATCGTAGGTCACTCTAAATGCAAAGTGGTCCCCATACAGCAGACCTATAAAAGTGCTGGTAGCGTCTTCCAACTCCTGTTCTTTCCCACTTTCGCCATACCCACACAATTCTCCACAACAACTGATTTTTTTTCTGCTACACCCGGCTTCGCTTTCCGCTTCTTCTTCTTGTTTACTACTGGTGGTTGGCTTTTTTGGTCGCAGTACCACCACCTTCTGCTCTGGAGTGTAAACGCCGCCTATGAGAAAAAGGAGCAGCACGAAGCATGAACCGAACGCATAACACACGCCGAATCGAACCGGAGAATTTAACCCAACGGTTCCACGGTTTTCATAAAGTGTTCCATCCCTAGTCTGTGTTATTTTACTGTGCGTGTTTGTCACTTTACACTGTTAAAAGTAAATGGCAATTGTTGTTCTAACACACAATTGTATTGTAATCCGACTCAGAAATATAAATTTGACATCTAACAAATAAATACACGTTTGCCCAACTCAAATTCTCAGAAGTTGGTTTAACAAGGAGTTTTAAATCGCCTATACAAGATTTTTTGAGTTCCCTCAACTGTAAACTCATGGGCATGCGCACTGCTTATGTTCATGGACACGCCCACTACGGTACGGGGTTTCCTATCCCTTTCTTCAAGGGCACAGCCTTTTTCCCTCGTGTTTGAGAAGATTGGCGGACATTGTGATTTTATGCATCTGGAGAACCACGGAGGAACGACCCTGGGACCTTACCAGTTTTCCCGGTGAGTGCTGCAAAGTACAGACAGTTAGCGGTTAGCTCCGTGAGTTAGCATTCCCTTGTGGTGTATTGCCACCGAGTTGAAGCATGAGTTCACATGTTTTTCACGTTCTGATGAAAGGAAAAGCAGCGCACGTGCGCGTTTATAATGCGCGTGTGCGCGTGCGTGTTTATGCCGCGCATGTGCGGGTGAGTGTTTATGCATAGAGAAAAGAGTGTGCCTGTTATTTTCATTGTACAAATGAAAAGAGACATTAAGTTGAGTGTAATAACTTATTAAATTTCTAAATTGTTTTATGTAGTGCAGTGTTGTTGCACTCAGGCACAGAATATTACAAGACTACATTATTTTACTTTCTTAATCCGATGTGGGTATTTACTGTTATTTACATTATTTACATGTGGATTTTTTGCTTTCATGATTTTATTTGCTTTACAAGAAAAACAGTGACATTAACATTTTATATGTTAACCCTGTAATGCAGCAGTTAATTCGTAATGAGTTAGAAAAGTTACATTACACACTGAAATTTATCATACTTGGAGAGATATAAACTGTACAGTTAAGAACAAGAAGTGAATGGATTTAACTAAGCCCTGTTGTGCTATGCAGGCTGGGTTTTTTGGATACCCTGGATTCTGGATTCTCTCCTTAAATGGAGATGGCGAGCCAACCGTGTGAACATCTGGATTTGGACTGAAGAGAAGGATTTGGACTGAAGAGGACTTTCTTTTTTTGCATTCATCGTCCTGTCGGAGTGGTAGGACTAAAAAGAAAAACTCAGAGATAAAAAGGGAAAACCTTTTTCTTTTTCCGTTGGGAAACAAGACATTTTATTTCATTTTATTTTTTTTAAAAGGGTGCACCCAATTTAAAGAGACTACAATTGAAAAAAACAAACTGAAGGCCGTCCAAATTTGTAAAACTGTTATTTTTTCATATATGTTAATACACTTACTTCACAAAAAATTACCTGTGTGTTTTCCTCTTACTAAAATGGTGTCTTACTGTTTTTTCCCTCATCATCACTCTTACGAATCTAGAACATTCTGGTCCAGTGTCAGGTTACTTTGATCTGTGCAGTTAAGATTATGTTGTTGAACATGGTTTTATACTGTATCTATTGATGCAATGTTTGGCTTGAAGCAATAAAAATGTTGTATTAACATAATTTTTTGTGTGTTGAATGATTGGTAGTGAAGACGATTGGTAGGACTAAAAAAACTGAGTTGATAGAACTCAACTTGCAGATAACACTACAAAATCTGAGTTTGTAGAACTCAAAATCTATATGTCAAACTCATAAAACAAAGTTGATAGAACTCAGAACTTAAAGGTGAAACTCAAAAACCTAAGTTGGTAGAACTCAAAATTTCTATGTAACACTCCAAAAACCTAAGTTGGCAGAACTCAAAAATCTTTGTAAACTCAACCACAGTGAATTTAAGTAAGGAAAACTCAAAAAACCAAATGCATCACGTTGCCTAGAAAATGTAAGTTCTGTCAACCTCTATTTTTTTTTCAGTGTACATTTAAGCACTTAGGAAGGGTTTTAATGCTTATTGTTAACAGTAGTGTCTTACAGCTGTCTGTTTGTATCTTTATCAGCCATGTTAATGTCAGATTTGAGCCACGGGGTCATTGAGTCTAAGCCTGCAAGCTTACATGATTGGAGGCAGCAGAGGATGTCAGATGCTCTGAGGTGCAAACTGTGTAGGAACGTGGTGGATAGGTGTGGGAGCGAAAACCAGGAGCCCCTGGAAAAACAGTGGCTCATTGTCAAAGCAGTTGGGGATTGGGGGCTGGGCTCCCCCTGACTGCTAGCTGTAACCCTATCCCAGAGATAACCACCACACCATGAGCCCTCAGTGTACCCCTGCTTGGCCACTGAGGCCCCCCTTTGATCCAAGGTCACTGAGGAAGGGGCAACACTTTCACACTAACGTGGGGCTGTCTGAGGGTCCCATGCAGCTCTGCTAAAGTCGATAAATGGCTCACACATTTGCACCATATTAGTTTTAGAGACTTGCCACCTCGGGGAATCTGCCCTGTGTTGACATTATTTCTAAAAATTGAGCCAAAATGTTATGATGATGAAAAGATTTATATTTAATTGGATTTTTAGGTCACATACTAGCACAAAACTCTGTAGTAGGAGGAAAAAAAAGTATTTTATTAATGAAAGAAACAAAAAAGTATGGTAACATTTCCCTTTAGCCCTAAAGAGTGATGAAACCAGCCTATGGTCCTAATTACAGCTGCAAGCTGTTAAAGTTTTGGTCTCTGACCAGAGCAAGTTTGCTGTGTCCACTTTAGACTAGTACAGTAGCAAACTATGCAGGTCCATCTGGCTTTCTCATAACTTTCCCTTCTTTCAGACTAGGATTAAAAGTAATAACTGTGACTTATCCTGTCTAACGATTAGTTGATGTGAGCTTTAAAGGCATAAAGGGACCTTATTTCACAAAATTTTAATTAATACTCCAGTAACTAACTGGTTTTATAAAAGTTACGGCATTTTGCTTGTCTAGTGTTTCTGTTGCCTTTATTTAAGGTTTAGTTTTTGCAAATGTTTGCCAGTCAATTTGATCACATGACCAGGATTATGTTACTGTGCATGCTTATATTGGTAAACAGGCCGAAGCGATGGGGGCGCTAAAATGGTCAGTTAGGTTCTTGAAAACTGCAATTGTAAATAAAGAAAATTAAAAACAGGTACAAGAAGTGGTTTGATTCCAAGAGGGATTAAATTTAAGTTGTGCTTTAAACGCAGTCTTAGCATTGGAGTACTCTAATGCTTTTAAACTATGTTCTCTGAGCTGTCAGTTTTCCACGAGTCTTCACAGTGCAGTGGGGAGTTATTTAGTAGCTGCATCAATGGCCACCATCTGGCTTTCTGGTAGTTCAGCTGTACTTCCTGTAGATGGCGCCACGTTTGTTATTGTCAGCTCCTCTCGCCCAGTTCTGGGGTTCTATTTGGGGTCAAAACGGACAATCAGAACTGTAACGGGAGGAAATAACAGCTCTATTTTATAATGATCAACTGGAGTTTTGTAACAATCAGAACAGTAGAACCCAGTATTCGAGGCGTACAGACAGATTTCTCAAAACGTTTATTGTCAAGGTGTCGAGGATGTGCTCGGTATTTAGAGCCAAGAGATCAGAGGTACGAGGAGGTACTGAAGGGAAACCCAGAACGTGTTTGGGAAACAAGTTCTACGTTCGGTAAACAGGCAGAAATCAAGCAGGAGTCTGGAGACAGGTCAGGCAAACAGATTAGAAAAGGGACATGCAGGCTAAGAGGTCCAGAGGCAGACTGGGTCAGGAGTAGGCAATCAGAACAAAAATCTGGCACTGATTACTGGTTTGAAGGCTGGTTAAACAGAGGCTGGAACAGGTGGATCAGATGAACGGTACTGAGAACTGGGCAGAGATAAGCAGGTGAATGAAATGACAATCAGACCAGTCATCAGCGCCAAGATCATGACAGTTTTTTGTTTTTTTGGTACAGCCATGTAAAGTGACTATGTACCTTTAAATCTTTGCAGCTTGTACAGAGTTATCATTAGCTCTAAACAGCTGCTGCTCTTATCTTTGCTCTTCTTGCCCTGCCTCTCATATTTAGATTTATAGTTACACTTTTTTCCATTTTCAGATAAATGATTTAGAAGGCTTCTGGGAGATTACCAAGGCTTTTATAAAACACTCTGCTTTAACCTTCTCCCCATCTTTCTCCCCGACCTCCCTGCTGTGCTCTTTGATGCTAGTTGTTAACTAATGTTTTGAGTAGGGCCAAGACTTTAACACATTCATTTCCAATAATTAAATATCTGGATTTTAGATGAAAAATAAACACAATGCATTACTGTACTTTTCTTTTTAGGTCCCAAGAGGGAACCTTTGCATTCGCTGCTTCTTGCTCCCCCATAAATCTAAAAATGAAGCAGCATCAAGATTATAACTTTTAACCAATTTAAAGAATAACCTAATTATGTAAAAACATTTCAGACTTGTTTTGCTATGCTCATATCTTTACTAATTTTATAATTTAGATGAAAAATCATTTTTAATTGAAAAGGTTGTTTATTATGCTTTTAATTAATTTTTTGTTACTATAAATGAATGATTATATTCTGAATATATTATTAATTAATTAATACAACCATATATATAATAATTAATTATTATATGATCAAAATGTAATTAATTAATGACATTTTTTTATTTATATCTCACTACTAGTTGTTAGATATAAAATTACACTCAAGTTGACCTGTTAAAGAGCTAGAGAGCTAGCTTACTGTAGCTAGCTGACCTCTGGATGTAATTCTTTCCAGTAGATTTTTCACAATTTCATAAGTAAAAACAAAAATGTGTAAAGAACAATGATTTTCCTCTTTAAAATTCTGCATTATCTTCATCTAAGCCTGAAAAAGTTGAGGAGGTGGGAATAATTTTATAATAAACTACACGTATAAACAGCTGAATTTGACTTTCTTAGCATCCTGTTAGTCCAAGTCTAAATATTTGTCTTCCCAGGTTCCTGTAAACACGTGAGAGAGGAGCTGCCCAAAAGAAGCCATATACTAAATTGGGTATATTTGTGTGGTTAGAAGACCACTTTGGGCCTGAGTGGTCCTCAGCTCACGCTGAGTGGAGCAGAGTGATTCTTTAACCCCCAAATATAAAACAGGCAGCCACGATCTCACCACCTAAAACACAAACCTATATCTGCTCTAAGTCAGACCCATAAGCAGCTCCGCAGCTCTGCCCGCGTACCCAGCGTTGTTTTCATTTCATCATTTCTCACAGATAACCCTTTGTGTCTGCGACCTATAACTGTAGCTGGTCAGCTTATTTTAACCCAATGAGCAAGAAGACAAGTTAGCTTCTGATCTTGGTTTCCATGGACTACTTGAAAAATATGTTATTATAGGGCTGGGCGATATAGAAAAAAGCTTATCGATAAAAAAAAAAAAAATGCATATTTCATAAAGATTTGAAACCATATTTTATGTGCTGCTCTGCCTGGACTTTTTATGATATTGCTAAATGATTTAATTTTAGTAAAGAACACAAACACAGACTTCCAATTAAATCGTCATTTAACCAACTTTTTTAACCATAATAATTCTAATTGAAAAAAAAAATAACTTATGAGACCTGAGTTATGTTATTAAATACTGACAAAGAATAAACTAAAGTGACCAGAAATATAATATAACAAATAAATAAATAAATAGAATACCCTATTTGGGTGGGAATAGTACACCACCAGCTTGTTGTAATTAAAAGATTGTAGGACTAGGCTACCATGTAAACTCCACTCAACAAGAACAAAACCCAAATCAACTCACCCTTTATTCTAGCATTTCTTTGGGGTGTTTTTTCTCACCCCTATTCTTCTAGAGGTGCTGCTGGCACCTCGTTATGGTTCAGCTTAGTTTCCTGCTTTAACCTGAGTTATTACTTTGAAGTTTCTGGCCCCTCAGCACTTTTCTCTCAATTGTTCGAACTACGTGGGAAACTGCCCAGAATATATATATATTTTCCGAAATTCCCGAAGATTCCTCGGAGGAGAGCGGCGCCGGGGGCCTACACAGCTCAGTACTCCTGCGGTGTGTGGCGGCTGAGATGAAAAAAAAAGTTGGTTGTGTTATCAGACTTGGTTTTCACTGGTTCCCGACACATTTTACAGATGACTGTGGTTTGTTTTTTGTCTGACTTGCCATGACCGAAATACTGCCAAACTGGCTTAACTACAAAACCCTTCTTTGAAACAATTTCCTCCCGCCTCTCCTTGCTGCGCGGACATCTTCATGTGCTCTGTGTTGTGGTTTGAGAGGGCGGCGCTTGGTGACGGCGTGTCTGGGTCCGCGATTGCGATTGGTTGGGAGGAAGTAGTGACTAGCATAAACCTACATGCTAGGCTACAATGAGAAGGAAGGAAAACCGCGTTTCTTTTATCGAACTTTTATCGACTCTCTTTTTTTCTATTACGCCACACGCCTATCGATCGATATATATCGTTATTGAATTATCGCCCAGCCCTATGTTATTATCATTATTTTTAGAGGAAAAACAATATTAAACATGAATATTTATATGTTCATTATAAGTGAAATAAAAACATTTTATGTATAAGACAATTAGGGGTGCAGAAATTGATCGGCAAGCTGATCGATTGGCCTTAATTTCTTTCATTTCACAAGATCGGGAATCAGCTGTTACTAAGATGTGAAACTAATCTTATTCAACCATCTTATCTTCCTCTGCAAAGATCTTAAAATCACCCTTCATCAATGCTCTAAACCTTGCATTTATATGTGAAAGAACTACATATTGGGCACTTAAACAACTTTTTATCGATTTAAATGGTTTGGTACAATGTTTTTCAGGAAGGTAAGTTGGAGATATTGAAGTGAACGCATCACTAAAGAATGTGGCTGTAGATGTCGAGTCAGTTAAGTTTGTAGAAACTGCCATGACCGTAAAGTCAGAATTCTGAGATTAAAGTCAGAATTCTGACCCATGTTAAACTGTAATAAAATGTAAAAATCAGTTAACTTTTTTTTCTGTTCAGTGGCCCTAAACCTCTTCCGTACATGAGGGTGCTATAAATGCTAACCTGTTTCTTTTTGTGTAGGCAAGTAAAAAACTGGTTGAACAGATGAGATTTTCTTGCTTTTCTGCAGGATTTCCTTGGGCCCTTCTGCTATTAGACATTGGTAGAAACAGCTTCTCTGTGGAGCCATAGTTGCCAGCAAAGACTCAGGTTAAGAATTACAGCAAAGTCCAATTGATCCCAAATGAACAGACATAAAGTTTAACTTTCATGAAACAAATGGTTAGATAGGTAAGGGAAAAAGAGACAATATGCGCATAAAAGCAAGACCAACAAGTTATTTGTCCTTGCAGTGGTAATAGCTTTAGTTCCCTGCCATAAAAGCAGTAAAACCTTATCTAGGTAAATATGACTGACCCATTACTGCCAAGGAGCATCGTAAATATTGCCTAATTATCAATAATCCAGCAGGGCCGTGTCCCATATGTCTCCATTTCCCCATGTGTCATCATAAAACTGAAGGCTGAGCAATTAGTAAGTGCTTGATAAGATAGGACAACATTCCTCTCCTCTTAGAGCTCCTCTTTAAGTGACCGAAAATAAGAATCATTTATAAAGTGAAATATGACGTTGATCTCTTTGGCTCTCACACACCCTGTTCACACACACAAGCTTATTCTCCCACTCTGTTTGTCTCCCTGTTATTCTCATGTGAAGGACAGTGAACTGGGATATCAGGTTTTTGTTTGGCTTGGCCCTATTGTGTCCTTACTGGTTTGGTTGTGTAATTGCTGAAGGACAATAGACAGAAGAAAAAAAAAAATTTCTGTCCACATCCCGCTGTTGGGTTGCAGTTAAATGTGGGACTGAGGTTCCGAGCAGAGAAGTTTCAATAAAACTACATTAGGGTGCTGACTCTCCATGAGTCACCCCTGCTGTTGCCACACTTGTAAAAAGCCCCTTCTCTATTGTTAGGCCTGGTTCAGGCTCCCTGCTGCTCCTTAGAATTAATATCCTTTTTTTTTTTTTGGGGGACTCAAAAGGTTTGAAATACCAATGAAAGAAACATTAAGAATCATATCTCTTATTAGTTTTAATTGAAAAAAAAAGCTGCTGACTCAATTTAAATATCCCCTTTGCAAAGAAATCCAATTGAACAAAATTAAAGTCCCTCGTTTTGCTAAGTTCTACCTGTGGTTTGAAAAACTGTTTCAATCTGACAAACTCACAGAGAGACAAAGATGCAATTAGAAGAGTTTTATTGATACAATAGTTTGAACTTTGGCGCTCAGGCCTCGGCAGGAAACATAAACGCTGATTTATACTTTAATGCAGATAAACTGATGTATGAGAGTATGGATATTTCCCCCGGGCCTGAAACTGGTGGTGGAGTGTAGATAGATGAAGTTTGGTTAGTCCATAGAGGCTGGTATACAGTGTGATGCTTGAGTTAGATGTCACTGAATGAACAAAGCTTGCATAAACTGTCCATGAAGAGCAAGCATGAAGCGACAGTGGAGAGAAAAACTCCCCTTTGGGAAGAAATTTCTGGAAGAACCAGGCTCAACATGGCGGTCTTCTGCCGGACCGTTTAAAGTGACTCCATGAAAGTGTGGAGGGTGTACGCACCTGGAGGTGAGGTTGAAGGAGCATCGCAGGAGGA
The DNA here is from genome assembly GCA_018398635.1 of Cyprinodon brontotheroides. Lineage (NCBI taxonomy): Eukaryota > Metazoa > Chordata > Actinopteri > Cyprinodontiformes > Cyprinodontidae > Cyprinodon > Cyprinodon brontotheroides. The sequence continues at coordinate 2,090,279 of JAGKQL010000064.1, forward strand.
GTCGGATGAGCTTTTACTACAATGGTGGAGAAAGGGATGGAGGTGGGTTGTCTGAATCAAAAGACCACATGGGAGGCGCAGCGGATCTTGCGCTTGTTGAAGAGCAGGCCGAGAGATGATTGGGTAGCTTTAAGGAGAGTGCTGGAAGATGATTGGGCATCGAGGAGATGTAGCTTGAAGCGGATTGGCTGCATCGGAGGTAGATCAGCCTCAGATTTAATGGAAGTAATCAGAGTTTCTTCAGTTGAATTTCCGCCTTAGCTTCATTTCAAGTGGTTAATAAAGAAAAAGGATTTAAAAGAGGATTATGAGGTATTATGTTCTCTGTCTGTGATGATTACTCATAACCAAAGGCTAAATGTAAAAACTGAACATAGCAGATTTCCTGTGTTTTTGCCTTTTTCTCACACTCACATTTTCAGTAAAGTCCAAGAACAAAGGAATCTGGGTAAATACCAAACATTAGTGATGCACGATATTGGGATTTTGGCCGCTATCCGATATGCCGATATTTTAAAACTCATGTAGCCGATAACCGATATCGATACTGATGTTAAAGCTGGACAAAAATAAGTAGTCATTGAAAATAACAGTTTTGTTATCCATTTCTGACACTTTGAAAAATAATATACTCAAATTTATTTTCATATGCTGATATCAAATTTATTTTTAAAAAACGCGGTCTCGATCTATTTTACTTTTCAAAATCTCGTGGAAATTTCATCGTTCTGTTACAAAACTCGCGTGATATTTTGCAAATTTGTGTGAGATTTTGTTAGTAAAATAGATCGATACGCGTCAATATATCAACTTATAAAAATATGGCAACATTTTCGTGAATTTTCGGGATTTGAAAGCATAACGATGACATATAGCAATATTTCATTAGTAAAAGAGATTGATATGGTGTTTTTAAATGGCAATATATCAGCATATGAAGATATTGGGATATTTTAATGTATCAATATTTTTCCCTCGTCTTTAGAAGTTTTTAAGTCTGTAAAAAGAAGTTTTTTGAGGAAGAAGAAGTAGTAGTATTTTAAATTTTTTTGTAGACTTTAGAAACTCAGAAGCTGATCAAATATCGGTTAAATATCGGTGGGGTGGCCGATGTCCGGATATTCAGTTTTAAGGCCGATACCGATAGGGGCCGATTATATCCTGCATCCATACCAAAAATGTATTTATAAATAATTTAATCACTTGATAATAATTTGAATCAAACTGCCTGGATTAGAAACAAAACAAAGAAAATTGTTCTCTAAAAGATTTGAAAAAGGTAATATATCAACAAAAAAACAAATAAAAGACAAAGAAAGCCTTTTCTAGGCTAAAATTACTCAATTAGGTAATAGTGATAATCTTAATCTCAAATCGATTTAAAAATAGTTTGCATGTCCAACAGTAGCTGATTGACCAATATTATTCTAAGACTATAACGTTTTTTTGTGTGTATTGTTCAGAGCAAAGAACCCATTAAATGGCAAATAAAAATGCAATCCAGAAATGAATCCAAATAACTGTTTATTAAAAACAAAAGAGAGTAATTTTGCCGTTTTCTCATATTTTATTTTATTTTTCACTAATTTCTTTCCCTCCATTTGTCCACTGTCACTGTGGGGCCGGTGCCTATCTCTGGCAGTCTATGGGCGAAGGGTGGAGTACACCCTGGACAGGTCGCCAGTCTGTCGCAGGGAAACACAGAGACACATCAGGACGTACAATCATGCACACACACTCACACCTAAGGACAATCTAGAGGAGCCAATTAACCCAACAGTCATGTTTTCAGACTGTTGGAGGAAGCAGGAGTACCCAGATAGAATGCATGGGGAGAAAATCCAATACCACATGCAGAAAAACTCGGGCTGGGGATCGAACCCAGAACTTTCTTGCTGCAAGGTACCTACTACTCTCCCATGCAGCTCAATTTCTGTCAAATAAATAAAAAAAAAAAAGTTTGCTTTTTTACAAATATAATATTTTTTCAGATTTTATATTTTTTTTAGGCTAAGCTTCACATCCGGCATTCTTTCCAAATTAGTTTTAATAAATCAGTTTTTTCATGAGGAGTGGGCCAAAATACCTGCTGAGAGGAGCAGAAATCTCATTGATCGTTACAGGAACCGTTTGATTGTAGTGATTCCCTCAAAGTTTAAAGGTACCATCATTTTTGTCCAGTCCTGTTTCATGAGTTTATTTTTTTAAAATAACTCAGTGAAATAAAACAGTCTCATTTTCATTTGTTAATCCTCACAGAAATGTTATAACTTTTGTCAAATCCAAGTTATTTTATGACCATGAAGATCTTTCTTTCATTAAACAAGGGATACCAAACCTTAAAGAGTTGTATAAAAAAGGTTCTCACATTGAGGTTAGTAGCAGAACGTAATTAATAGACAGGATTTAAAATCCTTATCTAAATTCTAGACACAACTTATTTTGATTTGACTTTAAATAAATAAATAAATATATATATTTAAATATATATAAATATATATATATGGTCTATTTTGTGTACCACCTGATTTATTATTGGTCAATCAGAAATGAAATTATTTTTTAATAATTCAAACTTGCTAAAACTCCTGAATTTTGGGCAAATCCTCCCGTGGCCTCAAAGGAACTTTTCCATAACATGTCAGAGCATGGTTCGAATGTTGCATGAGTCAGGTTTGTACTGCTCTCCCAGGGCACCATTACACAGCTTTAATTAGCTAATTGTTAGTTTCTACATTTCTTGCTGAGAGGATGGGCATGGCACCTGCCTTTGGCTGAACACATACCTGAGTCCTCTGAATAAAGCTTATTACGACCTGTTTGGCTGCTTGACTGGAAAAAAAAACATTGATTTTGAGTCACTTATTTATGGCGGTAAGAACTGTGAGAACCTTTTAGCTCAGGAAGCACGGATTCTCTGCAGGTTCTTAACTCTCACTCAGAGTGTTTTTTATGTGCTGGGTAATTTATATTAATTATCCCCCGCATCCTTTGAAGCTAATTACCATTTGCAATGTTGATTTGCCAGTGACATGCCGAGACACAGATCACTCTCAGGGAAACCGTTGTACATTAGGTATTACATTACAAAAAAAAACAACTGACTTATTCTGCAACAATGAATCATTGTCGCAAGAGAAATTCATATCTTTTACAAGCTGAAGACGTATTTCTTTACAGTTTAAAACTACAAATTCCTGCTCTGGGATTATATTTTTGAAACTTCAAAACCATTATAACCATAATCTTTTTTTTAAGTTTAAGTTTTTTAAGTTTAAGTAAAAGATTCAGATGTGGAAAATATGTTCAAAGCAAACAACAGGCCTATTACATAGTTTCTATTTTGTTCTACTCATGCTTAGAATCAATGTTTATTAAATTCAGCTTTTACTGATGTTAATAGTTATCAAAAATGTATGTTTGTGTATTTTACCGCTCTCGGAGGCAGCAATCTTTGCCTAAAATGTGCTACAACATCAGATTTAGCAATGACTGAGTCAACCACTATGAAGAGGAGAGGGTTTTTCTTTTTTTCTTCAAGGCAAACTCAGGGTTTAGACGAAGAACAAGCTGAGGCCTGAGGCTGTTTCCTCTGTATTTAGGTTAGTCTATAGCGCTGAAAATACCAATTATCCTCATTTCATGTAGAGAAGGAACTAGATAATAAGAGTGGATAACACAAGATGAGAGTTTTGGTTTTGAATGGGAAAACAGGGGGATTTTAAGCATGTTGCTTTGCTCATTGAGATGCTCTTTAACTCTCTTACTTTTTTTTTTTTTTTTTTGGTGAGAAACATCTCAGATTTAGTATGTTGGTTTTTGTAACCAAGGCCTGAAAAACCTATAATAGTGAAGTTAAATGTTAGCATCCTAAAAGTGAAATACAAAAAACAGCAGTCGCTTAAAGTCATAGGGAAGTCATATTTGTTCAAACCATTCTGGCTTAAACATGTATGCATAAACATACTCTTTATCAGACTATTTTATCCCCAAAAAACAACAAAATCCTGTCTTAAAAACTGTTTCCTGTTATTTAATGTAGGCCAGTTAGTTCTACGCCAGCCTGAACACCTAAATTAGGCCAATCATATATCGAACGGTTATCTGTCAATCAAATTTTTTAGGGCATAGCATCTTGATTTATATGTCGCAGCTAATACATGCAATGATTGAACTAAGAAATAAGAATCGGAGCAGGCGTAGAGCTAACAGAACTGGTAGCTATGCAGGCAGGGCTCCAACTGTGTAAGCTGGAAGCCTTCGTAGCCAAACCAAGCTTCTGCCGCCATGGCGTCCTCTTCCACAACATCTTCGCCCCCTCGCTTCCTCCTCTAAATAAAAAATGGATGACGGAGGAGACTCATCCACCTAACCTCCTGACACTAAACTCTCCTCTCTCTCTTGCATGTTTCCGCTGTCCATAGTGTTTCTGCTGACAGTGTCGCGTTTCTAAGTCACCAATTTAGTGCTACTTGGTCCCAATGGAATTTCTCATTGGGAACCTACTAGTACTAAGTTGCTAACTGGTTAGCAAGATAAGCTTCCGACAAAAACCGCCACAACCAAACATGCTTGGCGAACATTCTGCGCTACAAAAATCAGGTGCCCCTTTGATAATCAACCAGTCGCATTCACTTTATTCACTGCGTGTAAGTTGGGCACCATTCGGGAGAATTTTATTGTGTGTTTTTTATTTATTTTTTTTTTCCACTGTATCAGCAGTGGAGTAAACAAAACTTCTAGCTAAGTAGCCAAACATTTTAATTAGCTCATTTTGTATTTACTTCGTTTATTTAGATAGGACGTCAAAACCTTGGGAATTTTCTCACACCAAACTGACCACTTTCTGCAGGTTTTTTGAAAACAAATAAGCAATTTCTGGCCAAGTTAACTTCTGTTAGCATTGCAACCCAGTGTATTTCAGCATTTAGCACTGTTAGAACTGTTGGAACAGTACTCTTGGATGTGTGAGACTGATTAGATGAAGTACAAATGCTCAGGAGTAACTGTTTATTAATGCAGATGACACTGTGCTGCATAAGTACAGCAGCCATATTGGGTGTTGTGGTCCAGCATATGATGTGAAAACTGAAACATTGCTTTTTTTTTTTTTTTTAGTGTTTCATGTTTATTTTAAATTTCTGCTCAGGAACTAACCAGAGCTTTGAAAGAGATCCAGGATTAGTTGCAACAATATAAATTATTCTGGAAATATTTATTGTTGTTAAAACAATACAGTGAAAATACTGTCATCTTTTTCAGTTTTTACAAACTTAAATATGTCAGAGCTCATGTCTGTGTGTTTGTTTTTGTGTTTGTCTTCCTTCCACCAACAGGAGGCGCCTGGTTCCGGCTCGCCTCCTCTCACCCACCTGCTGACGGTTACCTCGTTAACGGAGTGCTTCTTAAAGGAATAGTACACCCAAAACATGATTATTAGCCTTCTCATTTTCTACTCACCCCCATGCTGAACAACAACACTCTAGAGTAAATTTTTGATATCTCAAATGCATCTGGGAGGCCTCTGGGAGGCTTCTTGCTGTCTGCTGACATTCAAATAATGGAGGTCCATAGCTCCCCCCGAGGCAGAAAAGGTCCATAAAAAGTCCACAAAAAACGTGTCAATATTCTCTCCATAACTGCTCGTCCAATGTATCTCTCCAAGTGTCCTGAGTGAGTAGCGCCCATAATTTAATTGAAATTAAGTCATTTAGAATGCTTTTAGAGCATAAACAGGCTCTAAAAAGGATTGAGGATTTCCTAAAAGCTGCGCTCACGAAGTCTACGGAAACCGCTGGCCAGACCAAACCAGACCGAAGTGCGCATTCAGCTCGACAAAGAACTCATGCTCTTCCCTCAACGCATGAAGTCCTCAGACATTTTTCTTCGTTGTTTCTTTCTTTGCACAGGTAAACAGCATTACTTCTTCTCTACGCTTGCATTATCGTGGGCAGAGCAGACGCTGAATGCGATCTCATCTGGTTTCGGCCCGCACGCAGCTTCCGTAGCGTCGTGAATGAGCAGGCGCCGCTTTTAGGAAATGCATATGTAACTTTTGAAGTGAATATGTTTTAGAGTATCACAATTGGCAATTTTTTAGTTAAAAGGAAGTCATGGATCCCTTTAATAACAAAGCTTAAAAAAAAACACTAACAGATTTGACAGGGTTTTCATATACTGGGGTTTATAGAACAAAAACATACCTAACTAAGGGTCTTTATTGCTCTTTTCCCTCCAAAATGTTCTTTAATGATGATGATGGGTTTTGTATTCCTACATTACATACAATATGAAGGGGATGTTCTTTGGACAAGATGTCTCAGTTAATTTCAGCTGACATCCAGGATTTTCCCTCCGTCGCAGAGAGCAGCTTATGTTTCATTCAACATGTCTGTCAGCGTCGTAGGGAGAAATTAGGTCCGACGGATACTTCACATACTCTATTATCCAAACCATACTCAGACTATTCATTATAGCAATAATCAAAAAACACAGAGCATTAATCTGCACTCTAAATGCGTCCTCTGTCTCCGTCCAAACATTGGGGTTTTGCTCACTCAGGCTCGCATGTTTGGTTCTGTAATGCATTTTTTATTCAAAATATGACATTAATCATGTTAATACTGGAGTATTGTGCCAAAAATCTATAACTCCTGCAAAAGTGGTATTCTATACGTGAGAGTGTATCTTTCTACCTATTTAAAGCGTTATTCCAACAGTAGGAATCAAACTTAAAACTAGCTGTCAATCATGATGCACTTACAATAACCTTCAGTTGCCTTTTTTTTTTTTATATATATATTTCTAATACTTCAGTTTAATTTTTGTCCCTAGTTAAAAAAAAATGCTAATATAATTTACAACTGTAAAAAACTGAGATAGCTTAAAAATATAATTGTTTAATAGCTGCTTACTGTATAAAATGCTTCTGATTTATTTTGTTTTATCTCCTGAAATGATGCTTGGGAAGATAATCAGTTTTAGTATTAAAACATCTCAGCCAACTGGGAATAATTATAAGAATAATGGAGATCTCTATTTCTTTGTTGCACAAAATTGTTTAGTTTATAATATCTTGATGTCTAAACATGCAGTGGCAGGTTTTTTAGGCTTAATCTTAGCCTGAGCAGAGGCCCTCACACAGCCAGCCAGCTGACTCAGGCAGACTGAGGGGCTGGGGCCGGCGGTCGTGTTGGTGCCTTGGGCCCCAGCGGGTTTGTTTGTGGTTTGTTTGTCGGGGTGGCGGTGGTGGGGGAGGGGGTGGGAGGTTTACCCACAGCGCTCTGCCTGGCACCAGCCTGTCCCGGAGGAGAGAGAACAGCTTCTGTTCCTGGACGGATGCTGCATTTTTGGTGATGTGGCTCCATGAGTATGTAATCCGAAAGCAGCCAGGGTTGATGGGATGGGACAGTTGGTCAGTTGACAGAAAGCCTCACACACTGCGGTACAGTGGGATACTGTGAATGAGGGCTACAGTATACTAAACCCACCTAAAAACCTTTTGTGATATAAATTATTATTTAATTTGACTTTTTTAGACATAAATTAGTCATCTTTTTAAAAAATAAAAGATTAAAGCTACAGTGTGTAATTTTCAGCGTAACATCTAACGTCCAGACTGCAGACCGCAGCAACATGAACATCTCCCCCACCGCTTTCTCCCCCAACACTACGGGCGAAGCGTTATGGACAAAATGTCTTCCACGACGTCCCGCATCACCTACCTTCTCAAGTGATGAGGTTTGTTTACATAGATCATTTTACAGATAGTATTCTCAGGCATAATACTGCCATCTATTGTTCAGTACCGCCTCAGTTCATCTCTCTCAACTTGCCGTAGTTACTTTTCGCCGTAATGGGCCATCTCGCAATCGCTAGTTTGTTGGTTCTGGCGCTGGCGTGAGCGCAAAGATGTCTGCCTCCATGGCTGGGCGGTGACCCGCCCTATGTAATTATAACTAGAAAAAGCTGTTTCCGAGAAACATCAAAGTGGGAATGCTTTTGCTGAATGAAAAAGCTGAAATTAACTGCAGAACATATAAAAATGTGATAGGAAGTCATCAGAAACTTCAAACTGCAGAAAACAATTGAATCATCTGAAGATTTTGTAGGGTAGAATCATTTGGCAGTAAAATGGCAGAAACAAACTCATCTTAAAAAGCTGCCTGCACAGCCAAACCATACATGATATCCAAAAATGTCAAGACTTGGCAAAACAATTTGAAATGATTTAAAATGTGTTGGGTTGATCAGCATAAAGAAAACAGTCGTCATTATTTGAGGATTGAAAATTTACAAACCTATGTGCAAGACTAACCATGAGAAGCAGAGGAAGGACAGAGAGAGAAGCTTATAGAAAGAGAGCTAATACCACTTAAGGAGCTGAATTTAAAAAAAAAACTAACCTGCATGATACGCAGCCGCTGTGGTGATGAAAGCACCGTTGGCAGGCTTAGGCTGCATGTTACGAGGTTAGCAGATGCTTTATTACAGTGTAAATCTTAGAGCCTTATTAAGAAATGTAAACTGAGGTATGTGGTCAACAGGCCTTGGTAGTGTAATTTGAAGAAATTGGTTGACTTTGGGTCATAGCTACAAGCCATACTGCACAATGAATGAGTGTGTGTAAGGAAGAGGCTTTATTTATTTTGTAGGGTCCCTTTAGTCTTATTTTGAAAGTCTATCATGGATGTGTTGGAAGGGAAGGGTCATGCCCAGCGGTGATATAGAATCCATTTCTAAATATGAAATCACTGGTTTTCCATGTTATTGGGTGAATAGATAATGTGTTAGACCCATAAATGGGAGACTTTTATTGTGAAATTCGCCCTGGGGTATGTTGTGAAAAAGGTCCCTAGAGTCTAATAGAATCAAGCTGGTAGAGTTTGGGTCATAATGCTGAGCCATTGCATCAATTAATAGGCTGAAATTAGTATAACATGGAGGCTTTTCATTTTGTAGGGTCACTGGAGTCTTATTTTGAAGGTCTAGCAGGGTTGTGTGTTGAGAAAAGGATCAGACCCAGCAATGATACTTGATGACTTCCAATCGTTAAATCACTCTTTTCCCCTGTTATTAGGGCAGTAGATGAAGTGGCAATGGGAGGCTTTTTATTTTGAAATTTGCTGTGAGGGGTGTGTTTTGAAAAAGCCCCTAGAGTCTAATTTTTAAAAAGTGGTTGAGTTTGGGTTATAATGTTCAGCCATATGCTGGGAAAAAAATATGAGTTTAATGTAGGGCTTTTATTTTGAAGGGTCCCCGGCATCTTATTTTCAAAGTCTATCAGGGTTGGGTGTAAAGGGAAGGGTCATGGCCAGTAGTCATATTGTATCCATTTCCAAATTTTAAATCAGTGTTGTCTCCCTCCATTAGATTAAAATGTGCTGTTTAAAGTGGCAGAGGTAAAATCTCTTTGAAGCTCGGGTTACCTTGACAACGCTTAACGAGCCTGTCAGTGAAAGAGAGAAAAGCGCATCACTTTCGCTCCTTTCCTCTCAGGCTTTTTGAATGGGAAAATCTGCTCCAGAACAAACGAGTGCTGAAGACAAACCGTAACTGGTATCTCGAAAATTCTTTCAGTCTAAGCTACAGCTATCCTTTGTCTCCAATTGGGGTAACTTTCATGGCTGTAGCTCATTCATAACCTTAATGGGAAGGAGAAATATAAAGGTTTGTAAATCCTGCTGGTCTCATTAAATAACATGGAGTTCCATGGTAGAGCTGAGCTCTCAAAAGCAAAACTTCCCCTCCGAACAAACGAGCGGTGAGCCAAAACCATAATAGGTATTCAAAAAATTCTTTCACCGTGAGCGTCAGCCATCTTTGGACTACAACTGGTGTAACTTTCATATTTCTACAATATTTGGTCTAGGCGTGGTGACGATGTAAAAGTGTATAATTGTCAAAATCTTGATTTTGGGGTTCGGACAGATTTGTTACCCCTGAACAAACCTCTTTTTCCTAACTAAACGATAAAAGATATCATCACACACTTCCTTCAATGTGAGTGCTAGGAAGGTCTGAGGAACAACTTCCACAAGGCTCATGTTGCTACGTCGAACGGTTCCCAAATGGGAGCGATACAAAAAGTCTGTTTTTTTGAATTTTCAGTTCGGATTTTCAGAGAGCTCTCATTGGATTTCTATGGAGAAGGTGTGGACTTCTTCGTGGTCTGGGCCAAACTGTCGGAAAACCGTAAATGCCACACAAATGAGGGTTACATTTCCTGAATCCTGACAAAAATCCCTACGTTTTGATGTATAATTTATTTCAATTGAGTGAAAAATGAGGGAGTGAGAAGAATTTGTTCGGAAAAACCAGAACAGCTCAAAAGCTAGAGCACGCGACTCTAGCAGTTGAAGAATTCCGTCCATAGACTTCCATTATAAATCTGAAAATCTTTAAATTTTCTTTAAAAGTTTGAAGCTTCACTGAAGCAAAACTGTAAAAGTTAGCAAAAAGCTGAGTTAAACAGTAATAGCAGAAAGATACGGAAACATTTTAAAAGTTGAATGGTGTTTCTAGCTGAAAGTATGCTGAAGTAGTTAAAGGTCGAAGATAATAAAGTTTTAGCTAAATTTAGCTGAAATCTAAGAATTCTACATGCATTTCAATGGGACAAAAAAACGCAGAAAAAGCAGAATATTGCTTAAAACTACAAAAAATATCTTTACCAAAAGACATAGCACAATTCTCCTGAATAAGCTGAACGCTTTGATACCAAAATTGTTGAAATCGGTTGAAAACTGCGGGACTAGTTAGAGTCAGAAAAATTTTAAGTGAACAACAATAAGTGGGAATGCATAAGCATTCCCACTTGATAATCGAATTCTAAGGCAACGCAAATATTAAGGTTAAGAGGCTGAGCTCGTAGATGATGATAAATAACATAGTTATGTATAATATATTACATTTCTGACTGTATATCCCTGTAATTATTACACACTGTAGCTTTAAGCAGCATAACAAGATATCTCCCTATTATGAAAATATAGATGTGAAGGAGCATCTAAAGCAGAAGTTGGTTTTCTTTCATTATGTGTGGGCTTTTTTGTATGTAGGTATAAAATATATACTAATTAATTTGATCTAATATTCTGTACATAAAAAAATCTGATTGAAAAATGTAGTAGTGATTAAAATAGTGTAAAAATGCTTAATCCCAAACCTGATCTTTGTTGAGGGATACTAGTAGTCAGAGTTAAATGTTAGAGTTCGTTCAGTGGGTGTTAAACCAACACTAACCCTAATAAATTTTGTGATTGTACGTCGACTTACAACTAGTCAAAGGACACCTCTGTCATGGCCTGAGGGAGTCTGTATTGCTTTCACCGACACAAAGCTACTTGAAACTTGAAACAAACCATGCAACATATTCTCATTATGAAATCGTACGAAAAGTTATGCACACTATTTCAGTACGTTTTGGACGCTTTTCCTCACAAAACCACATCAGTAAAGCATGCGCCTGGCAGACAGAAAAAAAGCAGATCCGCGAGACGGGCGTAAAAATGGGAAAAACAGGTGCAATCATCAATTATTCATGTCTCTAACTTTGTTGCTTGCTGTTTTATATATTTTAGGGTCAGGGTTAGAGGGCTAATTTTTAATTTATATTCTAGATTCGGTAGATGGTGCGGTCAGGATGCGCGATATCGCATCAAAAAACGCCCAAAACGTCATTTAAATTACGATTGCATAACTTTTTAGATGCGATTCTCATCTGCTTACTCATAATGAGAATAGGTTGAACCATGACACTCACAGTGGAGAAATTTACTTGTTACATCAGCTCAAATAGTCAAAAAGAGAAGAAGAATGTGCCAAAGAAGGAAAAGGGTAGACATCTGCTAGTGGTTCCTAGATTTGGTTCCCAGAATTTCTCTCCTGTGGAACCAACTACCAGTTTTACTCCACGAAGCAAAAAAAAGTAGACACACTTTCTACTTTTAAGGGTAGGCTTAAAAGTTTCCTTTTTGATAAAGCTTAAAGTTATTGTGGCTCATGTTATCCTGGCTATCTCTATAGTTATGCTGCTATAGGCTTAGACTGCTGAGGACATAGGGAACCCCATTTCATCATTCTCCTGCTTCATTCTTATCTCTTTCTCCCACTCTGCAGAATCCATTAGTTCAATCTCTAACGCTCTGCTCTCTTCTGCTTTTCTCATAGTAGCTTCATCTGGTCTGTTCCTGTTTGGCTGTGACTCCATCCTGAGAGAAATATCAGCTCTTCTGCTGCCATCAACACCTTTGTTTCTAGATGTTATTCTATTTGTTTTCTTCTCTTTTAAAATTTTGATTTACAAAATGTTTTCTTTGCTGGAGGCAATAATGGGACAAAATGACCTCTAAATAGAATACTTAAACCATTAAAAATCTACTACAGCAAAGCTTTACGCAAACCAAATTGCCAAATGAGAATTAATCAGTGAGGCAGTAAATAGTGCGAAATGAGAAAGAAAGATGTGCTGCTTCATAGTATAACCTCATTTGTATACTTGCCTGGTTAATGTTTTCTTTTCTGCCTTAAATCTGTGTCTCACTTTTTTTTTTTTCCTTCATCCTGTTTGAAAAAGGAAATCTTTTAATTCAGGGCCACAAACTCTGTATTTACTTTGCATGGAGCATGATTACCCCAGACCTAAAACAAGCCAACTTTCGTATTTTTTTTTCTTTGGATAGGGAAATGAATTTGCTAATGACATATTTATGTAAGTGTGACCAGGCATTAAAGGCAGATTAGCTGAAGTTGAATCCAGAGGTTAAGGCATCTCAGTTCCCCCGCCCCCATGTCCCCCAGCTTCTTCAACCAGCTTTTATGGGCTTGTTTACAGACATTTGTTGAACCGTTGCTTTCAAGCAGTTTTCCATGTCAACGGGTGCACATGTCCTGAGAGAGGTGAAGTAGGTTTATGCTGTTCTGCTTGTTCAAAAAGTTTTTTCCATCACAGGAAAAAAAAAAAACTGCATTGGAATTAAGTGAAAAAGAAGGATGACATGTGACAAACGAGGAGAAAGAAGATCAGGAAAAGCAGCTTCCTTCCTGCCTCCATCACGATCACCCAGGGGCCACGGCTCCTGGAGCAGTCTCGGTATTTTTAGCTTTAATCGGACAGGAAATGCCACCTCAGGGTCCTTGGGGTTCTTGGGGAGCAGGGAAGAAATAGTCCAGCGTTTCCTGACTCTCGGTGAGACACCTAGGAAACTGCGGGACGCCACAGCCGAGGTCAGAGAGCACAACCTCTGAGTGTGAAATTAATAATGGATGTGGAGGGTTGAGAGCCCAAAGGATGGTATACAACCAGGTTTCAAATCTTTTTATATCTTGTGTCTAAATGTACCAATATACCATACAGTTTTTATTCAGTTAACACAAACAGCCTCAGCTCATAGCAGGTTAGCATGTTGGTCATCTTTGCAGAGAAGGCAATAACTGCTTAGAGGATACAAATGCAACAAGTGATAAAAGCAGTTTAGGGTCACAGTACAAGAACAAACATAACAAAAACAAGTATGATGCAAAGTAAAAAATGATAATTAATATTGTACAAAAGGAACCATACCAAACTTCAATGGTCACGTGTCAGGTTAAAGGTCAAAGCTAGAACTTTTCAATCAAAGGGATTGTTTTTTTTAAGTATTACATCCAAAGAACATCTAAAAAGGTACATATATACAAATATACAATGCACTGGCAACATGTCCAGGGTGTACCCCGCCTCTCACCCGTACACAGCTGGGGGTAGGCACCAGTACCCCTCGTGACACCCCTTTGGGATAAGCGTGACGGAAAATAGAATGGAATATACAATGTAAATATAAGACATTTGGGCAACAGTGGGTCGGATGCAGGAGTTTGCCCTGTAACCGTAGTGTTGTTAGTTCAAACGTCAGCTTTGGATAATAAACTACCACTCTGTTTTAGGCAAGACACTTCACGAACATTGTCTACTCATGGTGGTCAGAGGGTCTGGTGTCACCTGTATACAGCAGCCTAATTCTGAGTGAGTTTCCTGGCAGCTGTGGCTACAGTGTAGCTTGCCACCATCAGTGTGTGCGTGAATAGATGAATGACTGAATGTAGTAGTCAGGACTCCTGTCTTTGTGTTTCTGTGTTTGTCTCCCTTCATCCACCAGGAGGCGCTTGGTTCTGGTCCCCAACACCTGCTGATGGTTTCCTCGTTAAATCGGAGTGTTCTAAAGCTGCTGACTGCCACTACCTCGACGCCAGAGTGTTTTGCGAAGTTTTGGGGTACTCTAGCCAAGCTGAGTTTTGCTGAGTCAAATTGAGTTTTTGTCAACCTGAGTTCAACCTTCTTTTGTCTTTGCCTCTCGCAGGAAGTCATCCTGCAAACTGGATTTCTCTGACCTTCTCTCCTGAAGGATCAACTGAGCTTCAAACTGAGCTTGGGTTCAAACAGGAGGTTTGGATCCACTTTCCCTCAAGAGATCGCTTTGAGCTTCTCTACCGAGAAAGCCATTATTCTCCACTCAACGCGACTCCGTTCGCGTACCGCGAGGAAATCTGAGTGGTAGTCAGTTTCGCGCGCTTACCAAGTGCGTAACAAACGATTCTGGTAAACCCTGTTCCGCCTCCAATCGACCATCAGACAAACACAGGAACCAAGGCACACAGACAGGAGTCAAGGATTCAACAACTTCTTCTGGAAACGCGGAGTCGGCAACCAAATCCTTTCCTCCAAGTTCACAAGTCAAATTTCCGACTGAGCCTGAACTAACTGCTGTGTCTTCCCCTCACTTTTACAGTTCCGCTGAGCAGTGTTCAGAGCAACACTTCTCCGCCTGTTTAACCTCTTCAATAAAACCCCGGCAACCTTTTCCCTGGTCTCTGTTCGGCTTTTCTGCATTTGGTTCTGAACTTTGTTACATCATGACAGTAGTGTGTTGCGCTTTGGAGTCTCTTGACTTGAAAAGGCGCCATGTAAGAACAGGCTATTTACCATAAATGATTGTTTATACATTTTGACTGGTCCAAAATATATAAATATTTACTTCCGTTACGATGCTATTATCAACACGAAAATATTTGGGACCAACAGGAATATTAGTTTGCAGTGACATTGCCAAGAAAATGGCGTCTTCTTCATGTCATATTTCTTAGATTCAAGGAAGATGAATACTTTTGATCATTGGTGGCACTTTGGAGAAGCAAATAGGATCAGAAGTTCCATAGAGGTTGCGGATGTCCTTGTGGACAGATACGTTAAATGTTAGCTAATGCAAACCCAAGGTCAGCCAGTACTGTAACAAGGCACAGTCAGTTATTATAAGCTATTTATTTTTCTCTGTATTTGTCGTACATGGCAACAACAGGGAAACAGTAAAACTGAAAGTTAGAACGAGAGCACGTGAGCGCCACCTACTAGCTGGGAGGAGTTCAACTTTTAGCAATCTCCTTTAACTAACAATGTTTTATGAGGAAAAGGGTAATCATCAAATATGGAAGCAATCAATCAAAAAACTTTGAACAAATTAGTGACTAATATACATAATAACATTAAATCTCTTAACTCAGCAGCAATCTTTTAAAAATACAATCTAAGCAAATAGCATCATTATAGCCAATAAATACTAATTTATCACTTCTCCTGTTCTAATGCGGTCAATTATAGATATTATTTTTTGGTGTAAGTGTGCAAACAAGTTTGTGTTGTATTTTGGAGCAGAGGTTTAACTTATTTGCCTTGGTTAAGTCCTCGGTTCAAATCCCAGCCAGAGTTTTTTTGAGCTCAATAAAGTATTGTTGAATCAAATTAAATAAAACTGAATTGAATGTTTGTGTAATCAGTTTCCTTAACTTAATATATGCATCAACTCCAGTGCAACTCTGGATGGATTAAAAAATGTACATAAATCTTAAAAGTATAAGGTGATAAAAGAAACATTTTTGTTGTTATATATATGTTCTGCTTATTCTTCTGTATTTTTATCCAAAACCTGTTTTCTAAGTTCCTGTCGTCGCTAGCCTTCACTTTTTCGTAGACCAGAAAAAAAAGAGAGACACAAAATCAGCTTTACAAAAGCATGCAAAATATAACACAACTAAGAAGTTTAAATTTTTGATTGGAACGTTTCTCTGCAGATGTTCAAGTCTTAAAGAATCACTGGTCTCTGTTTTGACTCTTGTTAAGTTCTAAAAACATTAACAGAGAAAGATGATGCTTTTGTGTGTAATTAACAAAAAATAAAGTGTTATGCATCAAGCAATTATAATGCACAGCAGACCTTTGTTTTAAAATTTATTTTTATTTTTCATGCAAAAACAATTTGTTTTTTGTTTCCTTTAATAAACTTTCCTAATTTGCAGAATTCGGTCAGACTAGTTTCCCATTAGTAGCTACGGAAGCTGGATAATCTTACTGCTTAATGAAACCGCTGCACGCCTCTGTGTGTTGCTCCTCATTTATCTTTGCCACTGGCCCTTTCATGAATCGGCAGCTCCCGCAGATCAGGTCTCACTTGGGGTTTCTTCCTGCGGCTCTATAATCTGCAGCAGGGATCTTTAAAGATTCGCTCTGATTTTCACAACAGAAAAAGTGACCTTGGAAAGACAACACCTTCTGTCTTTTGCCTTTTTTATTTCTTGACTTCCATATGCATTCAGTCACACTACAACTGTGAAAACACACAAAGACAGTTAATACATCTGTTGTAGGACATACTTCTAGATGGTTAGTTGATCTTTAATCCAGATATAGAAGATTAGAGGCAGACTCCCTGAATCTTTCAGTCTCCTCCCTTTTTCTTACCTCCTTCCAGATGGTGAATCCCTCTCCAAGATCCTCTGGTTAGGAAAATGTTTAGCGGTCAAGCCTTGCTTCCTGTAATTACTCTATTATTCCCATCCCACTGCTGGAGAGAGACTTTGGGGCATAAAGAACAGGGTACAGTCGGGAACTAATCCCAGAATGTGAGACATGCGATTGGGGTTTAAGCTGCTGCACAGTTTGCTGCATTTTGTTTAATGTGGCCTTTGTATGATTTGGATGGACTGACGTGAGGCCTGGCCTTCAGAAGGGTTAGTTCTGATCTCTAAATGATAACTTTACCACACACTGTGTTCATGTCCCGCAGTTCAATCAGAGGCAGGTTCTCCATTGGGTTAAAGCAGGCATTAGCACCAGAACACGTCTCTCTGTCTCTACTATGTGCATTTCTGTCCGCACCACAGCACCAACGGGGTCTGCACTGTGGCAACCCAACAGCAGCCGCTGATCACAAGCTAATTGGATTGATGTAACTTGTTTTTCTGGACCATTCAATCTAATTTGTCTGGAGCCAGCCACACAGAAGTAATAGTCAATCAGATCTGTGTGGGGTTTTTTCTGCTCAGTCTCATTCTGTTTTGTTGGACTTCCAAAAGAGGAAATAGGGGAAGGATGAGAGGCTGAGAAGTGCAGGAATGTACAGTATGAAATCAAAAATATGAATGAAGAATATGAACTTTATAGGATATGAAAAGTATTCTATAAAGGTTTTATCTAGCCTATGCACACTGATAAAATGAGATTCCCATGAAATTATCTTGTAAAACCCTAATTCAGCTAAAAGGTTTTTGCACTCAAACAGATGCAACTTTGAGGCATACTTTAGTCAAAACTCTATTGACGGGCGTGAAAAGAGCATTTTGATTATATTGACCAGTGGTCTCAGTTATATAAATATTGCATAGGATTAGGGCTGAAACAATTTATCGCATTAATCATAATTCTTCTATTACTGAAATAATCAACAACTAATTTAGTAATCAATTTAACTGGACTATAGAGACTCTTGTGAATGTGTCTTTGGCTGACAGAGCGATAGCCTCGTGAGACAAGCCTGATCTCGCGAGCTTTCAAGGTTTCACTCGCAGATCAGTCTGGAGACTCTCCTCCGCTAAAATTTGGAGCCGCCGCAACAAACTAACGGCCCAATCAGCGCTATTTTGGAGGCTGCCATAGTTCAGTCTTAAAGAACATGAGTATGTTTCAGCCGATGAAACTAGCTGCTAGCGTGCGGGCTTAATCGCGAGCAAGTTTTATCGAATTACAGAGTATTTTCACTGAAAGAAGAGTAAAAACACTGCTCTGGAGGCTTTTCTCAGAGGAAAAGATGTTTTTGCTCTTCTTCCTGACTGGTTTCGCAAGAGTAGCCTGGCTTGTGGTTGTGCTTTCGCTCTGTCGCCCTGTTAGTACGCCATATGCTTCGCTGATCTGATTGGTTTATTTGGCCCGCCTATCACCAACATAGGCCTATCAGCTAACCAGTATTTTCGCCTCTTCCCAAAAATTACTTCAATGGAAGGTTTCCAGATGGATATGGAACAAATCCATCTGGCGGAGTCAGGTTAACAGAGCGACCCACTATGAGCAGTAATTACACCAAAATTGTTAAAAAAAAAAATAAAATGTGTAAACATTTTGTATTTAAGAAAAAAAAAATCTTTTTCGCCTGTCAATATGCTCTATCCAGCACTCCTCAATTGGAAAAGCTTTATTTTCACTTGGTTCAATTTCACAAAAAGTCTCCTTTAAGTAATCTTTTGCTTTCTGAATATTCATCTAAAAATAAACATCAGATTAAATGATTTGCAAAATAATTGTTAATTTCAGCCCTACATAGGATCCATTATAAAAACAAACATACCCAAAACCAAGTAATGTTACTTTATAAATCACAGCTGTATCTCAGAATTTTTGCAAAAGGCTCCAGCCAATGTTCAGCCCTCTACAGACACACGTTCAACCATAAATGGTCCATGCATAACATTGAATGTTTGAATGAATCATTAACAAAGAGAGTAATAATAAATATATGTTTGTGCTTACAGCTGGCTGTGATATCTCAAATTTAGGGATTTAGGGATAAGTTTGCTGAATTATTTTGTTCCTAAAACTGTCTTCAGGCAGAGGTAACAAAATTGTTTACTATGTTTAATACCTGTGGGGTAATTCTCGATGCACAACTATTCAAACCAAAGAAAACAAAGCGAAAATACATAAAAAAACAATGAATATCTGTAAAAGTATCACACCTGTTTATGCTAAGTATTATGGGCAATTTTGTCTAATTTTGGATTCTAAATAAAACCAAAGAACTGTTTTTCCAAGATGGTACTTCCAGCTACCCTTTGTCCCACAACCCATGACCATGTATAAAACGAAAATTTACGATATCCACAATAATCTGTGTGTTAATGAGAAAGGTGAGGATATCTCAAACCCGTGAAGCTACTATTGCCATAATTTACCAAACTTTCATAAACCCCATTCCTGTGACCATTTACAGCCACCTGATAGTGGTTTGCAAACCGGCTTATAAACAAGAATGTTCTTTTGATGGTTCTGTTTTCACCTTCCTCTTTTTCTTTCAACATCAGGTGCATTACCATCCCCAACGGGTAAAGAGTATAACAACTTCATCAGGGTTTATAAATTCCTACTTGTGAATCTGTGACTTGTTGTTAGGACTCCAGACTGTGTGTTTGTCTTTATTCCTCCACCAGGCGGCGCTTCTGGTTCTGATTCTCCTCCTTACACACCTGCAAGGGGTTACCCTCGCTAACGGAGAGTTCTTAAGCTGCTGACTGCCAACACTACCTCAACGCCAGAGTGTTTGCCAGTTTTGGGTAATTTTAGCCATGCAGAGTTTTGCTGAGTCAAACTGAGTTTTTGTCAAACTAAGTCTTAACATTGCTTTTGTCTTCTTTTGCCTCTCGGCAGGAAGTCATCCTGCAAAACTCGATTTTTCGGACCTTCTCTCCCTGGAAGGATCAACTGACCTTCAAACTGAGCTGAGGAAACAAGCCGGAGGTTTGGATCCTCTTTTCCCGAGGAAACGTTAAAGCTTCACACTCAGCAAGGGATTCATCTGCACAACAGTCTGTTCAAGTACCGCAGGAAATCTGAGTGGCAGTCAATCTTTCTCCGCCCTCCACCGTATGAGACAAACACCGGAACACATTCCTCACCTACTGAAGTCTAAGAGTCAACCTAATCACTGGAAACACTGGAAACTCCACCAAACTTCTCAATAAACCTGTTAAACTTTTTCCCTTGTCTCTCTGGGCTGGTTTATCTGCATGTGGGTCCGAGCTCTTGATAAAATCATGACACATGGATATTGTAACTGTAGTTTTCCGAGATGTCACTTCTAAACGTTTTATCTCACATATATGTTGATAACAATACGAATCTTTAATTTAGTCCCATTTAATGACTTATGTTTACAAATTTTGTTACCCCCACTTGCATTTGTACTGACAGTTATATTACCCCTTAAGAATCTGAATAAATCTGGCATGTTTCTGTGACTATTTATTTTCACTGTATAGTTACGTCCACATGAATATTCATAGAGAAAAGAGTTGAACACGTGATGTCAGCTACATATTCAGAAAACCATGCATAGGTTTAGCATTTCTTAAAGTCAGGTACTACTGGAAACACACTGTGAAAAAAGTTTTTTTAAAGATAGATACTGTTTTGACACAGAGTTGTTAAGTAAGCCATCAAATATAAAAGAAGAAGTTCAAACGTTACTAAGAGTTGATCCCAGCTCCAAACCTATCCCTCATCCAAATCCACAGTCACATAAAGGCCAAGCCTAATGTAATCACAGAGTGCTCATATAAATTAGTAAGCACTCAACCAAACCGTTAAACTCTGCATGACATCTGTGAGTGTTGTTAAATGTTGTGCATATAGACAGAGGAGTTTTTCTCTTTTTAACGCGTGTTTATACAGGGCGTATGGGAGTCTGTGTAAACACTCAGGACGACAGCCTTCAGGTCAAAGGGTTACAGGATTTACATGTCAGCTGTCTAGGACTGCTTCTGCAGGGGTGTGGGATGAGTGGACGAAAAGAAAGTATTCTGTGAGCACTCGAGTAACAAAGTATGTCTCACCGCTGTTGTTGTCAGGAGCCTTACAATTGGCCCCTGTGATATGGAGCCCTCTCAGATGGGCAAAGTGGCTGCCTTTTGTTGGCAGGTAGAGCCCAGAATTCGAGGCGACCATTTCGCCTCAATGCGACCGCAGTGATTATGATATAATTTTCCTTCAGGGTTTCACCGAGTCTCAATTTACTCAGTGACGCAAAGGAATCAAAAGAAGAGTTTGATGGTGAGAGCACCTTTACTGGAAGGTGTCGAGATTTTTTACAGCTGCCTTTTAAGCTCTTATCTACAAATGATTTTATTTCCAGAATGACTTTAAAAATTCCCCATTTAAAAATTTTCAAATCGTTTTACCATGCAAACTGACTGATCGCAGCATAAAATCTATAAATTCCTCAATATTGTTATCTAATATGCATTAAATTTTATTACTAAGTTTGAAAATTAGTAGATAAAGTATCATAAAATGGGTCATTATTTATACATGAAACTAATATGTTTGCGGCGATTTGATTAATTTAGTTTTAATTAGTAAACAATATTTTTCTGTAAGTAAATCCCTGTAATTATTACACACTGTACCTTTAAACCTTTAAACTTATCACATTGCGTCTAGTTTTCTGGGCTTGTACCTTATATGCTATTACCCACAGGCTCAGAAGTCTCGATTGCATCGCGAGAGTCGGTCTTGCTTTACTGTGGTAGAACTGCTACACCCCCAGTGAAAGGCATGCTCGCTTGCTAGCGCCAGTGGCTTATGGTTTGTGCAGTTATCATGGTGGAACCAGCGAGAAAACAGCTTAAAAGCCCATGTCGGAGCAGGCAAGATTTGCTAAATTTTCAAACTCGAAAATTGGAACAAAATAGTCACTTACTGCAGTAGACATGGTGATTCGCTGCGTTCCGCTCGCCTCTCTGCTAAGCTCAAAACAACCGCCTGGCTTGGACGGAGAAACCAGAGAGAACAGCTGAGCATATTTCACTTACAGTGCACTTTTACTTCTTAAGCTCTTTGGGGGGAGCCTGCGCTGGAAAAATCAACACCGGTTACATAGTATACCTTTAAGTAAAAGAACTAAAAAGAAATTGAAGATGTTAACGTATGCTGCGCACACTTCACACTAGCTAAGTTAGTAAATAGAAAGTTGTAACCCTTGGTTGGTTTGGATTATTAACCTGGCATAAGCCAGATTAATACATGTAATCTGACTTCGACACGGCATTAATCAAGTGAGACTGCTGTGAAAAATGTTTGCAAAGGGGCTGGGCAGCTAGTGCAACTTTTTGAGCTGATAGGGTAAATTAACAAGTGGAACGTGCTTCCATGTTGACCTCATTCCCAATCCAAGCAGTAGAAATAAAGAAGAAAATTTGAGCTAAAAATGGCACAGCCATGTTTGTTTTACTTTAGCCTTTGGTTGAAGTGTTGATGTCATACAGATCATAGTATTTCATTGGTCCGAAAACATTTCTGTATCAAAGGTACAGGTGAAAGTATCACATCAGAAAAGCTTGATGGAAATGGCAAAAATAGGTTTTTATGCTTGTTTGTTGTGGTGTTTGGCTTTTGCATAAAAGAGTTGATGCGCAATGCGGGAGATGGAAACACTTTTTTTTAATCAGCTCTGACATAGTGAACTTTGACACACCAACTGATCAGCTGTTTCTGATTTCTGTTCCTATAATGTGCACAAACATGGCTAGAAACAGCTTCACACTTACTAACAGTCAGATTAACGTAAGAACAACTTTCGCAATCACAACACATTCATTAAAAACTTTCCGCCATTAATGATCTGGTGAGTGCAGAATTGCAGCTTCTATTTCGCTGACTTTACTACAGCCATGAGATGATGACCGAATATGGACGATGACACTGGGACGCCTCTTTGCTGTGCTTGGTTAATCCGCTTCAAACCAAAGGGGAAACACCATAAATTTGTGTTTTTTTTTCAAACTTTTTTAGGGTTTCCTTAAAAGTTGAATGGAAACTGTTAGGTTTATTCAATGATGATTATAAAGTTAATGTATGTGCATATAGAACATTGGAGAAATTAGATGCTTCACTCCATTTACTGCAAACTGTCATGCAACGCGTGGTAGAAAATTGCTGATGTTTGTGCAAGGCTAATCACAGTTATCAGGAGACCACTCTATTCTGTGATTCAGAGGAGCATTTTGTCCTATGACCTGATCAATTGCCTTGTCAGAAGAACACTCCATTTTGTAACCCACCCCATGTGTTATGATCTGCTAATAAAAAGGCTTCTGCTGAGGAAACCCACCAGAGAGTAGATGTAGCTGAACTTAGCTCTCTCCTTCTGCAGAAGCTGTTAAAAAAATCCCTCTTCTGTGTGGACTCAGTTTCTCTTTTACGAACCTACATTTTTTAACCTAACAGAAACATGGCTAGGGTAAAAGACGGCAAGAAGCAGCCCACATGCTATGAGAGTGCCCTGGTTAACGATTAGCCGCTAGCCACATTAAAGATAGCATCTGCGTTATGGGCCTGCATTAAAAAAAAGACACGCTACACACAGCTGTAAAAAACCCATTAACGGGAGCTCCCGCTCACAATGGGCTTAAAGTTCAACTGTGCTGAACTATGACCATGAGCCACAGAAACACAATCAATAGAAACTGTTTTATCGTGCAGGAGACCGCAGAGAAAAACGAAGGAGACGCTAGATTTGTGTTTGATTTTTATTGATCCTTGATACTTTTGCCAGCAAACTCTAAAACTGCTCTACTCCACCTGGAAATAAACCTACAAAGGGTGGATCTCGGGGTTTCGTGAACCAAAGCGTCTTCTTCCCAGACAGCAGAGCACGGATCAGCCATTGCAGCAGCTTGCAGTGCCGAGCCAGCAGTGTCACCTTGAACAGCAAGTTTGTTATGGAAGCAATAATTAGTGAGGGGCAGCAAACCCGTAGAACAGTTTAGAAATGTATCCCAGACCAGTCACGATGACCAGGGGAAGAATTACAGTCTTGAATGAAGACAGTGATTAGGAGAACATTTTTAGGACACAGGTGTTCCACACAAAACGTATGAGACACAACATCATAAATGCAAACTGTATTTTTCTAAAGAAGCTGCATATTGTTTTGCTTCTTAAGTTGTGTCATCTTGAAATACCTACAGAAATAATGAACTTTTATGTATTGCTGATGTGATATTTCCCTAATCTAGTCCTTGGCTAGCTTTAAACTGATTAAAGATTTCACTCCTGCTAAACATTTTGCAAAGCAAATCCCACTGTGGGTGTAAAGTTTCCCTTAATTCCTGTGAATAAAGCAGGGCTTTTTGGTGAGGTGGGGGTGCATTTTCACAATTCATAACCTGAAATATTGCTTATCAAGAAAATTTACTGATTTTATAATAGTAATACACAAATGTTGCGCCATATCATTAAAACAGTAAAAATCTTAGCGATGGCTGAAAGGATTGATTTAAAAAACCTTTTTCTGTCTGTGATTCATTGTATGGTGTCATTAAAGTATATTAAAAGCCATTTATAAATGGTGGAAGCTTCTTTAGTAGCTTTATATGTCATGAAAACACGGACAGATGGACCCAGTATTTAAGGATAGACAGCCAGTAGGAAAGGTCAAAACGTTTATTAAATAACAAAACGAAAACTAAAGTGAAGCTGTGGCTCGCGGATACTGCAGGAGGGGGAACGGGGCATGGCCCAATCATAGACACTCTGCAGGAGAAACACAGGTAAGTGACCACGATCATCTGACAGAAGATGTTTATCTGAGTTGGCCAATTACCTGGTTTAACAGTACAGTCCAAGAATGTCCCCAAAGCTGCAGTTCCAGAGGTCTTGCAGGAAGCCGATCCTGGTCAGGGATTCAGAACAGACAGGAACAGAAACAGGTGGCAGGATCCAGACTTCCAGGCATCCACAGGCTCCCAGGAGGGTTCAGAGTCTGACTGGGACCGGAAGCGTGACCAGGCGGTCACGCACAGGAGCAGACAGGATCAGGTGCAGACAGGCAGGCTCAGTGGAAGAGGGTAGCATAGACAGGACGTGGAACCAGAACTTGATGCAGGACTTTAAACTGGTCTCCTCCTTGGAGCCAGGCTTACTGAGAACGCTGAACCTCCCCACATTTACAGCCAAAAACCCAGAGGACCCCCACGGGGGAGGAACAGTGGACAATCAGGAGACAAGACAAACACAAAAACCCTCTTTCCACTGGCTGCCAGGATCCAAAACAAGAACCAAGGCAAAAACTGAACAGACAGACTAACAGAAAACAAATAATGATCTGGCCCTGAATGCTCAGGCTGAACTGAGTATAACCCAGAGGAAACAGGTGAGAGGAATAAACTAAACAAATACTGCCTTTTTATCATTTCAATATATCTTAGACGTAGTGTCAATAGAGACCTCACTATCATGTGTAACTAGATAAGGTTTTGGCACACAGCATTTGTTATGACTCTAAAGATCCGCCTAAACTGAACAGTGCTTTTTTAACACCCTTTTCATATGTTAAATTATTTAAAAAAAGAGCATTTTCATTACTTTTTGAAGACTTAATGCCCAAAAAGTAATGCAAGAACACTATTCTTTTAGGGGAGGAGCTAGAGGGGGATTGGGGGGCCATTGCCATCCCCTAGCAATGCATTGCTCCATGCTACCAGGTGGTTTGTTGTTCCCATATGGATGTAAATCACCACCATTGGAATAAATAGTTTGCCATTGATGAATGTCCTACTTTGACATTTTTTACAGTTAGTATATTAACCAAAAACTGACAAAAATACAGCAATTAAATAATCAGAACTATATCCACTTCACTTTGATTCAGTTTATTTATATGGCGACCGTTCACAACACACGTCACCTCAAGGTGACAGTTCAACAGATCAAACAGTCAAATTGATTCGAAGTTTTCTATCTAAGGAAAACCAGTTGATTGCATCGACTCATTGACTCAAGGCAATCCCTCACTCTAAGCGTGGTTGTAGTGACAGTGCAGAGGAAAAACTCCCTTTTAACAGGAAGAAACCTCCAGCAGGAACCAGGCTCAGTGTGAGCGGCCATCTCGCTGAGGCCCACTGGAGTTAAACGAGAGAGAAGCAGAGATACAAAAAGAAGCTACAAAAGGCATCTGTCAATCCAGCTCCACGGGACATATTTCTCTCTAGGATGGCATCACAGCCAAACAGGAACAGACCAGATGAAGCTAATGTGGGAAAAAGCAGAACAAATATTGCAGAATAGGAGAATAGAGATAGAATGAAGCAGAATGTTGAAAAGTGCTTCCTATGTCCTCCAGCAGTCTAGGCCTATAGCAGCATAACTATAGAGATAGATCAGGCCTTAAAGCCTAGCCTTAAAAGTAGACAGGGTGTTTGCCTCACGGACTAAAAACTGGTAGTTGGTTCCACAGGGAGAGGAGCCTGATAACTAAAAGATCTGCCTCCCATTCTACTTTTAGAAATTCTAGGAACCCCTAGTAAAACCTGCAGATTGAGGCGAGGCCAGTGCTCTGTTAGGAACATAAGGAACAATCAGATCTCTGATATCAGATGGAGACTTGGCCATTTAAGGCTTTATATGTGAGAAGGAGGATTTTAAATTCTATTCTGGATTTAACAGGGAAGCCAATGAAGAGAAGCTAGGATAGGAGAGATATGATCTCTCTTTTTTATTTTCATCAGAACTCTGGCTGCAGCATTTTTGGATCAGCTGAAGGCTTTTAACTACAGTTTGTGGACTTCCTGATAGTAAAGAAATTACAATAGTCCAGCCTTGAAGTAACAAATGCATGGACTAGTTTCTCAGCATCACCCCTGGACAAGATATTTTCCTACAAATAAAGAGTACTACAATGCAATATATGCTTTTTTGAATATCAGTTTATGTTTTATAGATAAAATACATCTGCTTGCTTACAGAAATGGCAAAAGTACTCACTTTCCATACTTGAGTAAAAGTACAGATACTTGTGTTAAAAATACTCTGGTAAAGTGGAAGTACTGATTAAACTTCTTTACTCAAGTGCAAAAGTAACAAAGTACAGGCTTGTAAATGTACTTAAAGTATAAAAGTAAAAGTAGAAACCACTTTTTTCATGCCGCTTGCCTACATTTTAAATGGATGTCTGCCAATAGGACTAGATCTCTCCGCTGTGTTCATTTTTAATCATCTCGTCATTAAATTCATGCTACTACTTTACTACCGCCACCCACCGCCACCACCAATGAATACCGCCAAATCTGTTGATTCATCTTGTAGTGGTGCGTCAAAGTACAGCATTAGATTCCCATCCAATTAGATTGAATTTGGTATTGATGACGTGAAAAAATAATAACGGTAACTCCATTGAAATGATTCAAAACTAAAGTAACGAGCCAATTTTTTAAAATGTAAGGAGTAGAAAGTACAGATATTTGTGTAAAATGTAAGGAGTAGAAGTAAAAGTAAGCCATAAAAATAAGTAGTAAAGTAAAGTAAAAATATCAGAAAAATCTACTTGAGGTACAGTAACGAAGTATTTGTACTTTGTTACTTCCCATCTCTGCATGCCTATCACAGTGTAGCCCAGGGATCTGGAGAACCTTAATCTGTTTGTGGATTGGTAACAGAACCTGATTGAATACCTGTGTTCACCTCTCTGCACAAAAGCATGATGGTACTTCTATCCTTCTTATACGCTCACAGAGTCCTGGTAACCTCTGGTGCAAGAGGTGGGAACAAGGGGACTCAGGCTCAGGGAGATGTTTACCCAAAGCAAGCTGGCCGGTCTGCATGCGATAGCAGGTCTCCGGGGTTTCACGTCAACAAGGAAAACAAGAGCGCCAGCCTATTGATCCCATCCGCTGGGAGAGATAAGCTGTCGCCACTCATGAAGTCATTTCATAGGCTGTGCTCAGGAGCAGAGCCCGTCTATGTGTACTGTACTGAGCTAATATGTTGACACAAATAAAAAACGAGACGTTTAGCAGCAGGAGGGAGACCGCTGAAGAACGGCTTAACCTGCAGCGCGTCTAAACCAATTAGGAGGCATTCTGCGTGTGATGTGGCTACAGATGTTGCTTTGTGGCACTGCACTATGAAACAGTGCTCCATTACTCTGCAAAGATTAATAAAAGCATGAGCCACGCTACGAAGCAGCTCTGTTCCTTCATTTTGTGACTTTTATAGGATCTAGGCTGATGTGTTGCCAAATTCTCATAAAAAAGGTCTGAAATCAGCACTAAAATATTCAGTGTTAATATTATCTATAAAGTTTCACTAAAAAGGAATTTTGGGGGCTTTTCTTCAGTTAAATAAGACACTGATTCTCATTCTTAGTTACAAAAAAAAGTATAAAAAAAAGAGGTGATTGTATGATTTTTATCTGAAGCTTCCTGTTAAGCTACATTTTAGCAAAAAGTTTTATTTTAATTTAATTTATCTGTTGCATTGCTTATTTTTTTTTAGATTTTTCTAAATTATTGATGTGTTCATATAAAATTTTTCACCAGAGTTATAGTTCTGATTGACAGGAATAACCCATAAAAATGTCTGTTAAGTTGCATATAGGAGCAAATTTTCGCCTTTGTCAAACAATTCCTTTAACTGTCAGTACTCCTAGTTAAGAAAAAAAAAACATATTAATCAAAAGGAAGAGAATGTTAGCTTTGGTTTCGCTGCAGACCAGCATTCAGTCATTCCCCTCGACAGTGTTTAGAGAGCTGTTAGAGAAAGGGGTCATGCATGCAGGTTGAAGAGGTGGTTTACATTCAATGGCAGACCTTCTCTTTCCTTGTTTCCCTCACTCATCACTCTCATTTAGGCTGGTTTCCCATTGAAATTTTTTTTGGAAAGCCTGAAAAAGTGAATTCTGGGTCACATTCCTTTTAACTGAAGCAGATATATTCAGATTAGTCAGAGCGTAAATTTAACTTGCATGATAAAATACAGAAAGTGTTGTTTCCCACAACCACTTTACCCTGAAAAAGATATTAAAAAAGGTTATGAATGTAAAAAAAAAAGGCGCTATTATTTAAAGCACAATCTTTATGAAGTACCTGAACATGAGGGAAATGTGGACAAAACAATGAATTACAGTCTGTTATAATGAGACTGAACTGAATTATAAACAGTTTTTTTTTCATTAAGCTTACATTTTTGTGCTATTTCTTTCTTTTTTCAATTACAGGTGCTTGGTTCCAGGAACTCAGAGATTCACTTCCAAACAGAAACCCCACATTCATATCTTTCAGGTAACACAGAGTACATGTCAGACTTAATAATATTACTTCAGCGAATAGTTTCAAGGTGTTGCTTTTATTGTGTGTCTCGTACCATGCTGTTCTTTTTACATCACGTTGCAGGTGATGAAGCAGACTGGAAATGTTTTGTCATTGTCTCCTTTCTATCTCCTCCTTTTTTATCTTTTTCTCCTATTTTTCTTTTTTTTTTTTCTTCTGTTTTTCTTGCTCCTTTTACATTGCAGTGTCCATATAAACTGTAAAACTCCCCTGCATAATTATAATAAAGCAATTTATTTGCATCAAACAAGTTGAGCAGTATGGCAATTGCCGTACTGCTCCACTTGTGAAAGTAAAAATCTGTTGGCTTTTTTTGGCATCAAGACAATTATTGTTATTGCTACATTGCCAGACAGGACACTGTTAAAAAAATAAAAAAAGCACATATTAAAGTTTTTTTTCATTAAGCTCACATTTCTGTGCTATTTCTTTTCTTTTTTTCTAAAGCAGGGTCGTCACCACCACTACATTAATGGTCTATGGTCTAAATGAAACTTTTTTTTTGCTGTAAGCAGAAAGAGTTGGCAATAGCGACAGTGGCGTTGGATGTAGGAGTTTGCCCTGAAATCGGAAGGGTTGACGGTTCAAGCCCTGACTCTGACTTTCAGTGTCGCTTGTGTCCTTGGGCAAGACACTTCACCTGCATTGTCTACTGATGGTGGTCAGAGGGCCCGTGATGCCAGTGTACGGCAGCCCCGCTTCTGTCAGTGAGCCCCAGGGCAGCTTTGGCTACAATGTAGCTTGAAACCATCAGTGTGTGAGTGTGTGCGTGAATGGGTGAATGAATGCAGTGTAAAGCGCTTTGGTCAAGTCTCTAAACTTGAATAAAGGCGCTATATAAGTACATGCCATTTACCATGGCCAGCCGCCACCTCTCTTTGCCCAGCAAACTTCCCCGATCTACCCCTATCCTCCTCTGATTCATTCTTGTCACGTTTTGGATTTGATTTAATGAAATCCTCTGCATGCCGTTTAACTGCCCCGATCAAATTTCAGTATTATATTTTAAGACAGGTGCACAAGAAATCTAAAATAAACACGTCAGCCAGCTGCAAACTAAAATCCGGTGACCAGATTTGGCTTTGCAATTGTAACAGCTCTCTTTTAGGAGACACACGCGTCATCTCAATGCACTTTACAATCCAACAACATCATAGAGTGAAACTCATTCAAAGTTTTCTATCTAAGGAAAACTAGTTGACTGCATCAACTCATTGACTCAAATGCAATCCCTCACACTAAGCATGCTTGTAGCAACAGTGGAGAGGAAAACTCCTTTTAACAGGAAGAAACCTCCAGCAGAAACAGGCTCAGTGTGGCGGCCATCTGCTGAGGCCGACTGGGGTTCAAGGAGACAGAAGCAGAGAAACACACAGTCGGGCAGACGAGCTCCCATGTCAGAGGATGAAGAGAGCACATCCAGTTAGTCACAGTCAGAGAAACAGGACTACACTGAAAAACAGGCCGATCTTGAACATCTATACACAAATATGGATGGTTTCACAGCCTGTATGCTATAGGTAGCATACAGGATCTAGCAACTAGCTTTCAAACAGTGCAGAACAAGAGAACACAAGCTTGAATGTGTCTCCTACTGGTCAGGAGAAATTAAACTCATAGCTATTACTTTTCAAAATGGTGGTGGATCTGTGATGCTGCGGGCCTTTTTTAATTTCAACAGTTCTGGGAATTTTCTCAGTGTTCAATTTTCAAAGTGCCCAGCATCATAACATCATAAAAATACCAGGATGTAAGGATCTACCTGCTTACCTCTAAGGGTGTCTCACTGCAAAAAATCTATCAAAAAAAAATGTTTTTTTTCTTGATTTGCTTTATTCAAAAGGTTGCCAGGAAATGTAGAAGGTTTGCATAAATTATTTCCATTTACATGTTTACTTCACACAAGCCAAGCGTCTTGTGTAATCAGTTGAGGAGAGATTAGGCAGCTGTCGAGAGTCAGGTACCACCCTCTGGTTTCTAAGCATCCACAAAGAGATGACTGACAGAATACACAGCACGGAAGTCAAAAATCTATTTATGGATTTCAGAGTCCTGTTGCTTGTCCCTTTCCCTCCATGCTCCTACGTTTCTGCTTCATTCCCAACCCCCGCCAAATCAATTCTATGCAGGGGTTTTATTGACTCAGGTAAAGGGCTTGTGATTCAGCAGTCGATGTCTGTGTCTCTGCAGAGGATGAAGGGGTGGAGGAGCAGGAGGGACAGGCAGCATTAATGCAGCCATTTAACAAGGGTCAGCAGGCTTGTTTGTGCCCAAATTGGTGATTCCATCCATGCTTCATGCAGTGGTGTGTTAACATTAAGATGCATACCTTTTAGTAGTAAATGGCTTCATTGGTTGTTTTTTTTTAAGCTGAAGAAGGAGGCCTGAGCCTTAGGGTGCTTGGGGGCAGACATCGATTCTCAGGAACTGTGGAGCCACTGGTCTGTCTCCACTGGTGGGAGGAAGACTCCACTGCTCGACTGAGGAGCTACGATGGCCAGGGGCTACAGAGAGACAGGCCAGTGGGGGGTTAAATGGTAATGGTAGTTGATAGGGTGGGGTCAGGTTGGGAGGGGGTCTTCCTGCTCCTTTAATGATTAAAGGAGGATGTAACACTCTCCCTAGAGCCAAGAATCCACCCTCAGGTGCTTTAGTGCTACTGTCCTCGTTCCAGCCTCGTTATGTCGCCGTGCTGATATCCTTCTGAGCTGCTCCATTGAACCCTTGATCAAAGTTCTGATCACACCCTGCCAGACACTTGTCTCCCTGCTACAGTTTTATGTTTGTGTCTAATCCTCTTAAATCTTTTAAGACCTGATTGGTTTGGGGAAAAAAACTAAATATGTCCTCCAGTGTTTAACACAAACAGAATCTCACTGCATAGATGCAAACCTTTTGCCTTAGAAACTGAACCTATTGCAAGTTGGATGAGAAAGAAATGTTTTTCCATTGGATAAACACTTGACAGTTTGCACCTAGGATCAGCTTTTATAATATAAACTGTAACTGCAGAAAATATTATATTACTGTACTAATACCTAGAGCAGTTATAACCTTAAGGAGACACAGATTTTCAAGAAACCCAAAATTCAGAACCAGTTTGAAAGAACGATGTACCTCGATACAAGGAGTCAAACTGTGGAACGAACTACAAAATGGTGTTAAAAATGCCAAATCACTGCACATGTTTAAGAGAATGTTAAAGACTGGATTCTTGAAGAAGTATGGAATAGTATAAAGTGAGCTCATACTATCGTTGTTTAGTTGAGATTGACGACTGACTTTGTTTTTGTTGCAGAAGATAACCATTTTTTTCCCTGTTTAGTTTCAGAGCTGAGAAAAAAGGGGCAGATATTATAAGATTTTTTCTTCTCTCTTTCTGCTGCCTTTCATTTCATTTTGTTTTAAAATTTAGAAATACATATGTACTATGTCTGTGTGTATATATGTATGTAATCTATACAGATGGATATAGGTATGTATGGATGGAGGTGTATTTTTATTTTTTAGTATATCAAAAATTTGATAGGCTGTTTTTTTTTGTATTCAATGAAATGAATGAATAAATAAAAAAATAAAAATAAAAAAATACCTCGACTCAGCGTCTTCATTTTAAGGCTGATGTTAAAAACATTTGCATTTCGTGTTAGAGGATAATAAGTAAGATGCAAGTAGAGTAGTTCGACACATATTCACAAAAAACTTAAAAAAAAAAAGATAAATGCTTGTCGTCCTAATGGAGACTGTTACGCTGAAAGAGTTCAAATGCGTGCAGAAATTATTATTTAACCTTCTTTTAAAGGGGTAATAGAATGCA
Organism: Cyprinodon brontotheroides; assembly: GCA_018398635.1. NCBI lineage: Eukaryota > Metazoa > Chordata > Actinopteri > Cyprinodontiformes > Cyprinodontidae > Cyprinodon > Cyprinodon brontotheroides. The sequence goes on from JAGKQL010000064.1 coordinate 2,123,277, forward strand.
AAACCGAGTTTCCATTGTCATAGATGAATAACAATAGTTCAGTGGGTGAAATGGACGTACAGAGAAGTTCAAACACCATCGACACCTCCTTTCTATGCAAATCTCAAAATTCTAAACTTCCACCAAAAAACGGGCGAATTCAAACAAAGCACAGAATTGATGTCAATTTGGGGATGTTGCCATTTTCGTTTCTGGCCTATAGTTTTGTCAGACTTAACCCGACCGGAACGTAGTGACCTATGCACACATGCACCTTTCAGTTACAAGCAAGATATACCAGGAAGTAAGATGAAGTAGAAGCTAGCACTGTGTGTGCCTGAATCCCCCAAAGTATCATATGACCCAAGTATACAATTACAGTCACAGAGATTAAGTATTTTTGTCAGAATGTTTGTAATCTATTTTATGGAGCTGGGGTGTAGAGCACCAACAGTCTGGCATGGCTAGTTCTAGCACTTATCACAGTCCGGTCTAAAAAGGCCCAGTAAACCAAGGTATGAAATAAAAATGTTGCTACATCAGGCCTGGTGTAAAATAACAAATATTAAAGAGTTTGAAAATTACCAAAGAAATGGCTTCAATGCCAAATTGAATCTTTCAAAACATCCTTCTCGTACTATTTTTAATTTTTTTTTTTGTCATTGATGGAGAAAAATTTGGTACACCTGTAGAGGCCTACCTAAAAGTCTCTTCATGTCGTACTTTTTGACAAACAAGAAGTTAGCACCTTTAATTTTACATTTTGACTCAGATTTGGTTATTTATATTCTCCACATTTGCTCAAAGTTATCCTAGGGCTTTTGACCTACTGGCTTAATATTTGGTCAGTCTGTTCAGAAGGGGATCTAAAGTTCTCAAAATTCTACGTTTTTGTTTATGCTAAAGGGGCGGAGCAAGACCTCAAAGTAGTTGGGATCAGACTACAGGACTATAACTTCTACAGAACAGAAGTTAAAGTCTTTGGACCAGAGTCTTTGAAAAGTAAGTTGATTAGTTAGTCACTTCATTTCTGAATTGGGATCTAAACTGATTTCAGTGTAATAAAGTAAACCCTCTTTGCTTATTTTCTCATCAGGACCTGTCATTTCATATCCCATATCAAAGAGATGAGGTTTCTAGGAATTTCTTTTCTTTCATCTGAGGGAATATTGCAAAAAATAGAAATCTCCCAGTCCCAAGGATGATGCTGAGAGACTGGGTCCATGCATTTTGTTACTTCAAGGCTCTACTATTTGTAATTCTTACTATCAGGAAGTCCACAAACCCTTAGCTAAAAGCCTTCAGCTGATCCAAAATGCTGCAGCTAGAGTTCTGATGAAAATTAAAGAGAGAGATCATATCTCTCCTATCCTGGCTTCTATTTACTGACTTTCTGTTAAATCCAGAATAGAAATTAAAATCCTCCTTCTCAGATATGGAGCCTTAAATGGCCAAGCTCCATCTTATATCAGAGATCTGATTGTTCCTTATGTTCCTAACAGAGCACTGTTATGCTGCTACAGGCTTAAGGGCTGGTTATACTCCCCTAGCAGTGTGTCGCAGCGAGTTTGTTTTCTTAATCAATTTTTTTTAATTCATTTGTGCATTCAGTTCAATTTTGACCATCCTTCACTAATGTTATTCCAATTGACAATCTTATTCTATTGACTGAATTTGGAAGCTGGCTGTAACACAGATTAATGTGAGGGATGAAAGTGTTAGACATAAAGGGTATCCTTTGTTGCTGTTGTCAGGTTGTAGCGATTTGTTTTATTTTAGGCATGCTTTGCTCTGTTAATGTGCCGCTTTCTAGTGGCCTGTTATGTTGTCAGTTTTCAGAGAACATGCTTTCAGGCTCTTATGCTTACACACCACTTTCTTCTTACGCAAAAAAAGCCTGTCCACATTGGGTTTGAAATTGAAACTGAGAGGCTGATGCAAAGCAGATCAGTAGGTGGTGATAACACTAACAAGCTTGTCTTTGAAGCCGTTTACTATTCCCTCTTTTTTAACTATTCCCTTCCAATAATGTTTTTCATCTTATATGTTTCTGCTCCATTTTAAATTGTATTATCTTATTACTCACATGCATTGTAACCGTGACAAGACTTTACCAGCTGTAAAAAAAAAAAAAAAGAAAGGTCTACATTAAAATAAACTTTGTGCATATGGCTCAGCCAGGGTTCTTGCAGCTGCTGCTCAGATTTATGGAAAAAAAAAAGAAAACTCAGAAAAAGATGTTTTGTTGTTGTCATGATGAAGGACAGATGGACCCAGTATTCAAGGAGAGACAGTCAGTATTAGGAGAACAATTTCAAAAAGTTTATTAAATAAAACAAAAGAAACTAAAAATTGGAGCTGTGGCTCGCCCGGACACTGCAGGATGGGAAGCGGGGCACCGGCTCAATCACAGAACTCTGCAGAAGAAACACAGGTAAGTGACTACGATCTCTGACAGAAGATGGTTTTCACAAGGTTGGCCCACTTACCTGGTTTAACGCAATCCAGTCCTAAGAATGTCCCCAAGTGCTGCAGTTCCAGAGGGCATGCTGGAAGCTCTGGTCAGGGATCAGAACGAACAGGAACAGGATCCAGATGATAAGGCAGGAACAGAAACAGGTGGGGAGGATCGACTTCCAGGCATCTACAGGCTCCCAGGAGGGTTCAGAGTCTGACAGGGTCAGCGTGACCAGGTTGTCACACACAGGAGCAGGCAGGATCCAGGCTGCAGATGAGCAGGCTCAGTGGAAGGGATAGCCGAGACAGGGCGTGGAGACAGGAACTTGATGCAGGACTTTAAACTGAGGTCTCCTCCCTGGAGCCAGGCTTACTGAGATAAAAACTGAACCTCCCCACATATAGAGGCCAAAAACCCAGTGGACAGTCAGGAGACGAGGACAAACACAAAAACCCTCTTTTCACTGGCTGCCAGGATCCAGGACATGAAACAGAAATTTAGAGGATGAACAGAACGACTAACTAAGAGCAAATAATTATCTGGCACTGAATGCTCAGGCTGAACTGAATATAAACAGAAGAAACAGGTGAGAGGAATAAATTATAATTGGGGCAGGGAAAGAAAAGCGACAGGTGAAAGGAATGACTAATTAAGGGAGAGCAAACAGGCCAGATCATGACATTTAATAGTAACGTTACTTTTTTCTCATATTCTCAGATTTTTTTCTTTTTATTTCATTTATTGAAAAATATATGATTTAAAAAATACTATTCTAAAAGAATGAGAATGGATTTGAAAAACATAAAACAAAAATAAAAATAATAATTTTAAAAAATAAAATCTGAGAAAATAGCAACGCCCTTTTTTTTAACCAAGACGTTTTTTAAAGTTTCATTTTTGGATTACCAAATTTCCATTTGCGAACTGTGCTCTCTGCTTGCAACAGCAATGGAACAAAGGTAAATCCATACTCTTTCAGCTCATGTGCTGCACAGTTGAGCTCGTTTATCTGGGTCAGCCATGGTGCCAGCCTACCTCTACCAGCCATATGATCAATACCGGCCTAACTGCCTAATCTCTGCTGCCATGACTCCCTGGCCCTCACATCAACCCGCTGCCTGACTTCAGGCTCATTAAAAATACATTAGATCAACATTGCATTGATTCCTGTTACTCGTTTCATTTGTTGAATGTCTTCATTTGCCTTTCTTTGTTCTCCTATTCAGCTGTGTCATGATGTGGAATGGACAAAAAAAACCCAACAGTGTCAGGCTTGATGTCTCCTCTCTGTTGTTAGATTATGACAAACCAAATTACTCTATCTAATTCTGCAAAATACAGTTTGGTTTGAATATTGCTAATAGAAACAAAATACATACACAAAAGAGTTAAGTTGAACATGAAGTCAACAAATGCACCAACGTGATAACCAATCAGCAGCTGATCAAAAGCACGAGTTGGTTTATTTTTTGCCATCTATGACATTGTGTCTATCTTTGTCTTCAGTGTAAATTCTTCATCTGATTTCAGCTGCATTCCTCTGGGAGATTAGTGATAGCGCTGAAGCTCACCTGATGAGTGTAGGGACAAGTCTGAACAAGCAGAGAGTCTCTGTCACAGCAGGCAACCACAGGGTGATGTACCGATTACCAAGCCTGCCATTTCTAAACGCTGCCTGATGGACTGTGTTTATTGTCAAATCCTTACAGTTTACCCTACACTTGCATTTGAAACACACTAAACTTGTAGAGAAAAGCAAACGGGATCATGCAGTGAACAGTGAGGATGCATGAAAGTATCTCTGTAAATTTCAAGCTAGCTTAAATATTGCGACATCAATAGAAACACTAAAAAACAGATCATTTAAATCCATATTATTTATATTTTCCTAAAAGAAATAAATTCATGTTGTGACTTTGTTGTTGTACATTTAATCAAATAATTTCTGACTGTCATATGTTGTGCTGTGAAAACACGCCAAACCTGCAGCGTGATCGGACAACAGTTTGATTCAAGCTCAAATCATTGTCAAAGAGTTAACTCCCCACACACATACACTCACCGGCAACTTTATTAGGTAAACCTGTCCAACTGCTCGTTAACACTTAATTTCTAAGCAGCCAATCA